>OX578133.1:45783913-46378913 GCA_951213105.1 Amaurobius ferox
GAACAATCGGCTCAGAATATCATCGACGAACAAGTGAGCCGTCAAATTGCCTTGCAGCACAACTAGACGAGATCAACTGTCCCACGAGATGGCTTCCTAGACTGTCACACCCGTGTGCCGTTTGACAACAAATACGGGATCGTAACTTTAGACAGCCTTCCTCCATACCCATATGCAACGTTCACCATCACTGAGAGAGAAGTGGGATTCGTCGCTAAACAAAACTTGCCTCCAATCAGACACTGTTCAGGTTGCTCGAGCTCAGTACCAATCCAGACGGCTCTGCTTATACCGAGGGTTCAGTGGTAGGTGCTTTAATTGTCGTCGACACCAAATCCCACCTTCTGCCAGTCGTCTCCGTATAGTATCCTTTGATATAGGGTGTACGGACTATTTTTAATGCCTTCAATTGGCTGAGAGTGACGCTATTGGGGTGGAAGCAGCTCCTCTTCTGACTGCACTTCCAGCAGTTTTGGGACGCCTGGGTTTCTGCAACGGTTACACGTACCTCCTCTGATCCGCTGTTACCAACACCGAGAAACTAAAATATAGCTTCAACCAAGATGATGACTGATACGTCTGTGGCGGTTAACTATCGCCATTTATGCCACCTGCACCAAAACGAACTAGAAGCTAGCTTTTGCTCAGTGATTATAATGTCGGTCTTGTAAGCACGAGGTCCCGAGTTCGGTCCTGGCCCGGGACAGGCGACGCTCAATTACCACAATGATGACTGGATGTTTGAAACACGCAACCTTCCTCTCCAACGATTTCACCTCTCAACACGAGATGGCAGCACCACACGGAGTCAGAGGCCTTGCCACTCCCTTCCTAGTTGACCACGACAGACGTCATGCCCGAGGCAACACGCCTCCCGGCCTTCAACCCCTTAACTGCATTTCGGGGGGACACGCGGGGGTTTTCTCAGCGGCCCCCTCCTCGCCGAAATTAGACCGGGGCCTTCATCAGGTGAGGGAGCGTGCGGCAGCAAAGACATCTGAACAAAGATGCCTGGAACCTGTACCCGAATTATAAGAACGGAGGAGACGCTAGCTTTTGCTCAGTGATTATAATGTCGGTCTTGTAAGCAAAGGGTCCCTGGTTTGGGGTCCGGCGACTCCCAATCGCCACACGTCTATTGGACCAAGCATCTTCCCTTAGGTCTATGATGAGATCTCTCTCTAAATCTGACAATTGTTCGTAGCGTCGTCGAATACTTCTCAAAGGCATCTTTGCACACAACTTACAGTATTAAAACAGAAAATCCAATTCTAATCGCCTGAGAGTGAGAACACTAGTTTTAAATGCTGCACGATGCGTCATTCTAATGCGCGTTGAATGAACTCTATAACATCATTGGCGCTGATAGTTTGATCATTTGCATAACTTTTAAAATGATATTTGCATGCCGAGTTTTGCGGCCGTAGCTCAATTTTTATGGGTGCATATATTTTTCGCAACAGAGTATAAAACAGAGGATGTAAAAATTTTAAAATATCAATTATCTCCGCAATCTTTAATCTCAAAGGCCGTAATGGATGTAATCCAATCAAAAATACAATTCCGATAAAATTTATTTATATACATTTCTTCATTATTTAAATCAAAAAGGATTTACTGCTCTACTTACTCATTGGGTTTAATTCCGTTACTTAACAACATGACATTTTGTTTCAAATATAAATTCATTGGGTTTTAATTCAGTTGCTTAGTATCATATCATGTTTTGTTTTAAAATACTTTGCGGAACAAATATGGTCTGCATAAGTGGCTCAATTTTAATGGAAAGTTTAATAGTGCGTTTTCACATTCCCTGCAATACATGGTAATGTATAAGGAAAGTATTGGAATCGTGTCGAAAATCGCAACTCCAGTTTTCAACGATCTGCACGTTTTGAGACGAAAAACTATTTTTAGCGTGACGCCTGTGTGTGTGTCTGTCTGTGCAACGTACGTATGCACTCTAATTCAACAACTAATTGACCAAATTTCATGAAATTTTACAGGCAAGTCATTTGCAGGTAACTCTGGTGCTGATTAGATTTTGGTTGAATTCGGGATAAAAGAACCTGAGTTTTTTTGCGAAATAGCCCTCAAAAATTATCTGTATCCACTCTAACTGAAAAACTATTTAGCGCGGCCCAGACCCGAGGGCAGAACATCTTCAATCTCCGGCCGAGAAAAGGAGAGATCCCCAGCAAAAAGGAGAACCAACGGACAACCCAAGCCCAACGGACAGAGGAAGTCGCCGACTCCCCCAAGCGACGCGCCCACAACCCAAAACACCCAAGGATTTATTAAACAAAAAAGAGGGGCGCCCGGCCCAGGCAGTTACATATGGCCTACAAACTTCTGTTTTCATATAACAGGAAAAATATACAAAAACCATCAAACTATAAAAGAAGGCCACAGTGCCACAAAATATTACAGAAGTCCAATTAATTTATTAATCAGTTGTTCCATAAATAAATCTACAACAATTGCCCAATTGTTCACTTATTCCAACATTATCTTTATTTAAATACAAATAAAATCAATTAGAAAAAACCAGAAGACAGAAAGGAAGAATAGAGAGAATATCCAGAATAACTTATCCAATAACAATTAAACAGGTTTGGCAATATATCCTAAAACAACAATATTACATGAAGCAGTAACCTACAACTATAATCATAATCAGCAAAATCCAATACCTAAAAAGGTACCCCAAGGTACCATTCATAATCCACAAAAACAATCCAAAAAATACCAATATTTTATCTACCTAGTAAGACACCGCATAACAAGACTCACTAACAAAGAAAATTATTTCATCATACTATACCCATAAAACCAGAACTATTCAGCCACCATCCGAAACAAGCAAGCAAACACAAAATAACTCTGACTTCCCACCTGGAACAAAAACCCAGAAGAGTTAGGCCCCCAAAGAGAAACACATAACAAAATCAAATAAAGACCCCAACAGGACAACGAAGCTGTTCAAATAAATCTACTATAATAAAAAGCCTAAAAACCCAAAATAAATAATCACCGAAACATAATCCATCCACCATAATTGATAAAATTTTTGGAAATTTCAACACTTCTTAAATACCTACACTTCTTAAATACCTAGACCTTCTTAAATACCTGCTATCTACACTCTCTAGATAGACAGGAATGTGTCACATCAAGATTCAACCTATATCTAACATTTGCCTCCGGGCAATTAATACATTTAACCACTCCTCTACAAAGACCAGTGGCATGAACCCCATTACACTGTAAACAACAAGAGGGCACTTCACACTTTTTCCTAGAGTGACCCAACCTACCACAACTGGTACATAGAAGGACTTCATGAAACTCCCGAAAAGGGTAACCCTCTAATTAACAATAAAGACGCTTAACTCTCATTAAATTCCTGAAAAGATGAGGGACCACTTCAAAAACCCAATGATTCCCCTGTTGGGCACGAATACTATAATTAACACGTAAATTATCACCAAACCCAAAAATAATATTCTGTCCATGAATCCCTTTCAAAACTTCTTCTTTACCAATATGTTCATCAATACCAAAAACTATAATTTTCGGCCACCTCCTCTTAAAAACATCAATCTTAAAATTCTCAGAGAAACCTTTAAGTTTCAACAAATGTTCCTCAAACCTACGCTTAAACAAAGGGTTATCAAGGATAAAAACCACACCTCCTCCAGCGACCCCAAAATACTTTTCTACATCAAAACGAATATCTTTTAACCGAATCTCAGTATAGATAAACTTTAATGTATCCCTAACTGAATATACCTTAAGAGGTTTTATCAGAAGGATGCGGTCACCAAAAGGCAAAGGGGGAGGAGAGAAAGGTAAATGTTGTTGAACTCCAGACTCAAAATCAGAAAGGGACTCCATAGCTTCCTCTATTAATTCCTGGAGAAGCCCACACTTAGTTTCAATTTGTTCTTCAATAGTTATCAATGAAACACAAGATCCATCATTCTTAATACAAGAAGAATTCACATCTTTAAGTACCTCCTTAATTTTTTCACAACTACTAGCCATTATCTTGCTACTATGTTCCAGAAGAGAACCAGAAGTCTCCAATTTCATCCTGGTATCCTCAAAGTTTTTAAACAAAATAGGATTCAAAGCCAATGCATCCCCAACAATAAAAGGCGAAGCAACATCCTCCCCCACAGACATCCTAGAGGAACTACTAATACCAGAATCCTGAAAGTTCCCAAGAGCGCGAAAAGAACGAGCAGTAGTTAAAGTCAAACTTACAAGGGGCGAAAAGAACTTTTTAACGAGCTCTTTACGCATATTCCCAGAAAGGGGTCCACCAGCCTTTATTTTAAGAAAGTTTCCCAGATTTTCAAGTAAATCCATAATCTCAACCCCAGGTTTAATCAACTTATTATCACACATAAATTCATATTTTAAATCCTCCTCTGTAACCCTATTAATCACGTATTTTAACTCTCCGTTAAATTCCATTAAAAAAAAAAAAATTCAATTATTCAAAACACCATATGAAATTAACCTTAAAATATCATAAAAAATTAAGATCATGTAACAACTAAAGATAACACACTCAAATCAATATTCAATGGTATATCCAATATAAACTCTAATAAGAATCGTAATCAATGCTACAAACCATGCATTAGAAGCTCCTCAATGATCAAAACCTCCCACAAGTAACGCTATAAACAAACAGAACATAAGTCAGTCTTCAAGAAAACCAGCTCCAAGCTCGAATATCAGAGTCAAGGCAATGTTACCAACACTCCAAGTGCAGCATCCATTTATAAGGTATACAACGTCATTAAAAGTTTAAAACTCCGTAATTAAAATTTTGCTAGGAATATAAACTTCAAATTCCCTATACAGGTGTTGTGGTAAGGTTGTTAAGAGAACTTAATTAAATGATGCAAGATAGTTAACAACCCCACCACAAATCTAATTACTGGTCGGACACTCACATAAAATTAAAAATGGGAATTAATTAATAGTTAATTTTAATGGGAATGGGACCGTATAAGTGGGGAATAGAATTTTGAATAAATATAACATTGCGTTGTGTTTTAAAAATTAAATTAAAAATCTTTGTATGTGAGCGCCTAAAAAAAATTTGCAAAATACATAAGAAGCTTTTGTTAAGAGTTCAAATTACATTCTCCAAATTCCTTACCTGAATTTATGATAATAAAATCAATTCAATAAATAAATGTAACAATATTATGTTGCTGCAGATTATTTGTCTCGCACAAAATGTAGTATCCTGAATGTTCATATTACCAAAAATTGTTCGTAGATGATAAATTGTGCTAGAAAGTAAATGAATGACTCTATAAGTTGATCAAATGCTATTTTTTTTTTAATTCAACAATAAACATATCAATTATGATGATACCCTCACTACAATTTATATTTATTGTACAAAAGATGATCTTCAACTAGTAAGACACATACTGTAATAAATCACAAATATCACATCGAGATTAAAACGATGATATTCTCACAATGCTATTCATGTTGATTGTGCAAAAGATGATCTTCAACTAATAAGACACTCTAGCTATAATTCATCACAATGATCAAATTTAGATTAAAATGATGATATCTTCACAATACAATTCATGTTTTTTAAACAAAGAGAATTATTAATTGTTGACTATTGCGTAGTCTATCAAGGAGAATGATACAAAAAAAAAATTCTCAATAATGAAATCAATATATGATTCCACATACTTTCACCTCCACTGTATATTTCATATGACATAGTCATATTCTTCATTCAGATTATCCTGATGTTTTCAGATATTCATTCATATTTATCATAACATTCTTTGCGATGCCTTTAGATATATTTTACTCCTTGTATATACATATATATAAAAAAAATGGCAAAGGGATGTCCCCAAAGGGACCCCCTTTTTTTAACGCCACCTTCAAGAATCTAGACTATTCAAGAGAAGAGCGAGTCAGCATAAAAATTCTCCCGCCTAACATGATGTTGCCATGCCAAAAAAAACAAACTCTCGCTCAACCAAGGAAGTTAAATAGTGAGCGCTGGAAGATTATTCCCGTATCTCGCCTGAAACCAGATTTCGCCAATTGTTGAGAAGGGATGCTACTATACAGCTATATTTAAAAGAGGCGTACACCATACAAATGAAAATATGGATGGATAGCAGCACGCTATAATTTAATTTAGAAAAAGAGACAATTGGCCTATTAATGAATATAAAAAAATAAAAGCAATTTTGAATAAGATAATTTTGAATAATAAATTTAAATGAATAAAAAATATTTAATGAATTATAAAAAAATGTTAATTTGTTACAGTAAAAATATAACGTGTTGTGACGTGCCACAACAACAGGGTATTAATAAGTCTTAGAAGATATAACATTTATTTTTATATTTTTAACACAGTTATAATCAAAGATAATAAAAAACCTACCCAGCAGAAAGTGATAAAAAGCTTAATAACGTCGAAACCAATCAAGATATGTTCTAAATATTATCACCAATAAATAAATCACAATTTTTATGATTTTATAACATTAACATTAGATCAATCATATCACTATAACAATAAATATTCCTATTTAAACACTTCCAAAACACTAAGAAAAATTTTCATTCCAATTCAACCAAGCAGAAGGACAGTCATTAAAACAATCAATTGCGCATAGTCCATCAAGGTTTAGATGACATGGTACATGACGTCACCAAAAATACAAATTATAATTAATAAATAATCCTATGAATGTATAGTTTCCAAACTTGGTAAATGGGACTTAGATATAACTCCAATAATAAATCAACAGTTTATATATTTTTATCACCCTCGGAATCAGAGATATCAAAAAACCTGTCCCGCAGTAAAGAACACAAGGCCTAATAACGTCGAAACCAGTTAGGATATACACAAAGAAACATCATCATCAAGTAGTTCATAATTTTTATGAATTCTTAACACCTTTTGTAAGTCAATCAAAGCACAATCACTGAAAATATTCCACTTTAGGCACTTAAAAAAATTCAAGAATAAATTCGCTACAATTCAGCAACACAGAAGGGCCGCCATTGAAGACACTTCATTTTAATGTAGATCAAGAAAAGTTTTAAACAGTAGGACATATGACGTCATCAAAAATACAAGTTTTAATAAATAATGATCCATTAAATATACAGCTCTCAAACTTGAAATATAAATCCCCAGTAGAACTCCAATAATATAATAACATCCTTTATATTTTCATCACCTTTCGAATTAAAGATATTAGAAAAGCTGTCCCGCAGAATTTGATAAAAGTCACAATTGCGTCGAAACCAATCAATATATCCACAAGAAAGCATCACTATATCATAGATCATAATATTTGTAAGTTTATGACATCAATAATATATCAATCAAGGCACAGGTTCTGTAGATATTCCACTTTTAGCACTTAGAAAAATCCGAGAAAAAATTTATTCCAATACTACTACGCAATTCAAATGGAGCCGCCAGTGAAGATTCAATAACATTATAAATGAAATCCACTTAATATTAGCACACAAGTAAAACAATAATCACTTACAACTCTTCTAAATATAACATATTACTTCACCGTAAGTACTTCTATAGAATCGGTACATAATAAGGAAACTTTCAACACTATTATAAACCTCTAAATCTCCAACTTACACAATCTATCAACAAAACAAATCCTAGCCATAAAACCACAACCTTTCAGCATGCTGCCATTGCTGTGGGGGGAGAAAAACTAATTGACCAAATTTCACAAAATTTGGTAGATAAGTCAAATGGGGAATACCCTGGTGCTGATTAGATTTTAGTACGATTCGGAAAAAATAGCCTGCCTTTCTTTATGAAATGGCGCTCAAAAAACGTCAAAATCTAAAATAAAAGACTACGTATGCTCAAACACATCAATTAAATGCTTATTTTATATGCAATATTTGACGATGAAATAAATTAGACCAACCTCATTACTCTAGGACTAGCTGTTCTCGAGGTATTATATAGTTTTTTCGTATTTTTGCTGCGCTAGTTTTGATAATAAATCCAGTTACCATATGAAAGAAAAAGCTAAATTAAAAGTGTAAATTCAGTGTAATTTCAATTAATTATGAGTATTATTTAGTACAATTAAATTTAATTTAATGATTTATTAATGAAATAAAGAGAAAACGAATTTGAGTATGCAGGAAAAGTCATGTGCTACTCACATCAGATTTTCTTAATCTGCATAAAAATTTTCGGGGAATCAGAATATGTAACAATCAATGGGTGTATATCACTGGCACTTTTCTGCATGGCAACATGTAAAATGAGTCTGAAGTACCATATAAACTTATGTTTCGCGCATAACTTGACAATAGGCAATATTGCTAACATCCGCTAAGATAATATACTCCCATATATTAAAATATGTTAATTAAAATTCGTTAATATCTCGATAACCACTGGTCCTAAAAAATCGAAACATAGACTAAATTTTAAATGGGGCTATTCCAAGTCTACCCCAAAAATTTCATTAAATTCGGTGCAGCTAATCTCCCGTGATGATGAGACAAAGATACACTCACACCTTCACAAACAAATAAATAAATAAATATACAGACAGGTTTTCAATTTTATTTATTTAGATAAACAGCTAATTATTTCATGACTTGCATTTATTTGGATCTCTTTAAAACCTCGATTTATTAGGATTGGCTGGAGATAGAGTTTAGATAATGATTGATATGGGCTAAGCATCAAATTTCAGATTGGGTTGGGTGGGGACTCATTTAGAATTTCCATTTCCGGCTTGGAGATGACACATCCAATTAAAATAAATATATTTTTCTTGCTTTATATATTTCCTATTTTTCAGGACCGGTTATAGATAGAGCTTAGATAAGGACTGATATGGATTCAGCACCAAATTCTGAAGGGAATTTGAGGTTTATTAAGTATTTACACTTCTGTTTGTTTTTCAAATATTTTTTAAACATTCTTTTAACAGAATTGACTATAGAGAGTTTAGTGCTATGAATTCCACATCGAATTTCGGATTGTATAGGATGCTTGACTCAGGATTTCTAAAATTTGTATGATTTCCGAAAATTTGTATGTGTGTGCGTAATAAGTGCGAAAAAGAGTATGAGAATGTTTAATAATTCCTTAGAAAAGTTAGTATACACCACTTGCCACCCTATGAAGACTTCGTAATGCTTTAGTTTTTCCTTAAAATTTTTCAATGTTTACTGTGCGCAAAATGTTGAGATTTAAATTTTCAGTATTCGCCGTATCAATACTGGTGTTCCGACTTCGAAAATAAATAAATACAGAAATACCGGATTTTAATTCTCCCCCCCCCCCTATATACTCCTCGTTGCAGAGACTAGAGTTTTGTATTAATTTTGTTATTTTATGAAAAATATAAAAATTATCTGTTTAAAAAGTAAAGTTTGCATGTTAAAATGCATCAAAATTGTTTTTTCGTAATATCTATAGTTTATTATTTGGGAAAATGCATAGAGCATCAATTTGAACATGACTTGTTTTGAACTTTGAACATGACTTGTTTTGACTTGTTGAACATGTTTTTTCGTAATATCTATAGTTTATTATTTGGGAAAATGCATAGAGCATCAATTTGAACATGACTTACTTTTTAAAGCGCAACATATCTGTATCTTTTTTCCCAAATAAGTTTACACAAAATGGCGAAATTGATATGCATATTGGGCGAACATTTTCCGCGCAATAAGTGGTCATGTGCAGAAAATGACAGAAAATGACAGTAAAATAAACATCGCAGTGTTACATAATAGACACACTAAATACTCACTTAGGGCATCAGGGATGCAAAGACTCTGAATTAAACGCACGATGCAAATAAATTTTCGAAGTAAATTTACAGAATTTTTCAATTTAAATATTTGTTTTAATTTTCCTAAATAAAAAAAAATAAATTTAAGGATTATCTATCTCTTGATATATTATTTTCTTCGTACATAATAAAATAATGTGTGTGTGTGTGTGAGTGTAGTCTGTAGCGAGAAATCTACGCGTCGCACGGCCATGAAAGTTGATACACAGGTACTTTTCGGCGTACACAGGTGCACTTCGATGATATTATTTAAAAATTAAAATCAGTTTTTTAGTTATTTTATGTTTTAGTGCGATTTTCACACAAATCGGTACCTTTGTAACCAATAAGTATTCTCACAGAATTTCGATCGTGCCACCGTCGGAAAGATCAAAGAACGTTATTTCCAACGATGTTTGAACCACATCCGGTGGACAATTCCTTCCTATTTATTAATTTTTAACACTTTACAACAAAGTTGAAAAGTGTTTATGACTTTGTTCATTCTGTCTGTCTGTCTGTCTGTCTGTCTGTCTGTCCGTTAGCACGATAACTGCCGTAAAAATGAGTTTATCAAAATGAAATTTTAGTATGTTGTTCAGTCGGTCTGTAGGACCTATGGGAATATAAATAAATAATATCACCCAATTAGTTTTTTATTGAACCCGGGTTGAAAAAATGAAATACATTGAACCCTATGGGACCTAATTTTTCAAACATTTTTTAAGTAAATTTAAAATTCACGAATTGCTTCGAAATTTTTAGGAAATATTCACATTATCCCATAGAATATATGAAAAAAAATTCAGTAAAATATGTTAAGTAGTTTTTTAATTAAAAAAAATTTTAATATAGGGAAAAAAACAAATTCAATTAAATTCTGACTTTGGGATATCTTCCAAAAAGAAAAGAAAGAGATATTATATAATAGATATCTCTCCATTTGTTTAAACGTTTTGCATATGGGAGTGGCTTCATATTTTAAAGTAAATTTGGTAGATAACAATTTTTCTTTTTTTTTAAATTTTATATAACTCTTCATGAAAAAATTTATTTGATGGCATTTTAAATGCACTTCCCTACGTCCTAGAGAGTTAAAATTTGGTACACAGCTTAAATTTGTTGAACATTTTATTCGACAAAAATTTGATGGATCTTTAAATATAGATCATACATTTTTTTCGAAATGGCCTGAAAATAATCCCCGTTCACTTCTATAAATCATTGTTGTAATATTGTTAAAAATTCTGATGTGGACAGCACATGTCTTTCACTGCAGACTCATATTCGTTCTCTTTATTTATTCAATGATAATTTGAGTTTATCTGTACAACATAAGTATTTTAAATGACATTGAATTTACACGTTAAACTTAAATTTGGTTCTCATTTGATAGCTGGACTTATTGTCAAAGGTGGCGTAGCGAAAACGCGAAAAAACTAGAATATCTCAAAAACGGCTAGTCCTAGAGTAATGGGGTTAGTCTTATTCTTTTTGTTGTCAAAAATCACATATAAAATAGGCATTTAATTGATATAATTGAGCACACGTAGTCTTTTATTTTTATATATAACGATTTTTGCTGGCCATTTCGCAAAAATAGCCCATTCCTTTTTCCCGAATCGTACTAGAATAACCTACAAATGACTTATATACAAAATTTTGTTAAATTTGGTATATAAATCACTTGTCGGTTATTGAAATATTATACACCAAATTTTGTTAAATTTGGTTCATTAGTTTTTAGCTAGAGTGGATAAAGGCAATTTCTGCGGCCATTTCGCAAAGAAGGCAGATTCTTTTATTACGAATCGTACTATAATCTAATGAACATCAGGATTTCCCACAAAAAACATACCTACCAAATTGTATGAAATTCGGTCCATTAGTTTTTCAATTTGAGTGGATGTAATATCCACACAGACACACAGAAACATACACAGATACACCCCTACACACACAGACGTCTTCCTAAAAGTAGTTTTTTCGTGTTCTAGAAGTCCCAAAACGTGTAGATCCTTTGAAAATTCGAGTTCCGATCTTCGGCACGATTCCAATACTTTGAGTACATACACATACACATATATATTATCTGTGTATTATCTGTGTATCTAAATTCCGTGCCTATGCAATTACAATAGTTGTGATTTTAAATGATCCCTAAACTTTTATTATTTCTTCAAGGAAGCCTAATTTTAACATATGCAGAATGCAAATATCTCAAGCGATTGTAAGATGAATTACATAAGAATTGCTGTATTTTTTTCACACAAAATTATTTAGCTCTGGAGTCTGGAATACAAGTTATATGAATGAAATATTCATTGATTTTGCATAAAGAATCAGATGATTTATATTTCGATACAGTTTTAAATATTTAAATATAATAAATTACTGTAGTACTGTGATAATGTAAAAGATATTACCACTGAATGAATCACATTTTAGAAATTTTTAAATGAAATTACATTTCAGTTGGAAAGTGTTTCATAATCAATGCTTATGCATGATTGATCTTTCTTGTTGAAATATACATCGAAATTTGTATTTTTTAGGTTCCATGATACTTCTTTTTCAGCATTTTAAAAACTAAAATTAGCGCAATTCTATAATTTGACAAACATTCGAGTGTATATTTTCGCATTCTAACACAACAGTTTTTTTTTTTTTTTTTTAATGTCATAATTTTTTTTTATTTTTTGTAATTATTGAAGAGAGCGAAACTATGTGATTTTAAACGTCCTTACATTTTTAGATCTGCCAACTTCGCATGCCACCCGATAATGGGATTTAAGCCACGCTTACAGAAGGGGGGTCCTTTAGGAGGATATTTTATTTTATTTATTTTTTTTTAGCATTCAACGTTTATGAAGCGGTGCTTTTTACGCTTAAACTAAGGATTTCACATTTTGGGGTGATTTGATTAGACGATTTGAAAAGTAAGAGACATTATTTAAGTAGCGGGCACTTATTTATTACCCTGGCAACGGTGAGTAATTCGCACGAGAAAAAAAAAGAAATAGTAATGACCTTAAGTAATATGCTACATAGCATTTATTTTTATTTTTTTATTCTTCTTATTATTATTAACATTGAAAATAATAATTTGCACATCATAAAACACTGTTTACTTACGATTTTTGTTATTACAACAAACTTTACAATTTCAGCATCAACTTGTCCCAAAGTGGGGCAAATTGAACGCTTTTTTATAGGGTTCTGATTGTTAATCCCATAAATTTTGCTTAGCTCAATCAATAGAGATAGAAACGAAATAATTTAGAATTTTTTAAAAAAGTAAATAAATAAAATTAAAATAAAAATTGAAAACTTAAATCTACACCAAATCTGGTCTCCATAACCAAAGATAGAATGAAAATGCAAGAACGTGATTGGTATTAATTTTTTTAGAATTCGTTAGACTGCAAAATGATATTAATGTTAGAAAATACACTACCAGACACAGAAAATGCAACACCATGAAAGAAAGAACAGAGTGTGATGATGAAGGACACATAGACAGAGACCGCACATATAAATAAGTGATGTTAATTCCAGAAGGATAATGCAATAAAGTATTGGCATAGACAGGGTGATCAGTAGGCAGTAGGATCACCTCCTGCGGCGATACAAACAGCAACCCTCAGAGGAATAGATTCAATGAGCGTGCGGATAGTTTCCTGAGGGATGGATGACCATATGCCTTCAACCAGGTCGTCCGCCGTTTGAGGCGGGGCAGGGAAATCAAACAACGGCCAATCACGTCCCATACATGCTCGATGGGTGAGAGATCTGGAGACAGCGGAGACCAAGGAAGCACCTGGATACCTAGTAAGCCTTGTCTGAAGATGGTTGCAATGTGCGGTCGCGCGTTATTTTGCTGGAAAATAGCATTTTGCAATCGCTGAAGGTAGGGCAGTGCAATGGGCAGCAGCAGCTCATCCACATTTCGTCGTGCTATCATAATGCCTCTGATACGAATCAGAGGTGACCGGCTATCGAAGCCGATGACACCCGAAACTATGATACCGCGTTGTCGTGTAGTGTGGCGTTCAACAGTTGCAGCAGGATTGGATCTGTTTCCACATCGCCTCCAGACTATCACACGGTGACTGTCATTCGACAAACAGAACCGTGACTCGTCGCTGAACAATACTACCCTATCCCATTCAGTCATCCAAGAGGCTCGGGTCCGACACCATTGCAATTTCTCACGCCGGTGTCTTGTCGTCAATGTCTTCGTAAAGGATTGTTTGAGTGCATGCAGCCTTCGGCCAATCGTCGAGAAACTGTTCTCGCTGATATTAGCAATCCAATGCAACCAGCAAATTCTGCAGAATGCCGACAGTCGTCGTTTGTGGAGCTGCCACCGCATTAATCCATTTCTCCAAATCTTTTACGCAGTTCACGCATCTACGCGTGTTTTAGCGGCGATAAGCCAGTACGGCCACCCAGTCGTCTGTAGACTTAAAATTAATCTCCCACGATCGTCTAAATGCTGAAATAGACTTCGGCGTCGTCGGCCAGGGATCTCTTGAGCAACACGTGCCCTTTGAAAGAAAAACAGTTCGGAAAATGATTTACCTTAGGCGACAGACAGTAACAACAATTAGTTCATCTGCTGTTTTCATCCCTTTTATCCTGCACTCTTATCAGGTGACCTACTTGCATTTCAGATCATTTGCATACATTGGCTAGCTGCGTTTGTCTGGTAATTTTCATAATTACACGGCCAAAGCTTCACGGTGTTGTATTTTCTATATCGGGTAGTGTATATAATTTTAAAATTATACTGTCCTCTTAATGCGACTATAGTACCCAATGAGTTAATCAATTTTATCAATTAATAATTTTGCATTTTAAAACACATTAGTCATCATATAGATAACTTTCACTAAAAATTATATTCCGTCGTCATTGGTTATGTGCGTCGCTCTGTTGAAACTTTTTTGAGAAGCCGTGGACAAAGTGCAATTAGTGCAATCAAATGTATACATGGATTCTAGTCATTAAGGAGTAAGGAGAAGCGCGAGATCGCGATATAAGAAAGATTTTATCTCAGTGAGTGAGGTGCAACATGCAAACAGGCGGAACGCTGGTAACCAAGGGACCCTTGTGACGCAATTCCGTATCTACGGTGTTCGCCGCTCAAGGGTTGCCAGTGGTGAGAGTCTTTAAGTGTTGTCAGGCACGCAAGTTTTTGCCTCGCCAAAGGCGGCCCAATCCCGCTGTCCACTTCTAAGAAAGGAAGGGTTGATGGGTTTATGAGAAAATTGAAAAAGTTGTCTGAGCTTTGATTTGGACAAATATTTGGGTGGGATTGTCAATGAAATTAAAAATGCCTTACGGAACAGTACGTCTTTAAATTTTTTAAATAACGTATTTTTACTTTCTTCTACTATTGCGTATAGTATAGAAAAAATATTGCTTTCAAGAAAGTTCTCAATTTCGAGATTTTGATGCCGATATGTGTTTTAGGACCTTCTGGACACGTTTTGAGTATTTTTGGAGTGATGTCTGTCTGTTTATATGTATGTCTTCTTCTTCTTCAACCTCCGACCTACCAGAAAGGTATAAGGTATCTGTTTGGACGGCCGGAAAGAGCCACCCAATTTAGATCGGAACCCAGTGGAGGAGGCATCCACAGGGACCGTACCCTCCTTCCCCTACCACCAACTTCTCGTAAGGACTTACGGACCCACATGTTTGACGTGATCGTACTCGGCGTAAACACGGCGGCAGTTTTGGCAGTGGCGGAAATCGAACCCGGGCCGTTCGAGTGTAATTCCCGCGCGCTAATCACTGGACTGTTGCGTCCCTGTATGTATGTTTGTCTGTGGTTGATATTTCGTGTACACGATTCCTGTCACAGATTTTAATGGATTTCCACAAAACTTTATATCCAACTTTGTTAACGAAAAATCTAGCACTAGATATAATTTTTGAAATTCCATCGAGAATGAAATTTATGCGAAATTTTATATTTCCTTAACATGGCAGCATAGCACAAAATTGGACATAATAATCCATAAAAGGGGTTATTTATGGCACCATGATCACGAAACTTAACAGTTTCAATTGCTGCAGTGAAAAATAGTCGCTGCACAATTTTTGTGTTCGTGATGTCACTAGGCCCCCCTAGAAGGGATTGATAATATACCCCTTTAGGGGGTACATTATCAAATTTAGTATCAATCGATATTTTTGAAGCCCTTTATAATGAAGGGTGACATGCTATAATTATGATTATTTGGACCAATAATACAAAAATTCAAAATAAATTCACCATAAATTCAAAATTTTTCTTAAAAAAAAAAAAAAAAAATAAATAAATAAAATAAATATGTATATATACAACATATATATATATATATATATATATATATATATATATATATATCAAACGCTGTTTAAAAGTAGATTATGATATTCTGATATGAGAAGTTCGATTTGAGCCACACTTCACTTAATTTAACATAGTTTTGTAGCCGAATAAATTCTACTCTTCCCTTTACTTTGATTAATGAAATAAAGCTTTTGTTGCTTATATTGTTAAATAAATAAAATTAACTAGGAATTTCTGAAGGAATCTTCTTATGATGACAAGTGGTGTACGGTGCATTTTATTTTTGACGGACCCTTAAGCATTTTTATTCTCTTCAGCATACTGATTTCATTCAGTCATATGAATTTTCGGAAAAACTGGAAGTGAGTGTCATTACTAGAAACGGAAGCGAAAATCCTTTGTGAACCAGCCCCCCCCCCCCTCTGAAATTCTATGCTGAGTCCAAAAGGCGTCATCTAAGTTCTATCTGTAGCCAATAGATGTTTCAAGGAAATTTTTTGAACCGAAAGTTAAAATAATACGCAAATGGAAATCTTTAGTGAACCCCTGAACTCCTCCGGTATTTAATGCTGAATTCATATGGAAATTCTCGATAATATTTTCGATAGCTAAGGAACCGATCTGCGGGAAAATCGCTTTAAATTGAGCATCCACATAGCATAACTAAAAAACTAATTCGAATAATTCAAAAATGAATTTCGTGCATGTCGGATGCAATCTGGATACACGATCTTTGTTATATCGAGCTAAAGCGTATAATTAAGAAAAATAAAGCTCTAGTACGATCAAAAGCTGATATGCAAAATTATGAAACCAGTGTATTTTGTATTGATTTTAGAAGACCTCATATCTAAAAAACAAAATAATTAATTCAGAACAGGGGGGGGGCGTGAGAGAGAGAGAGAAAGATAAATAAAAGTTACTTTACTTAAAAATAAAATCCAAAGAATCAAATGCTGTGTCAAGGAGTTTTCATCAGAATTTTGCCATTTCTTAATACAGAACTCATAATATAATATCAAATTAAAAGAAATTTAAAATGAAATCTTTTAAATTCGCAAAGTTAGAAAACGGATAAATTAAATCCCACTTGTTTGGAAACAGCTGTTTCTCATGTAGTTAAAATGTCTGCCATTTAATTAAAATCCCTGTTTTTGTATCTTTTCTATTCGGATATCGTCTGCTCGAATAAATTTTGGAATCGAAATTTCGACGAATTTTCGGCCTGAGTGTGGGATCAATTTGTGATGCGTCCAGCGAAATATGACTGTGCCTCCGAGATCAGATTTATGTAGCTCCAAATGATGTAATAACCTCAGTGCTCCAAAAAAGGGAGATGAGATTAGAATGGTTGAGTCCTAGAGCTCAACTGGGGTTTCTGATTGGATGAACATCGAATTGATGAAGGACGGAAAAGTTTCTTCACCTTTTTAGAGGTGAGAACAGCTGGTTAAAGATTATAAGAGCTTAAGATTTTAAGCTTTTTTAGATTTAAGAAAAAAGTTTAGGAAATTGAATGATTAAGAAATTATTATTGGATACGTTCATTTAAAATGATAGAAGCTCTAGATCTTCGAAACTTCTCTTTGTGGGAGTCATATTCAGGGAGATTACATATTTCTTCCTTCGGAATTTTGTTAAGATTTAGAAATTTTTTTGCAAGTTTGGACATTTGCGTTGAAATCTCGATGGATTATGTCATTCTTGAGATATCGTGGTGACCTTCTGATAGATTGCTTAATTTTACATTAGGAGGAATTACCCGTCGTTGCCCGGGTTCTAAATAAGCATCCACTACGTATAAAAAGTCTGATGTGGGCAGCACATGACTTTCCTTATATAATGCAATGAATTTACTCCTTTTACAGTAAAAAAATAATGTATAAGATCAGCGGTACTGTGTTTTAACGTTGAATTGCACATTTGGCGATTTTCCGGATGACGACATGCAAATCTATTTCAAAGTACCCAATTAACTTATATTTCACGCAACTCTAAATAAACAATTATCGATATTGACAGCATCCTCAATATATTAAAATATTTTATTGATAGCATAGTTCATATATTAAAATATTTTAATAATTAATTCATCAATTAGCCGTCAATTCATTAATTTAGAGTCATTTTTGCAATTGTGACGATATTTTCGTCAATCTGACGTGAAATATCGCCAAATTGGCGATACGTCGATAGATTATTCGCCAAGTTCGCCAAATGTATCAGCAAATGTTACAGACAAACGGAGAGACGAGCAATTGTTATATACTAGAAGGTATGCCTGTCATATGACGGAAATCAAAATTTTCGAAACATTACTTCCCGTTTGGAGTCATTTTTAACAATTTGGCGACATTTTTGTCACTTTGGCAACATTTAAAATAGTCGCCAAGTTGGCGAAATCCCGCTAAATTTCTCGCTAAGCGTTACGGACGGACGGAGAGATTGGATATTCTTATAGTCTACTCTTATGTTCTTTCCAAGATATGAATTCAATTGGTCGTCATTTCATTGATGTAGCGTCTGTTTCGTCAATTTAGCGAATTTTTATTAATTCGGTGGCATTTTCGTCAATTTGATAACATTTAAAAACTCGGCAAGTTGGAGATATTTCGATAAATTCTTTACCATAATTTTGTCAAACGTTACTGATGGAAAAATAGGTTATTCTTAAATGTAGTAGATATTTATATTCTTTCCAAGATATTGCATTTTCGTCAATTAGTCGTAATTTTCATTGGCTTAACGTCATTTTTTATCAATTTGGCGACATTTTCGTTAATTTGGCAATATTTAAATAAGTCGCCAAGTTGCTGAAATTTCGCCAAATTCGTCACCAAAATCACGCTAAGCGTTATGGACGGAGAAATGAGTTATTCTTATAGCAGATAAATTGCTATTGGCGTTCAAATACAAAAGTATTACACAAAGTATATTTTCTTATGAATGGAACGAGCTAGATCCACGAGAATGATGCCAACAAATTTATCGCATTATATTACATATGAAAAATGAACATATTTTACAATAGTTAATACTTTATTTTATTTTGTGTTATTTTTTATATATTTATTTGAAAAATGTGCAATATCACGAGAACGGATCATGCTAGCGTTCTAAAGTATATGCCAATTGTTTGCTAAGGAAAAATTACATGAGAAATGACTATTTGTGTAACTTTATTTAAGGTTTTGATGCTAGATGTTTTTTTAAAAATTTCTCTCGAAAATTTAGTTGAGTTCTGAACATTCGATTGTGTAAAAAAACGATAGGCTTCCAGAATTTACGGATTGTAATTTTTGTACCAAATTTCGTTCGAATCGCTAAACTCGTTCGTGATATATCGTACCCACAGACTCACTGACACACACACACACGCACACACAGACATTACTTCAAAAATGTTTGATTTGTATTCAGTGATGCTTGAAACGTGCTCTCCCCTTCGAAAACTCGAATTCGAATTTTTGAACCCCCGTCACAATACTTTCCTCATACATTTTACTATGTATATAAGGAAAGTAATAATTAAATACGCACCCGCTGTTTAAATAATGCATTTAAACACAATTTAAAGAAATCTGATATGGGTAGCCCATGACTTTCCTTATATAATGCAATGAATTTACTTCTTTAACAGTGAAAAAGTGATGAAAAGATCTACGGCATAGTGTTTGTAACGTTAAATTTTACATTTGGCGAGGTAAATTGAACATCTCAATGACAGCATCTAAAACTATGTCGTATCTATGATATTATACGCAACTTTAAATTGACAATTATAAATATTGATAGCATCCTCAATAAGCAATATAGTCCATATATATAATATTTTAATAATAAATTCATAAATTAGGCGTCATTTTCATTAACTTTGCGTCATTTTCATTAACTTTGCGTCATTTTTGCACTTTTAACGGTATTTTGGTCAATGTGGGGCCAAATATCGCCAAGTTGGCGATATTTAGAAAAGCATTTCTTATATAATAAAGGGTGTGCCCATCATATGATAGAATTAAAAATTTGCAAAATATTGCATCCTATTTGTCGTCATTTTTATCAATTTGGCGAAATTTTTATCAATTTCATAACATTTTTATTAATTTGGCAAAAGCTTCGTCACTTTGGCAACATTTAAAAAAGTCGGCAGGATGGCGATATGCCGCCAAAATTCGTCGCCAGACATTTGCCATGCATTGCAGATGGAATCTTATGGTAGAGTTTTATATTATTTCCAAAATATTGAATTTTAATCAATTAGTTGTCATTTTCATTGATTTAGAGTCATTCTTATCAATTTGGAGACATTTTCATCAATTTGGTGACATTTCAAAAACTCGTCATATTCTGCCAAATTTGCCGCCACAGTTTCGCCAAGCATTGTTTCGGGAGGAAATAGGTTAGTCTTATGGTAGATAATTACAAATGGCGTCAAATTACAAAACTATTACCCAAAGTGCCTTCTCTCTTGAATGGAACGAGCTAGATCTACGAGAATGATGATAATAAATTTATCGCTTAATATTACAAATGAAAAGTGAACAGATTACACAATAGTTAATACATTTTTTAATTTTATGTGATTTTTTGATAAATTTATTTGAAAAATGCGCAATTTCCCGAGAACGGTTTATGCTAGCGTTCTAAAGTCTATGTCAATTATTTTCTTATGAAAAATTACATAAGAAATGATTATTTACGTAACTGTATTGAATGTTTTAATTTTTGATGATTTTTTAAAATTTCATTTCGAAATTTAGGACGCTTCTGAACATTCGATTGCATGTAGAAACAATAGGCTTCTAGTATTCACTGATTGTGATTTTTGTACCACATTTTGTTCGGATCGCTTGATTCGTTCGTGAGATATTGTCTCCACAGACTTACTGACACAGACTCACACACACACAGACTTACTGACACAGACTCACACACACACAGACTTACTGACACACACTCACACGCACTCATATTTTCGCACACACACACATACACACACCGACATCACCTCAAAACGTCTGATTCGTGTTCTGGGATGTTTGAAACGTGCTTTCCCGTCGAAAACTCGAATTCGAATTTTCGAACCTGTCACAATACTTTCCTTATACATTATACTATGTATATAAGGAAAGTAAAGATGATTTCGATCCGAAAATTGTACGAATCAAATCGCGCGCACTTTTCGCAAAAACAAAAAATATTAGATTCATAATCACCGTTTGGTCTGGGATGCCATCTCCTTTGCTAGTCATTTCTGGCACACTGACATCACAGCGGTACAGACAACATTCTACGGTTGTGTTACCATTCCTTTTGCGACACCCCGGACTTACTTTTCAACAAGATAATGCCCGGCCGCACACGGCACGTGTTGCTATGAATTGTCTTCAAGCTTGCCCAACACTTCCATGGCCAGCTAGGTCTCCCGATCTCTCTCCCATACAGCACATTTGGGACGTTCAAGGAAGGCGATTGCAACCATCCAGGAATGTTGACGATTTAGCCCGACAGTTGGAGACAATTTGGCAAGACCTTCCGCAGGACAACACCCGTGAACTTTATCAGTCTATGCCAAGCCGGGTGACATCTTGCATCCTGGCCAGAGGTGGACCAACGCCTTATTGATTTCCTTCCTTTGTATACGGTCAAACTCTAAATCATTAAATTGTTCTGAAATTTTAATCGTTTCTTTTTCTATGTATGTTCTTCACACCCACCAATTTTTATCGCAATCGGACAACTCCTTCTTGGTGCGTCGATTTTTTTGTTATAGTGTATATATATATATATATATATATATATATATATATATATATATATATATACATATATATATATATATATATATATAATAAATAAGATAAAATTAAAATTAAAAGTAAAATTAAGATAGTTATAATAATTTAAAACATGAACAGTGTCATACCCTGGTTCAAAAACAATACGGAGGAAAATTAATTAAATATGATATGATAGGAAATATCAGACAAAAGGAAAACAATGCTACCATAAAAGACAAAATGATCTTAATTTTAAATATGAATAATATATATATATATATATATATATATATATATATATATATATATATATATATATATATATATATATATATATATATATATATATTATATATATATATATATATATTTCGGATTATGATCCATTTATTTTTGTTTCTTGAATCAGTATTGTGTGCGGGTTCTGATCTTCGTCGAAATCCCAGAGTTCGTTGATTTTGTAGATAATGGTATTGGTATTCCATGATATAGTGGTAAGGACGTTTCTATGTTTGTGTGAAGGGGGCATCATGATTGGGTGGATCCAGTCTGATTAAAATGTTGATCTAATAATGTTACAATTTCCATTACTTTATCGGTAATGTGAAGTTCAGATTGAAATGGTATTGGATGTTTTATTAATCATGTAACTGACGTTGTTAATGCCCTTTAGTATGTTTGAGAATTCTTTAAACACTTTTATAATGTCCACAATGGAGAACGGATTTTCGGCTTTAAATGTTTCTAATTTTTAAACAAATTCGAATTAAAAAAAACTCATTTGATTATCCCTGTCGCTTTGAGGAAATTATTCTTTTAATATTATTTATTCAAAATATAGCTAGTTTCAGTATTCGTGGGACAGTTATGTTTAGTTAGGATGTTTCGAGATCGTAAATTAATTGCGATTTGTTAAATAATGGATTAGTATGTTTGGATAGGATCTGTCCATTTCACTTGGCGACAAATTAAGCAATTTTGGCGACATTTTAAAAATGTTGCCAAATTGAAAAAATGACCCAGAATGATACAGAATGACGTTAAACCTTCTCAGATATGTAAATATATGAACGAACGGCAGTTTCCTAAGGTCTACCAGTAATATCATTATTTAACCAGTATATTTTTATTTACTAGCAGCATACCCGTTCTTCGTGCGGAGTATATATATAATATAAAGAAACTTAAAATTCACAATCATGTGCAAATTCCTATAGTATACTAAATGACATTGTTAATAAAAATATTCTGTTAAAATATTTAATTTAATACTCCTGAAAAGAAGATTAAGAATCTCTGTTCTCGCTGTATAGAATTATCTTCATGAGCAGATCTGAAGAATAAAACATCCTGGCCCCGTTTGTAAACAAATTTATAAAACAAGAAAGATCAATCATGCTTAAAGCATTGATTATGAAACACTTTCCAACTTCAATGCAATTTTATTTAAACATGTCTAAAATGCAATACATTCCTCGGTAATATTTTAAAACTTATCACAATACTACATTAATTTATTATATTTGAAAACTTAAAGCTTCATCGAAAAAAAATGAACTACACTCAAATGACGGCATTGAAATATAAATTGCCTGTTTTAAACATCTCTAAAATGTGATACATTCCTCGGTAATAATTTTAGAAATATCATAATACTGAATTATATTGTAAAACTTCATCGAAAACAACTGAAATTCATTCAAATGACGTCATAGAAAAAATAACACGCCTGGTTCTCTTTATAAAATCAACATTTCATTCATAAATAATTTACCATTCATGTCATTCATCACAATACTACAATAATTTCTTTTATTTAAAAATTAAGACTATGGAGCTACGAGTGATTAAACTCTATGCGTAAAACTTCATCAAAAAAATCGTCCTTCTCTTTTTAAAATCAGTGAATATTTCATTCATATCAGCCATGCAGACTCCATGAACTAAATGATTTTGTGTTAAAGAAATACAGCAATTATAATACAACTCATTCTATATATTTTGCTGTTTACATTTTGCATAAGTGAAAAATAGGCTTCGTTGTAGAAATAATCAAATTTGGATAATCATTTAAACTCAAATATATTGTATTTGCGTTGTTTCAGTATGTAGATGCACAGAATTTAAGCAAAAATCAAGTAGGTTTAGGACGGATACAACACTCAATATGAATTAAAAAGAACTTAAAATGTCACGATTTTGAAACAAGATGGATGCCATATATCATTTTGAAGTGGGTCATGTGATCTTTTCATAACATGGTCACGTGATCGTTTCATATAAGAGGTGTAATTATTATTTTAATTTTTATTTAAAAAAACTACTGAATATATTTCGATGAATTTTTTTTTTATATATTTTATGGAACAATTTGAATATTACCTAAAATTTTCGAAGCAATTTGTGAATTTTAAATCCGCTTAAAAAATGTTTGAAAAATTAGGTCCCATAGAGTTTAATGTATTTCATTTTTTCAACCCGGGTTCAATCCAAAACTAATGGGGTGATATTATTCATTTATATTCCCATAGGTCCTACAGACCGTCTGATCAACATACTAAAATTTCATTTTGATTAAGTCATTTTTACGGCAATTATCGTGCTAACGGACAGACAGACAGATAGACAGACAGAATGAACAAAGTCATAAACACTTTTCAACTTTGTTGCAAAGTGTTAAAAATATGAAATTGAATAAATATATGCAAAATAAAAGCGTTAAAATTGTATGGGACCCGTACTATTTATATTCGCGAATATTAGACAATATTAGACAACGCGAATATTAGACAATATACCCTGAATCGTAGATTACATGTATAAATTGGAAATATCTATAAACCCGTAATCTTTAAACAAACCCGTAACCTTTAAATCTGAAGACAGTAATTGATTCCAATATATGCCAAAATGAAAGAGTGAAAATTTTATGGGAAGATATACCCGTACTACTTATATTGCAGTAGATCAGAAGATATGTCCTTGTGTTAGTAGGAAATCACACTTATTACAATATGAGCCTCATTAATCTAGCCAAAATAAAACAGATGATGTAATAAATTGAAAATATCAATAATCTCCATATTTCTTTTATACCAGAAGGCCGTAATTGATTCTAATATATGCCAATATATGTCAAAATATATGCCAATATACTACATGTACTACCTATATTCTCGTAGATTAGAAGATATACCTGTGCATTTGTAGACGATTACCCGTACTACGTACAATATATGGGTTTCAACAATTTTTTCAAAAATAAAACATTGGCATAATAAATTGAAAATACCAATAATCCCCGAAAATATCAATAATAATAATGTTTATATCTGAAGACCGTAATTGATATAATCCAGTCAAAAATGCAATATCAATGAAATTTATTTTATGTGCATATCTTTATTATTTAATTTGGAAAAGATTTAATAAAAATCGTCTGCCCCATAAACACATTGGATTTAAATCCGTTGCTAAGCGACATGATATAATTTTCTTTAAATAAATTGGCGGAAAGTATATCGTCTACATAATATTATCTCTATGGAATTTTTAATTGTGCATTTTAAATTAATTTCTGGACAACCTCTCGTCATAGAAACTCGAAACATTAATCCATGTTTCGAGTTTTAAGTGGGGCTATTCCAAGTCTACCCTGAAAATTTCATCCAATTAGGTGTAGCCGTTTTCCGTGACGATGAGACAAACATAAAAAAAACGTAACATTCACAATTATGTGTAAATTCCTGTAGTATATTCCTATAGTTAATTTAATTCTTCTAAAAAATGTATAAGAATCTCTGGCCTCGACATACAAAATTATCTTCACAGGCAGATCTGAAGAATAAAGCATCCTGGTCCAGTTTGTAAACAAATTTAGAAAAAAATATTTTTTAATTCTCACAAAACGACAGAGATTATCTAGAAACTCGGACTTAATTATGCAAAATATTGGAATTTTCATAGATTTGGTGTCATTTTGATAAAATTAGTATTATTTTATCAAAGTGGCGACATTTTCGTCCATTTAGCGATATTTTAAAAAATTGCCAAATGTATCGACAAGTGGGACTGTAGAACTAATAATACCATTTGGCGACAAATTGACGAGACATCATCACAATACTATTCTCTAACAAAACACAATTAATTTCATTTATTTAGCGCAATTTTATCAATTTCAAGATATTTTTAGGGATTTACAAATATTTTTATCAATTTGGCGACATTTTAAAAATTCGCTAAATGTGTTACTAAGTAGAACGGTTTTACTGACAGACAAATGCTGCCGAATCTTCATTTCAATACTCTCTTCTATCAAAACAAAATTAATTTCATTGATTTCTCTTCGTTTTTATCAGTTTAGCGACATTTCGGTCAATTTGGCAATGTTTAAGAAAAGTTACCAAGTTAGCGATATCCCGCCAAATTCGCAGATCTGAATTTGCAGATCTGAAGAATAAAGCATCCTGATCCCGTTTGTATAAACTAAATGAAAACATTAAAACTGTGCCGATCCGGTGGTCGAGCGGTTAGGGGCATGCGTTTCCGTCTGATCGCTGGATTGCCGGGTTGCGGGTTCGAATCCCGCCAGCTGGCATGGATGTTGTCATGTCGAGGCCAAGTCAGATTTCCGCCCTTCGAGGAGCCTCTATAAAAGTTAAGCTGCAAATCTCCTCCCCTTCGCCATGGTATACCCTGGGGGGTCTTGTGGACGTGGTGTGTAGGCGTTCCTTCACCACGGGGGAATTAGTAACGAACTAAAACTGTCTTAGAAGATATTCCCATTCTATTCTTATTCTGTTTTAACAATCGGCTAAATGAGTTTATTGGCTGAATACAATATAAGTGTGAAAACTATTTGCAAAAATAAATGAAAGTGATGTACGCAGTCCGTAATTAGTGTAATTAAAAGAAAAGTCAAATCGTTCATTTATAAGTGATATTTTTATATCCATTTATTTATTATCCACATCGATAAAAATAAAAGAATTAACAAACAGATTTGATTTAATTGCGTTGCTGAGCAACATAATATAAGAAAGAATCTTCCTCATAAAATGCTGTTAATTAAATTAACATTTTGATTTCTTGATACTTTTCATCGTTGAGTAAGCCTGTGAAAAATAAACCATGGTGATAATTTTTCCATTTAAATTCATGTTTCAAATATGCGATTTTCAATAGTGACTAATAAGTGCAATAAACTCCAAACTCAGAGATATAATTTTCTTTAAACAAATTGCCTGAAAAAATATCGTTTGCATAATGCTATCGCTATGGAAGGTTTAATTGTTCGTTTTTAATTAATATCTCGACAACCCCTGGTCTTAGAAACTCGAAACCTGGACTAAATTTTAAGTGAGGCTATTTCGAGGCCACCCATAAAATTTCATTACATTCGGTTAAGCCGTTCTCCGGTGATGATGAGACAATCATACATACATACATACATACATACATACAAACATACAGACATATTTTCAATTTTATTTATATAGATATGAGGGGGCAGCATTGCGTCACTCGTCGCTACGAAAGACTGTCTGACTATTCCCTCGGCTCTGGAGAATTCTTTTGGAGCCAAGGGCATAGCGCAGGATCAATATCTAAAGATTCCTAGTTCCAACCTATTCCCCACCATCGGGGGATCTGCGGCCCCCCGCAATGGGGACGTGATTTGATTTTCTGTCCGGGTCACCATTGTAGGAATTGATGAAGTTGGTTCGGAGCCAGGCTCGAACTCGAGACCAGAAGCTTACAGGACCGATATTATTATAAGCTTAGACCAAAGGCTAGCTTCGGATCTGAACTTATAATTCGGGTATTGATTCCTAGTATCTTTGATCGATGTTTTTGGCAGGAGCAGAGTCAGCTGCTGCCACAGATATGTGTATTGAGTGTATAAGTGATATTTATATATGTCTTAGCAAACAATATAGTCAAGTAATTATTATCTATTTATTCCTTAACGTGCTTCTAGAATAAAACAAAAAAGGGGACGAGGGAAAAATTTTTCTAGTTCAGCTTATGCCCTAGCATGTACGTCTCACAGATAAACCTGACAAAATAAATAAGCAGATGAATAACAGATGAGTCTAATTCTAGACTACATCCAAGCTCAAAACAAATGTTATCTGTGCTGTGGGAAATGTGAAGTTATATTCTCTTTCTTATTTCTTACATATATTAAAGGAAAAGTATTTTATATCCAATATCAACGTCTATATACATAAATAATTTGTTTTGTTTTGTTTTTGTTTTTGTAATGCTTGATTTTCTCTTGGCTGGGTCTCACCCACTTGGTGAAATAAAACACTTCTGACGAAGAGCGTAATAAAGCAGAGGTGTATTTAGCATTTCCGCATGGTGCTGTGGATATTTGGAGGAAGAGATAAATGTTTTGCCTACATCTAAAAAAACGGTTGTGTTAGTCAGATACGGATATTCAAACAGAAGAATAAATATTTGAGACTACAACTAATTGCAAAATAAATACTCTTGCTCTCTGTTTCAAAACTAAAGATTTAAAGGCATTTGTGTATTCATCTGTACTGTGGGTAATGCGAGCACACTGTTTTTACTTTCCCTATACATGATAATGTATAGGGAAAGTATTGGAATGGGGTCAAAAATTAAAAATCAAGATTTTGTCTATTTACACGTTTCGGGCACGCTAAAACACGAATAGGCCATTTTTAGCGTGACGTCTGTATGTGTGTGTGCCTGTGCAATGTACGTACCCATTCTAGATCTAAAACTGTACGCGAATTTCCCTGAATTTGTTCGGTAAGTCACTTGTAGGTTATCCTGATGCATTTATTGTTGTGTTCATTTATTTTGTCAGGTTTGTCTGTGAAATGTCCATGTGAGAGTATAAGCTGAACTAGAAAATTTCGTCCTCCCTCCCTTTTTTATACATCTCAAATGCTTTTTGAAGGATATTGTTATACAAATTTATAGCATAATAAACATAAATGAAGAAAAACATAATTTATTTATCTAACAAAATAAAGTTTTCTCTGGAAGAAACTTTTAATTATCTTAAAATAGTCTTCTTTCTAGAAAGAAAGATTTCCTGTTCAACATAGATTACATTTTTTTTTTTCAGAAACATTTTCTTCAATAAAGAAAAGTTTCTTCATGCATGCATATTATATTCAACTATAAATAGAAAGTTTTATTTATACGTAAAGTATGGATTTTTTTTGTTGTTGTTGAACATAGTTTCATTAATTTATAAAATATCTGTCAATGAAGAAAAACTTTTTAATTTGAACAGAATACTTTGATCTAAATTTTTCCTTTATAGAGCAAAAACTTATCGCGGCGTCCCTAGCGGCGAATTTAAAAGTTTGAATAGCGAACTCGGCAATAAAGCAAAATAGAAGAAAAAAAAGTCAGTTACAAAGTTGTAAATCATAGTCTAATGAATATGGATCTACATGCATCTACACGCACAAAAATCTAGTATCAGCTTTTTTAAAATACCTTCCGTCACAGATAATGCACATTTGAATTCCAGAAAGAATATTACCCAGGGTATATCGATAAGCATTGCAAGTGTCACCGCGTTCGAGGCTACAACTTTTCTACAGGTATTTAATGCTTTCCGCATACGCGTTTTGTTTGTTTTTGGTGTTGATTCCGATTTATTACACAATGCTATACAACGTTGTAATTGTGTTTTTATCTATTTCAATTCCTGCAAAGTTCATTATTCTGTTTTTTCAAATTCTTCGCTAGGAGCGATGCAATCCCTTTTATTTGATCGACCATGATCACTTTACAATAGATAGTCCTACAATGCACACTCATTGCCCTTTCCTTATAAAGTTATTGGAGTGCTTAAGAACTTTCATATGAAATATGTATATCGGATCATCAGACATAAACAATGTTGTCTTCACCGCATTAAGCAGAATATACATTTCAGGGGACCTTGAAAGTAAGACGTTTTACTAGTGTAAAATCATTTTAAAAAGATATATAAAGAGTTGATAAAAATATGTTAGTATTTAAATCAAATAGCGCTAAAATTTAATTAAAAGCTAATTTACAATCTCAAAATTTCTTTGCAGATCAAAACATCATATAAAATTATGAAGTATAAACCAAAACTTAGATAATGTTAAACAGCTATTTATATATTTTTGGAAACTCATAAAGTGTCACAAATAATATGAATATTAATTGCTTTCATCTGTATAATAGTTTTCCCAGCTCAAAAATAAATTTTCAATGCATTGTACCTCATGGAGGAAAATTGAATCTAATTAAAATCTATATACCGACTTTCAACTGAATAAAATATATAAAAGGTATTTAAGAAGTACTTTAAAAAAGAAAATAAACTATGAAAGTTAAAAAGAAAGGTTATTTTCGCGAGAAATACTGTTATGAACAGTAGCGCTGATACAAGCTGAAATAATAACTTCTACTTAAAAAAGAAAAAAACATTGCAAACCTTTCGTGGTTTATCTTACTTCTTCAATATAGATCTTGAATGAGACTATTTGACCATGGGACGAAGGGAAAAATTTACAGCATCGATTAAAGTCTTTGTTCTCTGTTCCCAAGAATTTTCTTCATAAGTCTTAAGTGTCACGTATGTGATATCTTACATTGATAGTTTAGCTTAATACTCGTAATAATGCACTAAAAAACTTCCAGAAAAGTTTTTTGTTCAAAGAATTCCAGCTGCCTACTGGGTGAAAACGGTTTTCTCGCTGTAAGAAGAAATGTTTTTTATAGAAGAAGTAAGTATCAAGTTTGAATAAGTAATCGTTTCTTTATTGAAATAAATATTGTTTTTGAAATTAAAGAAAGTATTCTATGCTGAACAAGAAACCATTATTTATGTATAAATAAAATTTTCTTTTAATGTTTGAATATAATATGTACTCTAGAAGAAAATTTTCGTTTTTAAAATATGTTTCTTAAAAAGAGAAATTAATCTATGTTGAACAAAAATTAGATTTGATAGAAAATATTTTCATGCTTTAAACAGAAATATAACTTGTAGAATGACTAAGTTTCCTATTTAAATGAAGAATATTTTTTTAATTGAAACATTTATTTTTTGTTGTATTCCATGTTCAATAAGAAACCATTTTTCTAAAGCCGCAATGAACACCTTCAGTTATTTCATAGTGGTTTTTAAGAGTACATGTCTTTGACACAAGGAAGATGTCTCAGAACGCCCCCTCGAGACAATTTTAATCATTATTTGTATTTCTTTTGCCTACTTACTTCAAAGAAATATTAGGAAGCTATATTCTTACAAGCCGCACTTTTATTTATTATGATAAAAACAATATGTATCTCTGTGTTCGCACTGTAGCAAAACCGTCAAGCAACGTGCAACTATGGAATGTGGAACAGCGATGCTCCCAATTAAGTCCTGTGATACCTTAAAGTAATTTTTTTAAACTTCATTTTATTTATTTTACTTACTTAATATTGAAACGTAAGTTTGAGTTATTTTAACAATTTTTAAGCCACTTTTTTAGCAGTGATGAAAAAATTATCGCAGCGTTTCAATTTCGACACTACTATAAAATAACAAGAAAGATCAATCATGCATAAGCATTGATTATGAAAAACTTTCCAACTGAAATGTAATTTCATTTAAAAATTTCTAAAATGTGATTCATTCAGTGGTAATATCTTTTACATTATCACAGTACTACAGTAATTTATTATACTTAAATATTTAAAACTGTATCGAAATATAAATCATCTGATTCTTTATGCAAAATCAATGAATATTTCATTCATATAACTTGTATTCCAGACTCCAGAGCTAAATAACTTTGTGTGAAAAAAATTCAGCAATTCTTATGTAATTCATCTTACAATCGCTTGAGATATTTGCATTCTGCATATGTTAAAATTAGGCTTCCTTGAAGAAATAATAAAAGTTTAGGGATCATTTAAAATCACAGCTATTGTAATTGCATAGGCACGGAATTTAGATACACAGATAATACACAGATAATATATATGTGTATGTGTATGTACTCAAAGTATTGGAATCGTGCCGAAGATCGGAACTCGAATTTTCAAAGTATCTACACGTTTTGGGACTTCTAGAACACGAAAAAACTACTTTTAGGAAGACGTCTGTGTGTGTAAGGGTGTATCTGTGTATGTTTCTGTGTGTCTGTGTGGATATTACATCCACTCTAATTGAAAAACTAATGGACCGAATTTCATACAATTTGGTAGGTATGTTTTTGTGGGAAATCCTGATGTTCATTAGATTATAGTACGATTCGTAATAAAAGAATCTGCCTTCTTTGCGAAATGGCCGCAGAAATTGCCTTTATCCACTCTAGCTAAAAACTAATGAACCAAATTTAACAAAATTTGGAGTATAATATTTCAATAACCTACAAGTGATTTATATACCAAATTTAACAAAATTTTGTATATAAATCATTTGTAGGTTATTCTACTACGATTCGGGAAAAAGGAACGGGCTATTTTTGCGAAATGGCCAGCAAAAATCGTTATATATAAAAATAAAAGACTACGTGTGCTCAATTATATCAATTAAATTCCTATTTTATATGTGATTTTTGACAACAAAAAGAATAAGACTAACCCCATTACTCTAGGACTAGCCGTTCTTGAGATATTCTAGTTTTTTCGCGTTTTCGCTACGCCACCTTTGACAATAAGTCCAGCTATCAAATGAGAACCAAATTTAAGTTTAACGTGTAAATTTCAATGTCATTTAAAATACTTATGTTGTGCAGATAAACTCAAATTATCATTGAATAAATAAAGAGAACGAATATGAGTCTGCAGAGAAAGACATGTGCTGTCCACATCAGAATTTTTAACAATATTACACCAATGATTTATAGAAGTGAACGGGGATTATTTTCAGGGCATTTCGAAAAAAATGTATAATCTATATTTAAAGATCCATCAAATTTTTGTCGAATAAAATGTTCAACAAATTTAAGCTGTGTACCAAATTTTAACTCTCTAGGACGTAGGAAAGTGCATTTAAAATGCCATCAATTAAATTTATCATGAAGAGTTATATAAAATTTAAAAAAAATGAAAAATTGTTATCTACCAAATTTATCTTAAAATATGAAGCCACTCCCATATCCAAAACGTTTAAACAAATGGAGAGATATTTATTATATAATATCTCTCTCTTTTCTTTCTGGAAGATATCCCAAAGTCAGAATTTAATTAAATTTGTTTTTTTCCCTATATTAAATAATTTTTTTAATTAAAAAACTACTTAACGTATTTTACTGAATTTTTTTTTATATATTCTATGGGATAATGTGAATATTTCCTAAAAATTTCGAAGCAATTCGTGAATTTTAAATTTACTTAAAAAATGTTTGAAAAATTAGGTCCCATAGGGTTCAATGTATTTCATTTTTTCAACCCGGGTTCAATAAAAAACTAATTGGGTGATATTATTTATTTATATTCCCATAGGTCCTACAGACCGTCTGAACAACATACTAAAATTTCATTTTGATTAAGTCATTTTTACGGCAGTTATCGTGCTAACGGACAGACAGACAGACAGACAGACAGACAGACAGACAGACAGAATGAACAAAGTCATAAACACTTTTCAACTTTGTTGTAAAGTGTTAAAAAGGACGATCTTTAAAATGAGTTTTAAATGGAATTCTCTCCGTAGTTTCTTGAATTTTCGTGCATTTATTAAAAAAATATGCTTTCGGGAAAAACATGCATGTTTTCGGGGTTTTAAATTCTGACATCGCTGAAGCTACACATAATCTGATTAACAAATTTAGACAGGATCATAATACTTGATTTCATCATGTATTAAGATGGTCCGGGGCAAAAACAAATTTTTTTATTAAGCTAAAAGAAAGTTTACGTAGTGCAAAATCAAATGAAATAAATATTACTCAAATCCTTTAGTTTAAACTAAACGGATATTGAGCGACGGATATGAAGTTGAACGGAAATGAAGCAGATTTGAATGAATCAAAACTTTAAAATATCTTCTTAGAAATTGAATTTTTGAAAAGTTCAATGATTAAATCGATATAAATCAAGAAAGATTAGAGCTAGAATTATGAAATTTGAGACATAATATTATTTTTAACACTTTAAAACAAAGTTGAAAAGTGTTTATGACTTTGTTCATTCTGTCTGTCTGTCTGTCTGTCTGTCTGTCTGTCCGTTAGCACGATAACTGCCGTAAAAATGACTTAATCAAAATGAAATTTTAGTATGTTGTTCAGACGGTCTATAGGACCTATGGGAATATAAATGAATAATATCACCCAATTAGTTTTGGATTGAACCCGGGTTGAAAAAATGGAATACATTGAGCCCTATGGGACCTAATTTTTCAAGCATTTTTTAAGCGGATTTAAAATTCACAAATTGCTTCGAAAATTTTAGGCAATATTCAAATTGTTCCATAAAATATATAAAAAAAAATTCAGCGAAATATATTCAGTAGTTTTTTAAATAAAAATTAAAATAATAATAACACCTCTTATATGAAGCGATCACGTGTCCATGATATAAAACGATCACATGACCCACTTCAAAATGATATATGGCATCCATCTTGTCTCAAAATCGTGATTTTTAAAGTTCTTTCTAATTCATATTGAGTGTTGTATCCATCCTAAAACTACTTTATTTTGGCCTAAATTCTGTGCATCTACATACTTTAACAATGCAATGACAATATATTTCAGTTTAAATGCTCATACAAATTTGATTATTTCTACTATTAAGCCTATTTTTCACCTATGTAAAATGTAAACAGCAAAATATGTAGAATGAGTTGTATTAGAATCGCTGTAATTCTTTAACACAAAATCATTTAGTCCATGGAGTCTGCATGGCTGATATGAATGAAATATTTATTGATTTTAGAAAGAGAAGGACGATAATTTTCGATGAAGTTTTACGCATAGAGTTTTACTTACTTGTAGCTCCATGGTCTTAATTTTTAAATAATATAAATTATTATAGTATTGTGATGAATGACATGAATGGGGGAATTATTTATGAATGAAATGTTGCTTTTATAGAGAGGGCCAGGCGTGTTATTTTTTCTATGACGTCATTTGAATGGATTTCAGTTGATTTCGATGAAGTTTTCAAATATAATAAATTATCGTAGTATTATGATAATTCTAAAATTATTACCGAGGAATGTATCACATTTTAGAGATGTTCAAACCAGGCAATTTATATTTTAATGCCGTCATTTGAATGAAGTTAATTTTTTTCGATGAAGGTTTAAGGTTTCAAATATAATAAATTAATGTAGTATTGTGATAAGTTTTAAAATATTACCGAGGAATGTATTGCATTTTAGACATGTTTAAATAAAATTGCATTGAAGTTGGAAAGTGTTTCATAATCAATGCTTTAAGCATGATTGATCTTTCTTGTTACTTAGGTTTCAGGATTTGAATATAAAATTTCAAATTTTATATTTACGGTGACTGATACATAAGTCACATATAAAAATAGAGTTTTTTTCCGTCAAAATATTTTTTTTAATTTTTTCTATCAGTATACCAAAATATCCCGAAGACAAATTAAACAACAAGATTTTCTCCAATAAAAATATTTTTTTTAGATAGAGTCTTTTAATTAATAATTGTATGAATTTCCAATGCTTTACTTCTGATATTTCTGAAATTTCAATGCTTTATTTATAAAACTTCAATGCTTTACGTTATAAAATAAAAAAAAATATTTTTATTTTTCTATTTATTTTACATACCGTATTTATAGACATTTAAAAAAAACATTTAAGCAAGATTTTTGAATAAAACTATTCATAAATATGTTATGTATAAAACTATTCATAAATAAAATGTTCTGCCCCGGACCCCTTTAGAAATATTCATCCACCTTTATTAGGCGATTGTGGGCAATTTTTAAAGATAAGAGGGTATATTTCTATGATCCGATTTTTCATCTCTATTGAACTTTATTCGAGGGAACTTTAACGTATGCGTATGATGTGCACGAGAAAATTACCGAAAACGTTACCCCCCTAATCCTTTCTCCGTTTGGGTTTAATTTAGAAAAAAGATTTTTAACACTTTACAACAAAGTTGAAAAGTGTTTATGACTTTGTTCATTCTGTCTGTCTGTCTGTCTGTCTGTCTGTCTGTCCGTTAGCACGATAACTGCCGTAAAAATGAGTTTATCAAAATGAAATTTTAGTATGTTGTTCAGACGGTCTGTAGGACCTATGGGAATATAAATAAATAATATCACCCAATTAGTTTTTTATTGAACCCGGGTTGAAAAAATGAAATACATTGAACCCTATGGGACCTAATTTTTCAAACATTTTTTAAGTAAATTTAAAATTCACGAATTGCTTCGAAATTTTTAGGAAATATTCACATTATCCCATAGAATATATAAAAAAAAATTCAGTAAAATATGTTAAGTAGTTTTTTAATTAAAAAAATTATTTAATATAGGGAAAAAAATAAATTCAATTAAATTCTGACTTTGGGATATCTTCCAGAAAGAAAAAAGAGAGATATTATATAATAAATATCTCTCCATTTGTTTAAACGTTTTGCATATGGGAGTGGCTTCATATTTTAAAATAAATTTGGTAGATAACAATTTTTCATTTTTTTAAAATTTTATATAACTCTTCATGATAAATTTAATTGATGGCATTTTAAATGCATTTTCCTACGTCCTAGAGAGTTAAAATTTGGTACACAGCTTAAATTTGTTGAACATTTTATTCGACAAAAATTTGATGGATCTTTAAATATAGATCATACATTTTTTTCGAAATGGCCTGAAAATAATCCCCGTTCACTTCTATAAATCATTGGTGTAATATTGTTAAAAATTCTGATGTGGACAGCACATGTCTTTCTCTGCAGACTCATATTCGTTCTCTTTATTTATTCAATGATAATTTGAGTTTATCTGCACAACATAAGTATTTTAAATGACATTGAATTTACACGTTAAACTTAAATTTGGTTCTCATTTGATAGCTGGACTTATTGTCAAAGGTGGCGTAGCGAAAACGCGAAAAAACTAGAATATCTCAAGAACGGCTAGTCCTAGAGTAATGGGGTTAGTCTTATTCTTTTTGTTGTCAAAAATCACATATAAAATAGGAATTTAATTGATATAATTGAGCACACGTAGTCTTTTATTTTTATATATAACGATTTTTGCTGGCCATTTCGCAAAAATAGCCCGTTCCTTTTTCCCGAATCTTAGTAGAATAACCTACAAATGATTTATATACAAAATTTTGTTAAATTTGGTATATAAATCACTTGTAGGTTATTGAAATATTATACTCCAAATTTTGTTAAATTTGGTTCATTAGTTTTTAGCTAGAGTGGATAAAGGCAATTTCTGCGGCCATTTCGCAAAGAAGGCAGATTCTTTTATTACGAATCGTACTATAATCTAATGAACATCAGGATTTCCCACAAAAAACATACCTACCAAATTGTATGAAATTCGGTCCATTAGTTTTTCAATTAGAGTGGATGTAATATCCACACAGACACACAGAAACATACACAGATACACCCTTACACACACAGACGTCTTCCTAAAAGTAGTTTTTTCGTGTTCTAGAAGTCCCAAAACGTGTAGATCCTTTGAAAATTCGAGTTCCGATCTTCGGCACGATTCCAATACTTTGAGTACATACACATACACATATATATTATCTGTGAATTATCTGTGTATCTAAATTCCGTGCCTATGCAATTACAATAGTTGTGATTTTAAATGATCCCTAAACTTTTATTATTTCTTCAAGGAAGCCTAATTTTAACATATGCAGAATGCAAATATCTCAAGCGATTGTAAGATGAATTACATAAGAATTGCTGAATTTTTTTCACACAAAATTATTTAGCTCTGGAGTCTGGAATACAAGTTATATGAATGAAATATTCATTGATTTTGCATAAAGAATCAGATGATTTATATTTCGATACAGTTTTAAATATTTAAGTATAATAAATTACTGTAGTACTGTGATAATGTAAAAGATATTACCACTGAATGAATCACATTTTAGAAATTTTTAAATGAAATTACATTTCAGTTGGAAAGTGTTTCATAATCAATGCTTATGCATGATTGATCTTTCTTGTTAAATCTAGATTGCACTGTGGTTGGCTGTTGTAGTATGTTTCCGTTGAATTAAATGATTTCAATTCAATGTAGTGGGGAGTTTAAGGAGCGTGAATGTGTGTTATAGACAGTTCTTGAGATTCGAAGACAGCAGGTTATGAAGGGGAATGGGGAAACTTAATGCATTCAATGTTTTTGAATGAAAACTGTTGCCTCTTACTGTTACATTGTATCTACTCAGATCAAAAATATATTAAGATGCAACGGAGATGACATCAAGATAATATTGGAGAGCAACGGGCAGAGGGCGCTACGTGTAGAGAGGTGCTAAGAGCAGAGGAGCGCTATTTGCGAGAAGTCAACGATGACCTAAGTACCTGTTAAATGGGCCACAGCTATCACATGGTCGCGTAGCGGACGGGTGTGCGATCCACTGAAAACTTCTCAACTTTTTAAAAAAACGACCGGCTCAGTCGCCAAAGACGGCTACTTCTTAAAAAATACACAATATAGGAACATTGTCCTCCCGGCCACACATATTGCTACCGTAAACCCAAGGGTTGGTCGTGTGGTCTGGGTCTTCAATATAGGAACATTGTATCCATAGGAACATTGTATTGTACAAAAAAATACACATAGGAACATTGTATCCGGCCACACATATTGCTACCATAAACCCTAGGGTTGGTCGTGTGGTCTGGGTCCTCAACATAGGAACATTGTATGAAGATATACTGTGAGTCAAACTGTACGAGTTTTATAAAATGGTTAATCTGCACTTTCGAGAAAATATTTCATTGAATTGCAGATACTAAGAGTCACTTACTACTGAATAATGAATTCATTTCTAATTTAGAACTAAATGTTTGAACAAAAAATGCAATAAACAAACTTTCTGTGCAACTATTTTTCGAAAAAAGTTTGGAAATCTTTACATTCCATCATTGCGAATAAATCTGTTATATTGCTAACGAGCGCCTGAAAAAGCGTCGGATTATCATGGCTGAAACAAAGCAAAAGAATTTTCTAAGAGCCAGATAAAAGAACTTCGATTCCGCTTTTAAGCGTTTATTCATTTTACTGTATTTTTTAGCATGCTCTGAATTCCGACTGTCTTTACTTAATTAACAATTAATATCATCTAAGTGGCAGTGCTCCTCCTTTATTTTCAGTTCTTTGTTGGATAGTTTCTACATTTGGAAGAAACATTTTATGTACAAATTGTTGAAATATTTAACTGAGTTCCCCATATTATTTTTTTTTCCATTTAATTCTCTGCAACACATTGTATATGTAAAGGAAATGTATTGGGATGGAGTCAAAAATCCGATTCACGAATTTTGATGGATCTACACGTTCTGAGCATCCCTGAATAGAAATCAGCCATTTATTTCAATGATGGCTGTACGCACAATATCTCACAAACGAAATGATCATATCGAATGACATTTGGTACGATTATTTCAATCTATGGACGTCAAAGACTTATTGATTTTGGGAGTAAGCGGATTAAAAGTTGTCACTGAATTTGTGAAGCTACCTACTTATTGATACTTCGTCTTAATAATCATAACGATAAAACCCTTCTGTAAGTTGAGTTCCACAAAAATGCCATGGAGTATATTCGAAAATTGTTTTAACTACATTTCCTAGTTTGTCTGTGCCTAATTTAAATTTCCGGCGCTAGTGTAAATAATCTTGCTGTCCCAGCTGCGGCTTTAACCACGGATCTTCGTCACTGGCCAACCGAGCTTCTTCCAGTTAAATTACTGGGATTGAATTGTAAGCTCTTATAATCGAAGTGGAATTTTCATTCTCCTCTCTTTAATGTTAGATTGACGTGCAACTTGACAATATGACTGACCACCTCCCGTTTTTATCCCAGATCAGTTTTCTGATGATATTTTATCCTCTAGATTAGCTTTCTGTGTTGTCGTTGGCCTCCTGATTTGAAGTATTCCCATATTCCCGAGTCTACTGAATCCATGCTAGTCGTACTAAAGCCACTCTCAGATCACCGACATCATTACATCAATCAACCTGCAGAATTAATTTGTTCATGAAACATATGCAAACTCCCCTATTTATTGGTGCTTCGTCTTATATATGCCCCTATTTATTGGTGCTTCTTGTTTTTCTAAACAAAAAATTGTGTAAAACTTAATTACATTAGTGTTTAAGCCTATCAAAGACAGAGAAACTAACACGCTTAAAGAATTCAGTTCAGAATTCAGTTGGTTTTCAATACTAGGGGGCTCAGCCCCCTAGTATTGAAAATCGCTACGCTTTGCCAGCCCCCGTAACTCGTTGCTCTTGTGGAGCTTGCTTCGAGAGCTATTTCAAACCAAACTAAAGTTCAGCAAACGGTTTATGTCACAGTGTTACCCTATTACTTCTCTTCAAATGCACCAAATATCATATTTTTTTATGTTATAGTTTTTGCGGTACGAAAGAGAAAATTGATGGATGCACCTATATGAAAGAATATTTTTCACTTCAGAAGTTCATAAAAAATCAAATATCTCGTAAACTGCATCGGAATTTAAAAAAATGTTCCGTCCTGCAAACTTTCAACTATGTAGGTACCTTCCTGCAGAAAATCGCAGTCTTGCTATTGTAAGTCTATCCAGGACGCGAACTCGTAGCCCAAATATTTTGTCTATAATTTTGACATTAAATATTTCTTGAACTAAAATATATATCGAGAAAAGGTTTATTTGAGCGTATTTCCCAAAATATTCTTTATAAGTGTATCAAATTTTATAGTTTGTATGCTATAGTTTTTGCGATACTAGGCAAAGAAACTTAAGGAACGAGAATTTTGTCAAACAGCGGTGGCTACTTTTTTTTTTAATATAGGGAAACGTTTTATTTTGTTTTACAATGTAGGGCACTTAACGTCAAAAATAGTCTTCTAAATCAAAAATTGGCTCCATTAGGTTCTATTCCGTGGTCGATGCCCACAAATAAGTGCAAAGTTTCTGCCTTATAGTTCCTCGGAAAGGGAGGAGGGATCCTATGCGACCTTTAAAGACATTTCGACTCGCTTAAATAATGCTCTACAGTGCTCAGAGTTACTCACTAGATAATGCTCTAGAACCCTTTCTTTATTTCTTTAATAATTCATTAAATTGAGTTTAATTGCACAAAATAACACTAAATTTGCATTTTTAATTCAATTTCTGTTTTTATTTGGTAATTGGACATCTTTCTGAAAGTGGCATAACTAAATGCGAAAAATCTCAAATATCTCGAGAACGATTAGTCCTACAGTAATAGAGTTGTTCTCATTATTTTCCTCATCAAAAATTACGTATAAAACAAGCATTTAATTGATATATTTGAAAATACGTAGCTTTTTTTTAGATTTTGGTTATTTTTGAGGGCCATTTCGTAGAAAAAAAACAGATTGTTCTTTTTCGAATGATACCAAAATCTAATCAGCACTAGAGTATCCCACAAATAACTTATCTACGAAATTTTGTAAAATTTGGTCAATTAGTATTTTAGCTAGAGTGGATACATGACATTTTTGCGAGCCATTTCGTAGAAAATGGTAGGTCGTTCTTTTCCGATTAATACCAAAATCTAATCAGCACCTATCCTACAAGTAACTTATCTAACAAATTTTGTGAAATTTGGTCAATTAGTATTTTAGCTAGAGTGGATAGATGAAATTTTTATGGGTCATTTCGCAAAAAAGGCGGGGTTTCTGTTTTTACGAATCGTACCAAAAACTAATCAGCACCAGGGTCATACCCAAGTGACTTGCCTAGCAAATTTTATGAAATTCGGGCCATAAGTTTTTGAGTTAGAGTGGATACATACATTGCACAGACACACAGACAGACAGACAGACAGACACATAGACAGACACACAGAGAGACAGACAGACACACACACAGACGTCACGCTAAAGATAGTTTTTTCAAATTCTAGAGGTCTCCAAACATCTAGATCCGTCGAAAACTCGAGTTGCGATTTTCGACATGATTCCAATACTTTCCCGATATATTACCATGTATTGCAGGGAAAGTAAAAAACTACGTATGCTCAAATATATCCATTAAATACTTGTTTTATACGTAATGTCTAACGAAGAAAAGAATAAGACCAACTCCATTACACTAGGACTAGCCGTTCTCGAGATATTTTAGTTTTTTCGTATTTTCTCTACGCCACCTTTGAAAATAAGTTCAGTTACCAAATGAGAACGAAAATTGAATTAAAAGTGAATTAAATTTAAATAAAATAAAGAGAACGTGGTTATAAGTCTGCAGGGAAAGTCATGTGCTGCCCACATCAGATTTTTAATTCTTCTCTACAGGCATTGCAATCCCTTTTATGGCCACTTTACTAAAGATAGACCTAACGTGTAGATTTTTCATTACAAAGATACTGAGGTACCTAAGGAAAAAAAAAGTGGGTTTACTACCACTAAAATGACACTTTTAAACTAGAATGACACTTTTTTAAGACACCTTTACATGACATTTTTAAGTAATTATGAAAAAGTCAAAATATTACAAATATTATACATCAGATAGATTCTCTTTAATTTTCAATAAATATTTTAATAATTGTAGTAATAACAACAGTATTTAAAAATTCTAATCTGAGCAACACATCACTTTCCCTATATAATTTGATTAGTTTGTTTCTTTCACACTGAAAAAATGCTGTATAATATCCACGACACAATGTTTGTAACTCTGAATGTGCATTTGGCGCTGTTCCGGAGGACAACTTGTGAAACTATTTCGATGTACCCAATGAAGTTATATTTCGAGCAACTCTAAATTGACAATTATGATATTGATACCATTCGCAGTAAGCAATATAGTCCATATGATAAAATAATTTAATCAATAATTCATCCATTTGGCGCCATTTCTGTTAATGTAGCGTACTTTTTGCAATTTTGGCTGTATTTTCGTCAATCTGGTACGCTATATCGCCAAATTGATGATATTTCTCTAAATGAGCCATTAAGTTTTCCAAATTTATCGGCAAGCGTTACACGTAGATGGGGAGAAGAGCTTTTTAACACTTTACAACAAAGTTGAAAAGTGTTTATGACTTTGTTCATTCTGTCTGTCTGTCTGTCTGTCTGTCCGTTAGCACGATAACTGCCGTAAAAATGACTTAATCAAAATGAAATTTTAGTATGTTGTTCAGACGGTCTGTAGGACCTATGGGAATATAAATGAATAATATCACACAATTAGTTTTGGATTGAACCCGGGTTGAAAAAATGAAATACATTGAGCCCTATGGGACCTAATTTTTCTAACATTTTTTAAGCGGATTTAAAATTCACAAATTGCTTCGAAAATTTTAGGTAATAGTCAAATTGTTCCATAAAATATATAAAAAAAAATTCAGCTAAATATATTCAGTAGTTTTTTAAATAAAAATTAAAATAATAATTACACATCTTATATGAAACGATCACGTGACCATGATATGAAACGATCACATGACCCACTTCAAAATGAGATATGGCATCCATCTTGTTTCAAATTCGTGATTTTTTAAAATTCTTTTTAATTCATATTGAGTGTTGTATCCATCCTAAAACTACTTTATTTCTGCTTAAATTCTGTGCATCTACATACTAAAACAACACAATGACAATATATTTGAGTTTAAATTCTCATTCAAATTTGATTATTTCTACAATTAAGCCTATTTTTCACCTATGTAAAATGTAAACAGCAAAATATGTAGAATGAGTTGTATTAGAATTACTGTATTTCTTTAACACAAAATAATTCAGTCCATGGAGTCTGCATGGCTGATATGAATGAAATATTAATTGATTTTATAAACAGAAGGACGATATTTTTCGATGAAGTTTTAAGCATAAAGTTTATGAATTGTAGCTCCATGGTCTTAATTTTTAAATAAAATAAATTATTATAGTATTGTGATGAATGAAATGGAGAAAGTTATGAATGAAATCCTGCTTTTATAGAGAGATCCAGGCGTGTTATTTTTTCTATGACGTCATTTGAATTAATTTCAGTTGTTTTCGATGAAGTTTTCAAATATAATAAATTATCGTAGTATTATGATAGATTTAAAAATATTACCGTGGAATGTATTGCATTTTAGAGATATTTAAACCACGCAATTTATATTTCAATGCCGTCTTTTGAATGAAGTTTATTTTTTTCAATGAAGGTCTAAGTTTTCAAATATAATAAATCAATGTAGTATTGTGATAAGTTTTAAAATATTACCGAGGAATGTATTGCATTTTCGACTTTTTTAAATAAAATTGCATTGAAGTTGGAAAGTGTTTCATAATCAATGCTTTAAGCATGATTGATCTTTCTTGTTTTATATGTAAATGAATATTGGTCATAAAAATACAAAATTATTACACAAAAGTATCTTCTCCCCGGCCGTCCAAAAAGCTACTCATGTCCTAGGACGAGTCGGGCGGTCTGGGCTTTCTACAAGTATCTTTTCCCGTGAATGGAACCAACTAGATTCACTAGTATGATGTTGACACATTTGTCGCATAATATTGCATGAAAAGTGAACATATTTCACGATATTACGCTTTTTAAATTTCATGTGATATTTTTGTTAAATTTGTTAGAAATATTTGCAATATCTCGATAAAGGTGCATGCTAGCCTTCTACAGTTTATGTCATTTGTTTTCTAATGAAAAATTACTTTGAAGCCACCATTTTTCAACATTCACAGTTTCGCTTACTGGATCGAACCTAACTGGGATATTTCCCTAACAGCATTTTTTTTTTCACAGTGCCGTCAGATTTACGTCACACTGCCACTTTAGGACGTCACAGGACGTCGCAGTACGTCTCGGCAATGTCATATTGAGGTCACAGCGAAGTCATTTTGGTCATTTTTACGGTCGTTTGTGACGTTTCATATTAACTTGTTTGTGACGTCACATTGTAATTGCTATTGTAATGTCGTCACATTGTTACGTGCTAATTAAATTGTGAAGAACGTCACAGAATATAGTCACAATGAAGTTACAAAGTTACTAATACGTAACGTCACATAGAAGTCACAAATATGATGTCACACTGTGACCCAGGTGTCACGTGACTACAACGTCACTGTCACACATGTGACGATCTTTGCTGTGAGGGTTGATTTCTCTCCCTGGGTCGAATAAATGGGGGAGGTATAATGTCTATCAGAACACTCTCGAAGCATTATTTAGTCGAAAAATCGTTGAGGACCACTTAGGATGCTGCTCTCTCTTCCAGGGAATTATAAGGCTGAAATTTTTGCACTTATTTTTGGTATCGACCACTGCGCCGATTCTAACTGGGCCAATTTCGATCAAGATGACTATTTTCTATTCTAAGCACCATACATTGTAAAACTAAATAAAACTTATTAAAAATGTTGCAACTTAATTTTTAAAAAGTGTTAGTTTCCTTTATGATTAAATACTCATATTATATGTATTTACATTATATATAACAAGAAAGATGAATCATGCTTAAAGCATTGATTATGAAACACTTTCCAACTTCAATGCAATTTTATTTAAAAAAGTCGAAAATGCAATACATTCCTCGGTAATACTTTAAAACTTATCACAATACTACATTGATTTATTATATTCGAAAACTTAAACCTTCATTATATTTGAAAACTTAAACCTTCATCGAAAAAAATGAACTTCATTCAAATGACGGCATTGAAATATAAATTGCCTGGTTTAAATATCTCTAAAATGCAATACATTCCACGGTAATATTTTTAAAACTATCATAATACTACGATAATTTATTATATTTGAAAACATCATCGAAAACAACTGAAATAAATTCAAATGACGTCATAGAAAAAACAAAGTCATAAACACTTTTCAACTTTGTTGTAAAGTGTTAATAACACGCCTGGATCTCTCTATAAAAGCAGGATTTCATTCATAATTTTCTCCCATTCATTTCATTCAGCACAATACTATAATAATTTATTTTATTTAAAAATTAAGACCATGGAGCTACAATTCATAAACTCTGTGCTTAAAAGATAGTTTTGAACAAGCTACGAAGATAGTTTTGCGAGGTGCAGAGAATTGAATTCCGGTCTCCCTCGTGAGAAAATTATTTCAACGAAAATCTACAATTATAAAAATGTCTAGTTTGACAACTGAAGTACTCATAAAGGAAATCACAAGAAATACGCATGAAAAAATACGTGTAATAAGCTAATTTTAATATATTTAGGATGATTCCTTTCGCATATTATATTTGAAAACTTAAACCTTCATTGAAAAAAATGAACTTCATTCAAATGACGGCATTGAAATATAAATTGCCTGGTTTAAATATCTCTAAAATGCAACACATTCCACGGTAATATTTTTAACACTTTACAACAAAGTTGAAAAGTGTTTATGACTTTGTTCATTCTGTCTGTCTGTCTGTCTGTCTGTCTGTCTGTCTGTCCGTTAGCACGATAACTGCCGTAAAAATGACTTAATCAAAATGAAAATTTAGTATGTTGTTCAGACGGTCTGTAGGACCTATGGGAATATAAATAAATAATATCACCCAATGAGTTTTGGATTGAACCCGGGTTGAAAAAATGAAATACATTGAACCCAATGGGACCAAATTTTTCCAACATTTTTTAAGCGGATTTAAAATTCACAAATTGCTTCGAAAATTTTAGGTAATATTCAAATTGTTCCACAAAATATATAAAAAAAAATTCAGCGAAATATATTCAGTAGCTTTTTAAATAAAAATTAAAATAATAATTACACCTCTTACATGAAGCGATCACGTGACCATGATATGAAACGATCATGTGACCAACTTCAAAATATAATACGGCATCCATCTTGTCTCAAAATCGTCATTTTTTAAGTTCTTTTTAATTCATATTGAGTGTTGTATTCGTCGTAAAACCTCTTTATTTTCGCTTAAATTCTGTGCATCTACATACTGAAACAACGCAATGACAATATATTTGAGTTTAAATGAGCATCCAACTTTGATTATTTCTCTAACGAAGCCTATTTTTCACTTATGTGAAATGTAAACAGCAAAATATATAGGATGAGTTGTATAGGAATTGCTGTATTTTTTTAATGCAAAAGATTTTAGCTCATGGAGTCTGCATAGCTGATACGAAAGAAATATTCATTGACTTTACCGAGAGAAGGACGATTTTTTGCGATGAAGTTTTAAGCATAGAGTTAAATTACTTATAGCTCCATGGTCTTAATTTTTAAATAAAATAAATTATTATAGTATTGTGATGAATGACATGAATGGGAAATTATTTATGAATGAAATGCTGCTTTTTTAGAGAGAGCCAGGCGTGTAATTTTTTCTATGACGTCATTTGAATGAATTTCAGTTGTTTTCGATGAAGTTTTTAAATATAATAAATTATCGTGGTATTATGATAATTCTAAAATTGTTACCGAGTAATATATCACATTTTAGAGATGTTTAAACCAGGCAATTTATATTTTAATGCCGTCATTTGAATGAAGTTCATTTTTTTGGATGAATGTTTAAGTTTTCAACTATAATAAATCAATGTAGTATTGTGAGAAGTTTTAAAATATTACCGAGGAATGTATTGCATTTTAGACATGTTTAAATAAAATTGCATTGAAGTTGGAAAGTGTTTCTTAATCAATGCTTTAAGCATGATTGATCTTTCTTGTTAAAACTATCATAATACTACGATAATTTATTATATTTGAAAACTTCATCGGAAACAACTGAAATAAATTCAAATGACATCATAGAAAAAATAACACGCCTGGATCTCTCTATAAAAGCAAGATTTCATTCATTTCATTCATCACAATACTATAATAATTTATTTTATTTAAAAATTAAGACCATGGAGCTACAATTCATAAACTATATGCTTAAAACTTCATCGAAAAAAATCGTCCTTCTGTTTATAAAATCAATTAATATTTCATTCATATCAGCCATGCAGACTCCATGGACTGAATTATTTTGTGTTAAAGAAATACAGTAATTCTAATATACAACTCATTCTACATATTTTGCTGTTTACATTTTGCATAGGTGAAAAATAGGCTTAGTTGTAGAAATAATCAAATTTGAATGAGAATTTAAACTCAAATATATTGTCATTGTGTTGTTTTAGTATGTAGATGCACAGAATTTAAGCAAAAATAAAGTAGTTTTAGGACGGATACAACACTCAATATGAATTAAAAAGAACTTTAAAAAATCACGATTTTGAAACAAGATGGATGCCATATATCGTTTTGAAGTGGGTCATGTGATCGTTTCATATCATGGTCACGTGATCGTATCATATAAGATGTGTAATTATTATTTTAATTTTTATTTAAAAAACTACTGAATATATTTCGGTGAATTCTTTTTATATATTTTATGGAACAATTTGAGTATTACCTAAAATTTTCGAAGCAATTTGTGAATTTTAAATCCGCTTAAAAAATGTTTGAAAAATTAGGTCCCCTAGGGCTCAATGTATTTCATTTTTTCAACCCTTGTTCAATCCAAAACTAATTGGGTGATATTATTCATTTATATTCCCATAGGTCCTACAGACCGTCTGAGAAACATACTAAAATTTCATTTTGATTAAGTCATTTTTACGGCAGTTATCGTGCTAACGGACAGACAGACAGACAGACAGACAGACAGAATGTACAAAGTCATAAACACTTTTCAACTTTGTTGTAAAGTGTTAAAAATGAATCTTTGTACAACTATATTAAAATGCATCACATTTTATATACAATGTTTTACTGTAGTATATTAAATGTTTCACCATCGCACATTTTTAATGTATTTGTGCATTATTAACACTTTACAACAAAGTTGAAAAGTGTTTATGACTTTGTTCATTCTGTCTGTCTGTCTGTCTGTCTGTCCGTTAGCACGATAACTGCCGTAAAAATGACTTAATCAAAATGAAATTTTAGTATGTTGTTCAGACGGTCTTTAGGACCTATGGGAATATAAATGATTAATATCACCCAATTAGTTTTGGATTGAACACGGGTTGAAAAAATGGAATACATTGAGCCCTATGGGACCTAATTTTTCAAGCATTTTTTAAGCGGATTTAAAATTCACAAATTGCTTCGAAAATTTTAGGCAATATTCAAATTGTTCCATAAAATATATAAAAAAAATTCAGCGAAATATATTCAGTTGTTTTTTAAATAAAAATTAAAATAATAATAACACCTGTTATATGAAGCGATCACGTGTCCATGATATGAAACGATCACATGACCCACTTCAAAATGATATATGGCATCCATCTTGTGTCAAAATCGTGATTTTTAGAGTTCTTTTTAATTCATATTGAGTGTTGTATCCGTCCTAAAACTACTTTATTTTTGCCTAAATTCTGTGCATCTACATACTGAAACAACGCAATGACAATATATTTCAGTTTAAATGCTCTTCCAAATTTGATTATTTCTACTATTAAGCTTATTTTTCACCTATGTAAAATGTAAACAGCAAGATATGTAGAATGAGTTGTATTAGAATCGCTGTAATTCTTTAACACAAAATCATTTAGTGCATGGAGTCTGCTTAGCTGATATGAATGAAATATTCATTGATTTTAGAAAGAGAAGGACGATATTTTTCGATGAAGTTACGCATTGAGTTTACTTACTTGTAGCTCAATGGTCTTAATTTTTAAAATAAATAAATTATTATAGTATTGTGATGAATGACATGAATGGGGGAATTATTTATGAATGAAATGTTGCTTTTATAGAGAGAGCCAGGCGTGTTATTTTTTTATGACGTCATTTGAATGAATTTCAGTTGATTTCGATGAAGTTTTCAAATATAATACATTATCGTAGTATTATGATAATTCTAAAATTATTACCGAGGAATGTATCACATTTTAGAGATGTTTAAACCAGGCTATTTATACTTTAATGCCGTCATTTGAATGAAGTTAATTTTTTTCGATGAAGTTTTAAGGTGTCAAATATAACAAGAAAGATCAATCATGCTTAAATCATTGATTATGAAACACTTTACAACTTCAATGCAATTTTATTTAAAAAAGTCGAAAATGCAATACATTCCTCGGTAATATTTTAAAACTTATCACAATACTACATTGATTTATTATATTTGAAAACTTAAACCTTCATTGAAAAAAATGAACTTCATTCAAAAGACGGCATTGAAATATAAATTGCGTGGTTTAAATATCTCTAAAATGCAATACATTCCACGGTAATATTTTTAAATCTATCATAATACTACGATAATTTATTATATTTGATAACTTCATCGAAAACAACTGAAATTAATTCAAATGACGTCATAGAAAAAATAACACGCCTGGATCTCTCTATAAAAGCAGGATTTCATTCATAACTTTCTCCATTTCATTCATCACAATACTATAATAATTTATTTTATTTAAAAATTAAGACCATGGAGCTACAATTCATAAACTCTATGCTTAAAACTTCATCGAAAAAAATCGTCCTTCTGTTTATAAAATCAATTAATATTTCATTCATATCAGCCATGCAGACTCCATGGACTGAATTATTTTGTGTTAAAGAAATACAGTAATTCTAATACAACTCATTCTACATATTTTGCTGTTTACATTTTACATAGGTGAAAAATAGGCTTAGTTGTAGAAATAATCAAATTTGAATGAGAATTTAAACTCAAATATATTGTCATTGTGTTGTTTTAGTATGTAGATGCACAGAATTTAAGCAGAAATAAAGTAGTTTTAGGATGGATACAACACTCAATATGAATTAAAAAGAACTTTAAAAAATCACGAATTTGAAACAAGATGGATGCCATATATCATTTTGAAGTGGGTCATGTGATCGTTTCATATCATGGTCACGTGATCGTTTCATATAAGACGTGTAATTATTATTTTAATTTTTATTTAAAAAACTACTGAATATATTTAGCTGAATTTTTTTTTATATATTTTATGGAACAATTTGACTATTACCTAAAATTTTCGAAGCAATTTGTGAATTTTAAATCCGCTTAAAAAATGTTAGAAAAATTAGGTTCCATAGGGCTCAATGTATTTCATTTTTTCAACCCGGGTTCAATCCAAAACTAATTGTGTGATATTATTCATTTATATTCCCATAGGTCCTACAGACCGTCTGAACAACATACTAAAATTTCATTTTGATTAAGTCATTTTTACGGCAGTTATCGTGCTAACGGACAGACAGACAGACAGACAGACAGACAGACAGAATGAACAAAGTCATAAACACTTTTCAACTTTGTTGTAAAGTGTTAATAAATTAATGTGTGATAAGTTTTAAAATATTACCGAGGAATGTATTGCATTTTAGACATGTTTAAATAAAATTGCATTGAAGTGGGAAAGTGTTTCATAATCAATGCTTTAAGCATGATTGATCTTTCTTGTATTAAAATGTTTAAGTGATGGAAAGTTTCATTAACTATTAATATTGATTTATGTTTGGGACATTTTTACGATTGCAATGTGATTACCATTTTTCCCGCTATCGGTGTGAATTTATCTTTTAAAAGTTATGCATATAAAAATCGTTCAGTCTAATATTCACTCTCTGTATGCTGTCTGGAGGATTTTGAATAATTGTTTTTTAACACTTTACAACAAAGTTGAAAAGTGTTTATGACTTTGTTCATTCTGTCTGTCTGTCTGTCTGTCTGTCTGTCCGTTAGCACGATAACTGCCGCAAAAATGACTTTATCAAAATGAAATTTTAGTATGTTGTTCAGACGGTCTGTAGGACCTATGGGAATATAAATAAATAACATCACCCAATTAGTTTTTTATTGAACCCGGGTTGAAAAAATGAAATACATTGAACCCTATGGCACTTAATTTTTCAAACATTTTTTAAGTAAATTTGAAATTCACGAATTGCTTCGAAATTTTTAGGAAATATTCACATTATCCCATAGAATATATAAAAAAAAATTCAGTAAAATATGTTAAGTAGTTTTTTAATTAAAAATTATTTAATGTAGGGAAATTAACAAATTCAATCAAATTCTGACTTTGGAATATCTTCCAGAAAGAAAAGAGAGATATATTATATAATAAATATCTTTCCATTCATTTAAACGTATTGCATATGGGAGAGGCTTCACATTTTAAAATAAATTTAGTAGATAACAATTTTTCATTTTTTTTTAAATTTTATATAACTCTTCATGATATATTTATTTGATGGCATTTTTAATGCACTTTCCTACGTCCTAGAGAGTTAAAATTTGGTACACAGCTTAAATTTGTTGAACATTTTATTCGACAAAAATTTGATGGATCTTTAAATATAGATCATACATTTTTTTCGAAATGGCCTGAAAATAATCCCCGTTCACTTCTATAAATCATTGTTGTAATATAGTTAAAAATTCTGATGTGGACAGCACATGTCTTTCCCTGCAGACTCATATTCGTTCTCTTTATTTATTCAATAATAATTTGAGTTTATCTGCATAAAATAACAACCATAAGTATTTTAAATGACATTGAATTTACACGTTAAACTTAAATTTGGTTCTCATTTGATAGCTGGACTTATTGTCAAAGGTGGCGTAGCGAAAACACGAAAAAACTAGAATATCTCAAGAACGGCTTGTCCTAGAGTAATGGGGTTATTCTTATTCTTTTTGTTGTCAAAAATCACGTATAAAATAGGAATTTAATTGATATAATTGAGCACACGTAGTCTTTTATTTTTATATATATCGATTTTTGCGGGCCATTTCGCAAAAATAGCCAGTTCCTTTTTCCCGAATCGTACTAGAATAACCTACAAATGATTTATATACAAAATTTTGTTGAATTTGGTATATAAATCACTTGTAGGTTATTGAAATATCATACACCAAATTTTGTTAAATTTGTTCCATTAGTTTTTAGCTAGAGAGGATAAAGGCAATTTCTGCGGCCATTTCGCAAAGAAGGCAGATTCTTTTATTACGAATCGTACTATAATCTAATGAACATCAGGATTTCCCACAAAAAACATACCTACCAAATTGTATGAAATTCGGTCTATTAGTTTTTCAATTAGAGTGGATGTAATATCCACACAGACACACAGAAACATACACAGATACACCCTTACACACACAGACGTCTTCCTAAAAATAGTTTTTTCGTGTTCTAGAAGTCCCAAAACGTGTAGATCCTTTGAAAATTCGAGTTCCGATCTTCGGCACGATTCCAATACTTTGAGTACATACACATACACACATATACTATCTGTGTATCTGTGTATTATCTGTGTATCTAAATTCCGTGCCTATGCAATTACAATAGTTGTGATTTTAAATGATCCCTAAACTTTTATTATTTCTTCAACGAAGCCTAATTTTAACATATGCAGAATGCAAATATCTCAAGCGATTGTAAGATGAATTACATCAGAATTGCTGAATTTTTTTCACACAAAATTATTTAGTTCTGGAGTCCGGAATACAAGTTATATGAATGAAATATTCATTGATTTTGCATAAAGAATCAGATGATTTATATTTCGATACAGTTTTAAATATTTAAGTATAATAAATTACTGTAGTACTGTGATAATGTAAAAGATATCACCACTGAATGTATCACATTTCAGAAATTTTTAAATGAAATTACATTTCAGTTGGAAAGTGTTTCATAATCAATGCTTATGCATGATTGATCTTTCTTGTTTTTAAATTCATATTGTATTAAAACGTGCCATTGTAAATATATTTTTAACTTGTTAATTCGCGAGCAAATCTATATTTCCACTTAAAAGGCATTTTATTCTAGCTTATTGATTAAATAGTTAATGTTTTAAATGTTATAAATTTCGATACAATATTACTTGCCTTGCATACATTGCATAATGAATAGGGAAAGCATTATGACGTGGTTAAAATTTCGAATCTGAGTTTTCAAAGGAAGAAAACGTTTCAAGCATCCTGGATCTCGAATTGAACGCTTAAGAGGTGATATCTCTGTGTGTGTGTGTGCATGTGTGTGTTCGTGAGCCTGTGGAAGCGATATCTCACAAAGGAATGGGTCGTTTCGAAAATAATTTGGTACGATTATTACAATTAGTGAATACAGGAGCCTTATTGATTTTAAACACGATAAAAATAATGTAATGAACCGTGCAGCTCCACTAGAAATAGAATCACGAATCTTCGTACTGGCCAACAGATGCTCTAACGTTGAGCTACTGGGACATAATTGCAAGCCTTTATTATCGAAGTGGACTCGGCATTTTCCACCCTCTACTGTCAGATTAACGTATAATTGAAAATATGACAGATCACCTCCTGCTATTTTTGCCTCAGCTTAGTCTCTTGATGCTATTACTTTCCCTGTAATACATGGTAATGCGTAGGGAAAGTATTGGAATCATGCCGAAAATCGCAACTCGAGTTTTCGACTAATCTACACGTTTCGGGACCTCTGGAATACGAAAAAACTATTTTTAGCGTGACGTCTGTGTGTGTGTCTGTCTGTCTGTCCATCTGTGTGTCTGTCTGTGCAATGTATGTATCCACTGTAACTCGAAAACTAATGGACCGAATTTCATAAAATTTGGTTGAGTTTTTAGTACGATTCGAGATAAAAGGATCCACCTTTTTTGCGAAATGATCCGCAAAAATTGTCCGTATCTACCCCAGCTGAAAAACTACTGGATCAAGTTCTATAAAATTTGGTATGTAAGTTAATTGTGAGTTTACCCTTGTGCTGATTAGATTTTGGTACGATTTGAAAAAAAAATAATCTGTCTTTTTTTGCGAAATGGCCCGCTAAAATCGCCAAAATCTAAATTAAAAAACTACGTATGCTCAAATACATCTATTAAATGCTTGTTTTATACGGAATTTTTAACGATAAAAAGAATGATACCAACCCCTTTACACTATAACTAGCCGTTCTCGAGATATTTTAGTATTTTCGTGTTTTCTCTACGCCACCTTTGAAAATAAGTCCAGTTACCAAATGAGAACGAAAATTAAATAAAAAGTGAATTAAATTGAGACCGTCAATATAAGTCTGCAGGGAATGTCATGTGCTGCCCATATCAGCCTTTTTTTATATTCCAGGTTAGTTCCCTGCGTAATCGTTGTCCTCTCAATTTTAAATCTGCGCTCAATATCCAAGAGTTCACTGAATCGTGATAGTTGTACTAGGGCAACTTTTAGACCACCGATATTTTTGGACTAACAAACAGGATTGATTTGTTCGGCAGACTTTGTAAAGGAAGTTGTCTCAATTTGTAAATGTTAATGTTGTTTTGAACCCACTGAATCCCTTACTCATATTAATTTCTCGGAAGAGCTTTACTCAGTCTCTAACTTATGCATCCTGAATTACTTTGCCAACTTGCCTTGGAAGTCATACATAAAATACCTAGTATTTATTTGCAGATTTATACGGATGGCAGTAAGCAGGACAATGGTAAAAACGGTAGTGGCATTTTTATTAGGAACTCGAAGGGGAGTCTTAGGTTAACAAGATAAAATTATTTACAAAATTATATATACAATTACTACGTAAATAAGTATTCTTTGTTGTCCAAATGGTGTCAAAGGGCATTAACGTTCTTAATAGATTTTTGTTCAGCTTGCCCAGAGGGGAAAGACAGGGGACATTTGCGAATATTAAAATGTAGGGAGAGATAACTAAAAAAACTCACTAGAACTTTGTCATATTGAGGTCGTTAAGGAATGGCATATCATTGGTGCATGCCACTGCGAGGACGTATTCACTGCTTTTTGACATGGAAGATTCTTTATGTTTTTATTTGGATCATAGCATCTATTTTATGTTCACATCACAAAAGTTAGTCAGCAAGAAAGTGGTTTTTTTATATATAAAATGCCCTGCCCCATGTTGAGGGTAAGATCAACCTCTGGTCTCTCGCTGTGGATTGATCAGAATATTTATGCATCTATTGGCCAGCCTCAAGCCTTGGTTGGCGATTGGATTTGATAAGCTCCAGCTCATTCGCTGGAGGTCTGCTTGGGGAGAATTCCGGCGATACATCCCTATTTATTGTCCGTCAAAAATTTTGTAATAAAAGTTCTTTATGCTCAAGATATTGTAATGAATATCCTCCGATTGGCTGTTGACATGACTTGTCCCCCTATCAATCACATTACTAAGTTCGAAAGTCATAAATTTAATTAAAATTCATGTCACAGGGGGATATATGTCATATGGTTTTGGATTTCATTTTTGAGTAATTTTTGTATGATTCTACATAGAATGAATCAAGATAGTAGTAAAATTATTTTACCCAGGTGAAATGCTTATATACAAATGTAAACCATACTTTATTGAAAATATTCTAGGTATTTCTAAATAATTCTAAGTACTACACGTGTTTAAATCTTATTCAATCATAACGCATCATCTATAACAATCACACTTCATAAATTAAGTTTATATACATACATTTTAATAGCCATATTAGCAGTATCCCGGTCTTCGTACGGAGTGTATAAAGAAACTTAAAATTCGCAATTATATGCAAATTCCTATAGCATACTAAATGACATTGTTAATCAAAATGTTCTATTGAAATATTTAATTTAATTCTACTTTAAAAAGTTTAAGAATCTGTGTTTTCGCTATACAAAATTATCCTCATGGGAAGATCTGAAGAATAAAACATCCTGGTCCCGCATGTAAACAAATTTACAAAAAATATGAAATTGGATCAATATATGCAAAATAAAGGTGCGAAATTTGTATGGTACTCGTACTACTTATAATCGAGAATATTAGAAGATATACCCGTGTATTAGTAGAAGATTTCAAGTACTACAACATATGAGTTTCTAAAATCCTTGCCAAAATAAAACAGATGACGAAATAAATTGTATACATAAATAATACGTGTAATGTACAATAATTGAAGTAATATTTAAAGCTGAAGGTCGCAATTGATTCCAATATATGCCAAAATGAAAGCGCTAAAATAGTATGGGAAGATATATACCAGTATTACATATATTGTTGTAGATTAGAAGAAATGACCGTGTTTTACAATCAATAATCCCCATAATCTTAAACCAGAAGGCCGCAATTGATTCCAATATATGCCAATATATGTCAAAATATATTCCAATATATGTTAAAGACTTTGTCCTTTACCTTATTCAGGTGTGGTGTCCAATATAATCTATGATCAAGTGTTATTCGAATATATTTCAATTCCTTCCTATATGGTATATGTTTGTTCATCAGTTTTATACTGATTATCGAGGTTATGAGTTTCCTATAAGGAAACATAGTAAAATTGGTTTTTTCGGTACTGAATTCAAGTCCATAATTATTGGCCCATTCTTGTAGCTTAGCGATGGATCTTGTGCCTATCTCACTAAAAAGATAAGAGGCTGTTGCTTTGATAATTATAGCAATGTCGTCGGAGAATGCCTGGATTTGAACTCTCTCATCTTCGAAATCTATCTTCAAAGCTTCATCTGCGATTAATAGCCATAATATAGAGGCAAGGCTAGAACCTTGCGGTATTCCAATATTATATTCTTTTAAAGTATTATTTGTTTCTATATGGATAAATCTATCTTCTAGAAAGTCTCTAATGATTGCCCGTAACTCTTCTGGTACTCCAAACTTCCTTAGGAACTCTCAGATATCCTTCCAGTTAACTGTGTTAAATGCATTTTTAACACTTTACAACATAGTTGAAAAGTGTTTATGACTTTGCTCATTCTGTCTGTCTGTCTGTCCATTAGCACGATAACTGCCGTAAAAATGACTTTATCAAATTAAAATTTTAGTATGTTTTTCAGACGGTCTGAGGGACCTATGGGAATACAAATGCATAATATCACCCAATTAGTTTTGGATTGAACCCGGGTTGAAAAAATGAAATACATTGAACCCTATGGGACCAATATTTTTCAAACATTTTTTAAGCGAATTTAAAATTCACAGATTGCTTCGAAAGTTTTAGGAAATATTCAAATTATCCCATAAAATATATAGAAAAAAGTTCAATAAAATATGTTAGGTAGTTTTTTAAATAAAAATTATTTAATATAGGGAGAAAAACAAATTCAATTAAATTCTGACTTTTGCTATATCCTCCAGAAAGAAAAAAGAGATATATTATATAATAATTATTTTTCCAAGAGTTTCATTGTTTTATATATTAGAGAGGTTTCACATTTTAAAATAAATATGGTAGATAACAATTTTTAAATAAAATAAATTATTATAGTATTGTGATGAATGAAACAATTGAAAAAATGTTCATGAATGAAAGGCTGCTTTTATATAGAGGCGATTTATATTCCGATGACATCATTTGAATAAAGCTCATTTGTTTTCGATGAAGCTTTTAAATATAATAAATTATTGTAGTATTATGATAATTTTAAAAATATTACTGAGGAATGTATCGCATTTTAGAGATGTTTAAACCAGGCAATTTATATTTAAATGCCATCATTTGAATGAAGTTTATTTGCTTCGATGAAGTTTTCAAATATAATAAATTAATGTAGTATTGTGATAATTTTTAAAATATTACCGAGGAATGTATCGCATTTTGGAGATGTTTATATAAAATTGTATTGAAGTTGGAAAGTGTTTCATAATCAATACGTGTGTGTGTCAAGTCATAATCAATGAGGAAAAGTCTCTTGGAACTCTCCCGAAGTCCCCACCGGGTACAAGAAATGCTAAAATTCGATTACGGGATAGAACCTAACTGAGCCAATTTTCAATTAAGACAACTGTTTTCGACGATAAGCACTATACATTGTTAAACAAAACAAAACTTACTAAGAAAATTTGCTGCTTATTTTTTTAGGTGCTATTTTTCCTGTCTTTGATAGTCTTAATAGCACCTGGCGCAATCCGCTTATAGGTTACGTTGCCAAAGTTTAGATTTATGGTTTAAGCTGTAATCTGCAATGGAAGCTCTATGCTAAAATAGTACCTTCCTATGTAGTAAATTATTTGATTAAATTTTTTCTTATATACAAATACCCAGAAATTCCCAATACGACGAATACATATTCTTAGAAAATATTTTATGACTCAGAAATGGAATATCGATAAAACTCAAAAGGTACCAAAAATGACGAAAGATTCAGTTGTCAGATCCTTTCTTCTCTACCTCCAACATCATATCTTAACGAAAATATATAGGACTTCTGAGAAATTCTTTAAGCACCCAAGTAACTTATGAATGAAATATTCCTGAATGTACACGTCAGGCTTATCTATAGTAAAGCGACTATGCCCCATCGAATAAGTTAGTTTTTGCAAGTAGAGATGACATTAATAAAATTTAGAATCAGCAAGTTCCCGTTCTGTATAGCTGAAGATAAGCCTAGCATGGAAGATAGGTGTGTGACTTCAGGTAAGTGTAGGAGAGAAATGCATTGCAGTAAAAAGGAAGTACGAGAATGTTTTTTAAGGGAAAATGCAAAAGTCTCTTTATTGAAATAAAGCAGAAATCCATGCCAACAAAGTATATTTACACATGTACGGTATGAAGAGGCAAGAATAGTTTACAACATATTTACATATGAGCATTAGTTACTCAAAGATTTAGGTGATTTTAAGAATTCAACATGACAGAAAATCATTCGTACTTATGCACTGAATTACATACTGCGTTTATCATAGACCTTTCTTTTTACTTGAGTCCACCAGCTGCAGATGACAAGTCCGGAAAGAAAACGTTTTTCTTCAAAAATGATGAGTTACTAATGAGATTTTATTGTAATACTCAGTTCAAAACCAATCTAAACAATAACCTACTTAACTGAGGAACGAATTAGAAAAAATAATCTCCTTACAGAGGTTTATATTTTAAAAATTTCTAATGATTATAAAACTACTTCCAACATTTCTCTTTTTTCTATCACTGGTATTCTCCCTATCCACTTTGTTATTAATCTTCTTTACAAAAAATGTCATATTTGGAACTGATAATTTTTTACATCCTGATTTTTCTTCCCCATCACTTTTCGATTTTAATAACTCTCTTTCAGAAACCCATCCTCCTAAACCTATTGATAACTTTAAGAAACATGATAATAATAATACTTTTCCTAATTATGACATTTGCACCGACGGATCAAAATTTGATCATAATGTTGGTTTTGCAATTTGTATCTTTAATCATGATGCACTGATTGAGACCTCTTTTAAACTTGATAATAAGAACACAGTTTTCCAAACTGAAATTAGAGTAATTAATTTGGCTATCGATTGAACTTCAAAAATTAATTCTAAACTCAATATTTTTAGACAGTATTTTATATATCCTTGCACTTTATATTATATATCCTTGCCCTTTATTTTATATATCCTTGCCCTCTCTAAATAATAAATCAAATTATTTAAAATGTAATGCCTTAAAATCTAAACATTTAATAAATCTTTCTTGGTCTTTCCGACATAGAAAATGCAACACCATGCAGCTTTGGCCGTATAATTATACAAATCGCGAGACAAACGCAGATGGTTGATGTATGCAAATGATCGGAAATGCAAGTAGGTCACGTGATTAAAGCGCGGGATAAAAGGAATGGAAACAGCAGATTTGCTAACAGTTGTTACTGTAGGTCGCTACGGAAAACCACTTTATCAGCTGTTTTTCGTTTTAGAAGACACGGGTGGTTGAAGAGATGCCTGGCCCACGACACCGAAGTCCTTTTCAGCATTTGGACGATCGTGCGAAGGGATTTATTTTAGGCCTATGTACGGCTGGGTGGTCATACCGGCGTATTGCTGCTGAAACACGCGTAGATGCATCCACTGTGCAAAGGATTTGGAAAATATTGATTGAAGAAGAGCATGTGAATCTTCGCAGTGGTACAGGTCCATCCAGACGTACGTCAGCAAGCGTTGATCGACGCATTCGAAGGCATGTGGTGGAGGCTCCACAAACGACGACTGTCGACATTCTTCAGAATTTGCAGGATATATTGGATGTTCCAATATCAGCGAGAACAGTTTTTCGGTGATTGGCCGAAAGCGACTTGCACTCAAACCGTCCTTTGCAAAGACTGCCATTGACGACAAGACACTGACGTGGGAGATTACAGTGGTGTCGAACCATAGCCTCTTGGGCGACTGAATGGGACAGGGTAGTGATCAGCGATGAGTCTCAGTTCTATTTGTCTAATTACAGTTGACGTATGAGAGTCTGGAGGCAACGTAGAAACAGATCCAATCCTGTTGCGACCGTTGAACGCCATACTGCTTGATAACGTGGCATCATGGTTTGGGGTGTCAGCGGCTTCTATAGCCCGTCACCTCTGGTTCGTGTCAGAGGCAGAATGACGGCACGACTATATGTGGATGAGGTGCTGCGGTCGGTTGCACTGCTTTACTACAAAATGCTATCTTCCAGAAAGATAACGTGCGACGGCACACGGCAACCATCTGCAGACAAGTCCTGCACTGTATCCAGATGATTTATTGACCACCAGTGTCTCCAGATCTCTCACCCATTAAGCATGAATAGAACGCGTTTGGCCGTCGTTTGACTGCCCTGCCCCCGCCTGAAACAGAGGACGATCTGTGGAGGATGGTTGAAGGCATATGGTCATCCATCCCTCAGGAAAGAATCCGCACGCTCATTGCATCTGTTCCTCGAAGGGTTGCTGCTCATATAGCTGCAAGATGTGGTTCTACTGCTTACCGATCACCCTGTCTATGTCATTACTATATTGCATTATACTTCTGGAATTAGTATCACTTATTCATATATATGCCATCTCTGTGTGTCCTTTATCATCACATTCTGTTCACTCTTTCGTGGTGTTGCATTTTCTGTGTCGGGTAGTGCATATTAAGAAATGAGACCTCTGATGGCTATGCAAATATCCCTTACACTATCCCTCATCCATATTGTTATCTTTCTAAATTTTTTAAACCCTCTTACATAGCTGGCAACTTATACCTGAATAACTATATTTCTCCTCTTAATAATGATCCAGCTAGAATAAAATCTTTTTTACATTTTTTCAATACAAAACTTCAAATTTTTAATCAATGTTTAATAAACTGCCTTACTGGTCATGGTCCATTTTTAGATTACTTCTATTATTTCAAAATTAAATCCACATTTTTGTAATAACTTCAGAGATGTAGATGATTACGGTTTTTCATGTCCTTATATAAAAAATTTTCATTTTTCTGTACATTCTTTAATCAATCAACCCTTATGGTTTTCAAATATTTGTAAAAAAAACTCGCTTTATTGGAAATATTAAAGACTGTGCCAAAAGTATACTTATTGCCAATATACTGTGCCAAAAGTACTTATTGCCCAAAGTATTTCTGAAAAGGTTTTTTAGTAATGTGTTGTCTACTGCTTTAAACTGTATCTATATCTATATAAATAAAAATGAAAATCTGTCTGTCTGTCTGTTTATCCTGTCATCACGGGAGAACGGCTGAACCGAATTTGATTAAATTTTGTGGGTAGCCTGAAAATAGTCCCACTTAAAATTTAGTCCATGTTTGGAGTTTCTACGATCAGTTGTTCTCGAGATATTAGTAAAAAACGACATTTTCGTTTGTTTCATCATCACGGGAGAACGGCTGAATCAAATTTGATGAAATTTTGTGGATGGCCTTTAAATAGCCTCACATAAATTTAGCCCAAGTTTCGAATATCTAAGACCAGGGGTTGTTGAGATATTAATGAAAAACTAAACTTTTTCCTAGGAGTTCTACTCTCTAACTCCGTGGTATATCCAAACGAAAAGCTTGAAAATCGTTTGAAAGTGAATTAAAACTGTATCTCAGCGTTTGGGGGGAGATTTTTTGCACTATTTAGTCACTTTCCGGAAACATGAATTGTTTGAAATATGATTAAAATGGGAAATCTATCTGCTTGGTTTATATTTCACAAGCTTTTTTACTGAACAATGAAAAGTATAAAGAAATCAAAATGGCTATTAAATTTGGCATTTTATGAGGAAGATTCTATCTTATATCATGTTGCTCGGCAACGGAATGAAATTAAATGTGTTGTTAATATTTATTATTATTTTTTCTATTTGAATAATAAATAAATGGATGTAAAATATATTTTTTAAATGAACGGTTTGATTGTTCTTTTAATTATATAAATTGCGGACTGCGTACATCGCTTTCATTTATTTTAGCAAAGAGGTTTCTAGTTTATATATTGTGTTTAGCTAATAAACTCATATATTGTGTTTACCCAATAAATTCATTTAGCCGATTGTTGAAGCAGAAAAAGAGTAGAACGGGTGTATCTTATAATACAATTTTAGTGTTTTCATTTAGTATATACAAACGGGATCAGGATATTTTATTCTTCAGATCTGCAAATTCAGAGCAACGAATTTTGCGGAATATCTCTGAATAACTTGGTAACTTCTCTTAAACTTTACCAAATTAGCGGAAATGTTTCCAAATTTATAAAATTGACGCAAATCAATGATTCGTTTTTTAGAATAGAGTACTGAAATGATGTTTAGGTAGCATTTGTCGGTCAATCCATCCATCCTACTTGGTAACACATTTAACGAATTTTTTTAATATCGCGAAATTGATAAAAGTATTTGTGAGTCCATAAAAATATCATGGAATTGATAAAATCGCGCTTAATAAATGAAAATAATTGTGTTTTGTTAGGGGATAGTATTGTGATGATGTTTCGTCAATTTGTCGCAAAATGGGACTATCAGTTCTACAGTCCTACTTGGCGATAAAGTTGGCGATTTTTTAAGTTACGGCTAAATTGACTAAAATGTCGCCAAACCTGCCATGGAGATCGCATTATTCAGACGATATGATTTCCATCAATTTATTTGAAGCAAATGATATCATGTCGCTTAGCAACGGATCCAATATGTTATGCGGCATACGATTTTATATTAAATCTTTTTCGATTTGAATAATAAATATATGTATATAAAATAAATGTCACTGACATTGCCTTTTTGACTGGATAATATCAATTACGGTCTTTAGGTTTAAACATTATTATAATTGATATTTTCGGGGACTGTTGATTCAGGGATTATTGATATTTTCAAGTTATTATACCACTGTTTTATTATGACGAAAATTGTTGAAAGTCATATATAGTACGTTGTACGAGTAATCTCCTACAAATGCATTATATTTTCTAATCTACGAGAATATAAGTAGTACAGATATATTGGCATATATTTTGATATATATTGGCATATATTGGAATCAATTACGACCTTCTGGTATAAAGATTACGGGGATTATTGATATTTTCAATTTATTACATCATCTCTTTTATTTTGGCAAATATTTTTTAGACTCATATTTTAATACGGGTAATCTTTTACTAACACACTGGCATATTTTCTAATCTGCGACAATATAAGTAGTACGGGGTTGCATATATTGATTCAATTCCTTTTTTTTGTAAATTTGCTTACAAAAGGGGCCAGGATGTTTTATTCTTCAGATCTGCCCGTGAAGATAATTTTGCATAATGAGAACAGATATTCTTAAACTTCTCTTTATGAGCAGTAAATTTAATATTTTAACAGAATTTGCACATGATTGCGAATTATAAGTTTTTTTATATTATATACTCCGTACGAAGGACGGGTATGCTGCTAGTACTATATAAAATTGAAAATCTGTTTGTTTGCGTGTTTATTTGTCTTATTATCTCAGAAGAACGGCTGTATCGAATTTGATGAAATTTTCGGGGGAGACTTGGAATAACCCCACTTAAAACATAGTCCATGTTTTGAGTTTCAAGGATCGGGGACTGCCGAGATATTAATGGAAAACGAACCTTTCATAGGAGTTCTCTTTAACTCCATGCTTCCTCCAAACAAAAAAAGTTGGAAATCGCTGGTTAAAAACGTGAAAGTAAATTAATACTCCATATAAGTTTTGCGGGGGTTTATTGCGCTTACCAATCCGCAGTGGAAATAGCTGGTTTAAAATATGAATTTAACTGGAAACTCTATCACCATGGTTTATTTTTCACAGGAAAAATATGAAGAAATCAAAATAGTCATTTAATTATCAGAATTTTATGAGGAAGAGTCTTTCTTATATCATGTTGTCCAGCAACACAATTAATCAAATGTATTTGTTTATACGACAGACGATTTTTATTAAGTTTTTTCCGATTTGATTAGTAAATAAATGGATACAAAAATATATCTTATAAATGAACAGTATTTTATTTTTTGAATTATATTAATTAAGGACTTTGTGTTTAACGATTACGGGAAGAGTTTTAAACTCATGCATTATGTTTTGCCAATGAACTCATATATAGTATTTAGCCGATTGTTGAAACAGAATAATAGTAGTACGGGTATATCTTCTAATACCCTTTTAGCCTTTTCATTTAGCAAATCCATTTAGGGATTTTGATGTTTTAGTCTTCAGATCTGCGAATTCAGATCTGAGAATTCAGATCTACGAATTTGGTGCAATATCGCCAACCTGGCGACTTTTAAATGTTGTCAAATCGATTAAAATGTCGCTAAATTGATAAAAATTGCGGTAAATCAATAAAATTAATTGTGTGTCGTTAGGATAGAGTACTGCAATATTTTGCTAGCATTTGTCTGTCAGTCCCACCGTCCCACATGCCGAAAAATTTGGCGACTTTTTAAAATGTCGCAAAATTGATAAAAATGTTGCTAAATTGATATAAGTGTTTTGAAATTGATAAAATTGCTCTTAAACAGTGAAATTAATAGTGTTTTGTTAGGGGATAGTATTGTAATGATGTTTCGTTAATTTGTTGCCAAGTGGAACTGTCAGTCTTCAGTTCCATTTGGCGGCAAATTTGGCGACTTTTTAAAATGTCGCCAAATTGATAAAGTGATGCTAAATTCATTAAAATGAGCTGAAGTGATGAAAATTTAATATTTTGCAAAATTAAATACAATTTTCTAGATGATCGCTATCGTTTTGTGAGAATAAAAAAGTGTTTATAGTAATTTGTTTACAAACGGGACCAGAATGTTTTATTTTTCAGATCTGCCTATGAAGATCATTTTGTATAGCGAGAACAGAGATTCTTATACATATTTCAGGAGAATTAAATTAAATATTTTAATAGAATGCTTTGAATAACAAATTCATTTAGAATACTATTGGAATTTATATATAATTATGAATTTAAAGTTTCTGTATATTGTATTTTCCTTCCGGAAAACGGGTATACTGTAAGTGATTAATAAAATTTTACACTTTCCAAATTTTATTTGACTTTTTCCCTTAATTAAATACATCTGTCTGAAATTGTTTGATCTCTTTGCTGCAGGATTGATCATAATCAAATTGACAACAACTTAATGTATTTTTTTTCTGGTTCTAGGCTGTTTCTGTAAATTTTTCTATTGTTATATTTTATGGATTCTTTTTTTAAATTCGTTTAATAGTATTTTGGTGTTTCTAATTTGATCGTAATTTATTATTTAAAAGCAGTTATAAAATTTCTGCTTTTTTTTAATTTTAAATCGAATTTTCCTTGCAATGGGGATTTTAAATGATTTGAACTTATCTCATTTTATATATCAATTCCAACAGTTTTCTCAATGTTCTCTTCTTTGTATGACTTTTGTATTGTTTTCTGTCTGTATTGTATGTCTATGGATATTGTCTTTGTATGTTTGTGTATTGTTATTTCTCTGTCTTTCCCGACCGTCCTCTGTAACTACACAGCACCCTTTAGGTAAGCTGGATGGCCTGAGTAATAATAATAATAATAATAATAATAATAAATAGTAATAATAATAATAATAATAATAATAATAATAATAATAACAACAATAATCTAAACAATAAGCGATTAGCATTTCCGCTATGTCATCGTCATCATTGACTAGAATTTAAATATCTCATCGATCAATGCCGATCCAATCCAACCTGTTGATCACTGATCACTCTGTCGTATATCACTTTCACTACTTCCTTAAAGAAAGCCGACAAGTGCAAATAGCGTGACAACAAATGTTTCAAGGGAGTTTTTATCCCTCTTCATTAAGTCAAAATAGTGTCTTTACTTAACGAACGCAAAGCAAAAACTGTAAATATGTCGTTTGTTATGTAAAGACACTGTTTTGACTTAATGAAGAGGGATCAAAATACTCTCTCACGTAATTTGCACTTGTCTGCTTTCTGTATAGAAAGTGATATTCTCACAAGCAGCAGTTTCATATTTGTGTAATCTGCCACATGTCTGTCCCTCTTGTACGACGCATGCCTGATTTCTTCAATAGCATCGCCAAGAGGGGTATTTGACGGCCATAACTTCTCCCAAGAGCCCATCTGAATCCATTGAAGTTCGGAGAAATACTACTTGGTGAAATGGGAATCAAAACATTTGGTTACTTAAACCCCACCCCATTTTTTACTTTCCCTGCAATACATGGTAATGTATAGGGAAAGTATTGTAATCATGTCGAAAATCGTAACTCGAGTTTTCGACGGATCTGCGCGTTTCGAGACCTCTAGAATACGAAAAAACTATTTTTAGCGTGACTTCTGTGTGTGTGTCTGTCTGTCTGTCCGTCTGTGTGTTTGTGTGTCTGTGCCATGTATGTATCCACTCTATCAAAAACTAACGCACCAAATTTCATAAAAATTGGTAGGTAAGTCACTTGAATGTGACCCTGGTGCTGATTAGTTTTTGGTACGATTAGTAAAAACAGAACCCGCCTTTTTTGCGAAATGGCCTTAAAAATTTCATTTATCCGCTCTAGCTAAAATACTAATTGACCAAATTTCACAAAATTTGGTAGATAAGTTACTTATTAGATACTCTGATGCTGATTAGAATTGGGTACAATTCGGAAGAGAAGAACCCGCCTTTTTTTACGAAAAGACCCGCAAAAATCTCTATTCACTCTAGCTAAAATACTAATTGACCAAATTTCACAAAATTTGGTACATAACTTACTTGTGGGATACTCTGGTGCAGATTAGATTTTGGTACGATTCGGAAAAGAACAACCTACCTATTTTTACGAAATGGCCCGCCAAAATCTAAAAAAACAACAACTAAGTAGTGTACGCTCAAATGTATCAATTAAATTCTTGTTTTATACGCAATTTATGAAGAGGAAAATAACACAACACACTCCATTATACTTTAGGACTAACCGTTCTCAAGATATTTGAGATTTCTTGCATATTTGTTACGCCGATTTCGGAAAAATGTCCATTTATCAAATAAAAACAAACGTTGAATTAAAAATGCGAATTTAGTGTTATTTGGTTCAATCAAACTCAATCTAATGAATTATTAAATAAATAAAGGAAATATGAATTTGAGTCTGCAGGCAAAGTCATGTGCTGCCCACATCAGATTTTGCTTTCTGGCGACGATACTGGATTATTCAAATTGCCGGAACCATGCTTGAGTATGCAGATTTTGCATGCGCGTCGAGAACTGAATTTACATGAAGTATTTTGCCGGAAGAACGCCGCGATTTACTCCCGAGAACGAAATGAGTCAGTCGTTCAAAATGAAATCATGATTTGAGCGTTGCTCAGGGGAATCGTGATGTTTGTTTATGTTTCTCCATCTGTTAGAAACAGGAACTCGGCAACAAAGCGAGATAGAAGAAAAATGTTAATTTCAAAGTTGTTGAACATTATCAAATGAATAAGAATCAGCATCAGAAACGCACATAACGTGTACATGGAAAGCAATAAATATCTGTCAATCAATTGCGAAATTCTGTAACAAGAACACCAGCAATGCTTGTGAAGGTATACGTTCTAGTATTCTTTCTCAAATTCAAATATCCGCTGTCGTTGACGAAGGACATTCTAGAGACATTCGATATTATATTCCTGTGCTTTTAAGTATAATATGTTATCATTCATGATCCCCATCCTACTAATTAAACATTGTTCTACAATTTTGTACTTGGCTTTTATTCGTCTACTTCATTTGTTACCTAGGTCGTTATCCAAATTTTTTTAACACTTTATAACAAAGTTGAAAAGTCTATATGACTTTATTCATTCTGTCTGTCTGTCCGTTAGCAGGATAACTGCCGTAAAAATGACTTAATCAAAATAAAATTTTAGTATGTTGTTCAGACGGTCAGTGGGACATATGGGAATATAAATGAAAAATATCACCCAATTAGTTTTGGATTGAACTCGGGTTGAAAAAATGAAATACATTGAACCCTACGGGACCTAATTTTTCAAACATTTTTTAAGCGGATTTAAAATTCACAAATTGCCTCGAAAATTTTAGGTAATATTTAAATTATCCCATAAAATATATAAAAAAAATTTCAGCAAAATATATTCAGTAGTTTTTTAAATAAAAATTAAAATAATAATTACTCCTCTTACCTCTTATACGAAGCGATCACGTGATCATTATATGAAGAGATCACGTGACCCATTTCAAAAGGAAATATGGCATCCATCTTGTCTCAAAATCGTGATTTTTAAAGTTCTTTTTATTTCATATTGAGTGTTGTATCCGTCCTAAAACCGCTTAATTTTTGCTTAAATTCTGTGCATCTACATACTGAAACAACGCAATTACAATATATTTGAGTTTAAATGATCATCCAAATTTGATTATTTCTACAGCGAAGCCAATTTTTCACTTATGTAAAATGTAAACAGCAAAATATATAGAATGAGTTGTACAAGAATTGCTGTATTCTTTAACGCAAAATTATTTAGCTCATGGAGTCTGCATAGCTGATATGAATGAAATATTCATTGATTTTACAGAGAGAAGGACGATTTTTTTCGATGAAGTTTTAAGCATAGAGTTTAATTACTTGTAACTCCATGGTCTTAAGTTTTTAAATAAAATAAATTATTATAGTATTGTGTTGAATGAAATGAATGGGAAAAAGTTTATGAATGAAATGCTGCTTTTATAGAGAGAGCCAGGCGTGTTATTTTTTCTATGACGTCATTTGAATGAATTTCAGTTGTTTTTAATGAAGTTTTTAAATACAATAAATAATTGTAGTATTATAATAATGTTAAAAACATTACCGAGGACCAGGTGATTTATATTTAATTGACGTCATTTGAATGAAGTTCATTTTTTTCGATGAATTTTTAAGTTTTCAAATATAATAAATTAATTTATTTGAAGTAGTATTGTGTATTAGTATTGTGATAATTTTTAAAATATTACCGAGGAATGTATCGCATTTTAGAGATGTTTAAATGAAATTGCATTGAAGTTGGAAAGTGTTTCATAATCAATGCTTTATGCATGATTGATCTTTCTTGTTTAATTCTCCGCTGGGGGCTCTGCAATTACTTCTATTAAATCGTGAATGGTCAGTTTATTATAGTTAGATCAAAAGTGTATTCTCATGGACTATTCTTTACAAAGTTATAGGACTACAGTAATTTATTATACTTAAATATTTAAAACTGTATCGAAATATAAATCATCTGATTCTCTATGCAAAATCAAGGAATGTGTCATTCATATGACTTGTATTCCAGACTCCAGAGCTAAATAATTTTGTGTGAAAAAAATTCAGCAATTCTTATGTAACTCACCCTACAATCGCTTGAGATATTTGCATTCTGCATAAGTTAAAATTAGGCTTCGTTGAAGAAATAATAAAAGTTTAGGGATCATTTAAAATCACAACTATTGTAATTGCATAGGCACGGAATTTAGATACACAGATAATACACAGATACACAGATAATATATGTGTGTGTGTATGTATGCAAAGTATTGGAATCGTGCCGAATATCGGAACTCGAATTTTCGAAGGATGTACACGTTTTGGCACTTCTAGAACACGAAAAAATTATTTTTAGGAAGACATCTGTGTGTGTAAGGGTCTATCTGTGTATATTTCTGTGTGTCTGTGAGGATATTACATCCACTCTAATTGAAAATCTAATGGATCGAATTTCATAAAATTTGGTAGGTTTGTTTTTTCTGGGAAATCCTGATGTTCATTAGATTATAGTACGATTCGTAATAAAAGAATCTGCCTTCTTTGCGAAATGGCCGGCAGAAATTGCCTTTATCCACACTAGTTAAAAACTAATGGAACAGATTTAACAAAATTTGGTGTATAATATTTCAATAACGTACAATTGATTTATATACAAAATTTAACAAAATTTGGTATATAAATTATTTGTAGGTTATTCTTGTACGATTCGGGAAAAAGGAACGGGCTATTTTTGCGAAATGGACCGGAAAAATCGTTAAATATAAAAATAAGACTACGTGTGCTCAATTATATCAATTAAATTCCTTTTTTATACGTGATTTTTGACAGCAAAAAGAATAAGACTAATCCCATTACTCTAGGACTAGCCGTTCTTGAGATATTCTAGTTTTTTCGCGTTTTCGCTAAGCCACCTTTGACAATAAGTCCAGCTATCAAATGTGAACCAAATTTAAGTTTAACGTGCAAATTCAATGTCATTTAAAATACTTATGGCTGTTATTTTGTGCAGATAAACTCAAATTATTATTGAAGAAATAAAGAGAACGTGAATATGAGTCTGCAGCGAAAGACATGTGCTGCCCACATCAGAATTTTTAACAATATTACAACAATGATTTACAGAAGTGAACGGGGGGATTATTTGCAGGCCATTTCGAAAAAAATGTATGATCTATATTTAAAGATCCACCAAATTTTTGTAGAATAAAATGTTCAACAAATTTAAGTTGTGTACCAAATTTTAACTCTCTAGGACGTACGAAAGTGCATTAAAAATGCCATCAAATAAGTATATTATGAAGAGTTATATAAAATTAAAAAACAATTAGAAAAATTGTTATCTACCAATTTTATTTTAAAATGTGAAGCCTCTCTCATATACAAAATAATTAAACTTTTGGAAAGATATTTATTATTTAATATATATCTCTCTTTTCTTTCTGGAGGATATCCCAAAAGTCAGAATTTAATTGAATTTGTTTTTCTCCCTATATTAAATAATTTTTAATTAAAAAACTTCCTAACATATTTTACTGAAATTTTTTTTATATATTTTACGGGATAATGTGAATATTCTCTAAAAATTTCGAAGCAATTTGTGAATTTTAAATTTGCTTAAAAAATGTTTGAAAAATTAGGTCCCATAGGGTTCAATGTATTTCATTTTTTCAACCCGGGTTCAATAAAAAACTAATTGGGTGACATTAATTTATTTATATTCCCATAGGTCCCACATACCGTCTGAACAACATACTAAAATTTCATTTTGATAAAGTCATTTTTACGGCAGGTATCGTGCTAACGGTCCGACAGACAGACAGACAGACAGACAGACAGACAGACAGAATGAACAAAGTCATAAACACTTTTCAACTATGTTGTAAAGTGTTAAAAAGCGAATCATCAAGCAAATGGGAAAAAAAATGCAAATTTTGAGTCATCAAGCTAAAGATAATCAATAAATATCAAAGTTAGGGAATCGATAATAGAAAAACAAATAAATTGCAAGTATTGATGCTATATATGTGGACAAAGACTAGGCCTAAATAATTGAATTGTTCATTTCGGAAAAACTTTTCGTCGGGTCCAAGTGTTTAATCAAAATGAACACAAAATATGTGTGTTTCTGAAGAAATAGATATATTATAGTATAGCTATAAACTATTTCTACTTGGACAACGCGCATAAAGATAGAAAAATTATAAAGGAAACAAGAATACCTAGATTATAAAACACTGAAAATGTGCTAATCATAGGAGCAGAAAAAATGAAGAGACCAGTGTTGCCAATCGCAAAAATGAAAAGTAGAGATCCACCGTTGACAATCATCGTGTGAAACAAATAACGGTAATGGGAAAAGGCAATAAAAGGTGATATTCTACAGTAAGAGCTACAAAATACTGAGGCGTATAAATGAAAACAGTGAGGCTAATATGTAAGGGGATATAATTAAAATGTAATGTTAAAACAAGAGAATGTTGATGTCTAGCCAATAGAAGGTACAAAGAAAAGAATTCATGAAAATTTAGCTAATCCAAACTTCTTAAAAATATCATTAATTAAATATGCTGGATATTTGTATAATTTGCTGGTAATATTTAGATTATTTATATCCATAGCATGACATTTTTTATCTGATAATCTATAAATTCTAAAAAGTTGATTAAGTATAATATTTCTAAACAATTGAATCAAGTTGCAAGAATTAAATTGTAATATTTTATTAATGGTGAAATTAAAATTGTCTTTTTTATCATGTAAATTATTAACTATACCATTAGTAGGATCAATAATTATATTTCAATCCAAAAAATTAATATTATTACTAATAGTATCTTCATTAGGAATTAATTCCAAATTGTCGGGACAGAAATCTATATCTGTGACATAATTTTCAGTATATACTAAACATATCAGATCATCAACATATCCACAAATTTTATAATCTATTGAATTAAAAGACTGTTTATAATAATAAAGGTATAAATTGCTAACATACTACTACTGCATCCACCTTGTGGAACCCTAGAGACTTGTGGGTATAATTTATTTCCTTGAAAACTATAATTATTGAAAAGAACAAAGTTGTTGTTGTTGAAACCCAGACCGTCCGACCTACCAGAAAGGTGTTGTTGTTGTTGTTGTTGAGACCCAGACCGTCCGACCTACCAGAAAGGTGTAAGGTAACTGTTTGGACGGCCGGGAAGCTACCAGAAAGGTGTAAGGTAACTGTTTGGACGGTCGGGAAGTGCCACCCAATTTAGACCGGAACCCAGTGGGGGAGGCATCCACAGGGACCGTACCCTCCTTCCCCTACCACCAACCTCTCGGAAGGACTTTCGGACCCACATGTTTAACGTGATCGTACTCCGCATGAACACGGCGGCAGTTTTGGCAGTGGCTGGAATCGAACCCGGGCCTACCGAGTGCAACTCCAGCGCGCTAACCAATGGGCTACCGCGCCCCTGAAAAGAACAAAGTGTAGAAGTTTAGAAAAATTGATAAAATTTTTTTTGAGTAGAATGATTAGTAATATAAGAATTATATAGAGCTAAAATTACAACATATATATCAGAGATCTTAATATTATTGAAAAATCTTTGAAGTCAAAAGTTTGAAATCCTATTAGTTTACGTAGTAATGTTAATTTATTTTTTAATTCTTTACTATTATTTAGAATAAGGTAATTATTACTAGAATAACGTAAACTATCATTTGCTAGATTTAAATAAAGTAGTTGTAATTTATTCGCAGTAGTAGAGTAAGTATTATGACCACTAGTAACAGTTCTAAATTTACTAGGATTTTATGAAATTTAGGAATAAGCACAATATAGGGAAATTTAAGAAATTTATAATTGATATTTAAATCACTATACATATTGATAATTTTCAGTTTGATACTATTGCTAATAGAATGTGAATCTAGTTTAAATAGACTAGTATTCTTTAAATAATCTAACAGAAATTGTATATAGAATTTTTTATAGATAATAGCAAAATAATTAGAGGCTTTATTAATAGAAGTAATAACAGAAGATCTTTTTATATCATTAATGAAGTGTTTTATATTATCAATATTATATATAGGTCTAGACAATTTAATACTATTAATAGCATTTTTAATACATTCTAATAAAGTAAATTTCCACATATTAAATTCCTCTAAAGGCAAAGCATATTTAGAAGTTAATTTATACATGTATTTATCAAGGTAAGATTTACCGACTTTAAAACTTTAAATGAATTATTATAAGATGGTAACCTGAATTCTGTGCCAGATGACATAATAGTTCTTAACGTGTCGTCTGGCACAAAAAATCTGATGTGGGTAGCACATGACTTTCCCTGCAGACTCAAATCCATTTTTTCTTTATTTCTTTAATAATTCATTTAATTGAGTTTAATTTCACAAAATAACACTAAATTTGCATTTTTAATTCAATTTCTGCTTTTATTTGGTAATTGGTCATTTCCCCAAAAGCGGCATAACAAGAATGCGAAAAATCTCAAATATCTCGAGAACGGTTATTCCTAGAGTAATAGAGTTGTTCTTATTCTTTTACTCGTCAAAAAATACGTATAAAACAAACATTTAATTGATACATTTGAACATACGTAGTCTTTTTGTAGATTTTTTCGATTTTTGCGGGGCATTTCGTAAAAAGAGGCAGGTTGTTCTTAGTAATAGAGTTGTTCTTATTCTTTTACTCGTCAAAAAATACGTATAAAACAAACATTTAATTGATACATTTGAACATACGTAGTCTTTTTGTAGATTTTTTCGATTTTTGCGGGGCATTTCGTAAAAAGAGGCAGGTTGTTCTTTTCCGAATAGTACCAAAATCTAATCAGCACCAAAGTTACCCACAAGTAACTCATCTACCAAATTTTGTGAAATTTGGTCAATTAGTATTTCAGCTAGTGTGGATACATGAGATTTTTGCGGGCCATTTCGCAAAAATGGGCAGGTTTTTTTCTTCCGAATCATACCAAAAACTAATCAGCACCAGGGTCACATTCAAGTGATTTACCTGCCAAATTTTAAAATTCGATCCATAAGTTTTTGAGTTAGATTGGATACATACATTGCACATACCGATACACAGACACACACACAAACGTCACGCTAAAAATAGTATTTTCGTATTCTAGAGGTCCCAAAACGTGTAGATCAGTCGAAAACTCGAGTTGCAATTTTCGACATGATTCCAATACTTTCCCTATACATTACTATTTATTGCAGGGAAAGTAAAAAAAAAATTGCAGAAGATTTCAAAAGATAGAAAATTATATACACTCTCCAATTGAAAGAAAATGTCACTTTGCGAAAATTATATTTGATATATATTTTGAAAACAAAGAAATATAGAAATTATTTGCTACGTATGAAAAAAAATTACAAAAGATTACAGAAAACAAAGAATAATGTATAAACTTTTTAAATGTGAAAGAAAGTTTTACTTTGCAGAAATTCATTACGAAAGGCGAAAATTGAAACTTTAGATTTATTTCTTTTAATAAAAAAGGAAATTTATTGTATGGTTTGTGTTGTGACATGTTAGAGTGATTTAAAGCTGTAAGTTAATTTTTGCTGGCTAAATTGACTTGTAGTGTCACAAAACTCGGATTTAGTGGGTTTTCCCCTGTAATTGGTTTTTTAAACCTTCATTAACTCTCACCTAGAAGGTTGTTTCCCTTAACGATTTGCCATTTTAAAATTACCCATGAAAGAAATGCTATCATAATCCAAAAATTTTGAACGCTGTTAGTTTTTCCCTTGCACTCTGCATTTGTTACTATACAAGAAAACTTTCTGCCATCGCAAGTTTTAATGCTGTCGTTATAAGTTTTAATGCTCTTCAACTTGATTGAGGTTATATCATGTTGAAGAGTGCATATTAAGAGCGAAACCATTCCGTGAATTCTGTTATTTGCTATGAGAAAGTAATCCAACAGTGTTAAGTTTTCGAAATGCAATTAACATCCATGCATACTTCTCATTTCTATAATAATTTGATGACGGCATTTATTGAGTTGAAAGTCTGAGCGTGGCTTTTGTTCAAGGCTGTTTTTTCTTCATCGAAAACTACTTGTTTTCAATATTTATCCTTAAAAAATTGATTTGCAACATTTTTTTCACTTTCAAGTATCTCAAAATATTTCTGGAATCACAATATGAATTGGACGATAAAATTTGCATAATGGATAATAAATCTTTTGTGAACTTAAAAGTAGTTTTTCTAATATTTCACGTTCTTATATTTAAATTCAATTGCTTTGCAATGAAACAATGCCAGTTATTAAAATAAATGTTTCAAGATGGGATTGCTTATGACGTAGAAAAAATAGCATGACATATGGTTAGTACACTTCATTTTCAACAAGATTCATTTCAATAGATAGATTAAATCTTTAAACTATGTTTATAGATTTAATCTATCTTGGACATGATTAGATTTTTGTAGAGGTTAACAATTCATGATTTAGGCTTCGTCCACGAGCCTCGTCCACGTGTATGGCGTTTGTGCTTGATTTCGTTTGTTATACTTATTTCGATTCCATACCTTTGTATTATATATTTTTCATTGACTTGTTGATTCGATATTTATTTTATTTATTTTTTGCCATTTGCTTGAGAATTAGTTGATTTTTACTTTTGTTTTGTAAGCCAGTTAGATAGTTGAATTTAGTTTAAGTTTTTCTTTTTTGCTTCCATACCTTTTAATTTGGTTGATTTTCTGTAACTTGATAGCTTGTGTTTTGTATTTTTTATCCATTTAATTGATGATTTGCTGTATTATATTTTATTCTGTGGGTGTTTTAAAAAGTTAGGTTTATCGTGTTGCATCTTCTTACTTTTTGTTCATTGGATTTTCAAACTCCTATTATTATTGAAATCATTTTATTTATGAGCTGCATTTGCGCAATAAATTAAATGTATTTTGCATTTTCAATCCATTTACTTAATAACTTTAAATTCTTTATTTAATAATAATTGCATAGTATCCTTCATATTTTAGTAAGCTATAGTATCTATAATATATATATATATATATATATATATATATATATATATATATATAAATGAAAATTTAAGAAATAGAAAGGCGCAAAATGCTATACTATCAGAGTCTTGAAATATATATACAAATAATGAAATAAAAAGTTAGAATAATTGCGTTTACGGGGTTGCAGATAGGTCAAGGGGGATTGTGACCCCTTTTCCTTGTTTGGTGTTGTCTGGTATTCGGTCATTTTATCCCCACGGACACGTTCGATTGTTGTCTCGGGCGTGCAGTGCTTCTGGGAGTGTTTTCTAGAAGTCAAAGCTAGCTTCTAACCAGGAAAAGGGGTCACAATCCCCCTTGACCTATCCACAACCCCGTAAACGCAATCATTCTATCTTTTTATTTCGTTATTTGTATATATATATATATATATATATGTGTGTGTGTGTGTGTGTGTGTGTGTACAGTCATTTTGCAGTTATTCGAATTTTCGTAAGAAAAGTTGGAAGTGTGCAGCGTCTACTTCGACAATAAGAGCTTGTAATTTCTTCCCAGTAGCTCAACGGTAGAGCGTCGGCTGGCCAGTTTGAAGATCCAGTGTTCGATTCTCGATGAGGCAGCAAGGTTCTTTGCAAGTGACATCTCCAGAAGAAGTGGAAATATTTAGTAAACATTCTTAACCCTTCCAAAATATGGTGCTGAATCCAAATTAGTCATCCTATAATCTCCATCTATAGCCAATCATGAGAAATATATGTTTTAAGAAAATTTATGAACTGGAAGTAAAAATCAATCTCAAGTGAACCTCCTACCCTCTCAGATATTTAATGTTGAATCCATATCAGTCATCATCTAAGCTCTATCTATAGAAGATTCTGAGAAATAGATGCTTCAAAAAACCTTTTAGTAAAAACACAGATAAGATGTGGCCACAAATAAATGGCTATTAAATGAAAAAATAAGCAAAGTAAAATCAGTCCATGGAAGGTGTTATCTGCAATGGGAGCGCAATCCTGTCTTTGGCAACGTTCCTTACAGGCGCATTCTTTGAGTAGGGATAGGAAAATAGTGTGATAATATGAGTTGTGATATTTATGTCTAAATTTAAGCTTTATACACAAAGCTGTTAAACTTTTATTAATTTCACTAAACATTTCTTATTCGTATTTCACGATTTATATTGTTGGATAGATCAAATGATCAATTCGTTACTAATTAAGTTCACTTCATATGAGGTGATTTCAGAAGATCTGAATAAAGATCTTGACGATTACCCTTTCATTTAAATGATACAAACCGAGCAAAATTATCATGCAGAAATAACATAACATTTGAAGTTTGCTCTCTGCTTGTTTGTTCAGTGACACAAATCAGGAGGTGGAGTGTAAATGAATTACGTCTTATAACTGTTTGCGATGAAACGCCTATCCTGAAGGTTTCATGACGTAAAGAGAAGTATAAAATTAGTAATACTTTCAATTTTTATATCATCGCTCTCGAGTGTGAATTATCTTAGGTGAATACTTTAGATTTTATAAAGGAGCAATTGATGAAATTCTTTACTTTGCATATATAATAATTTATCACGGAATTAAAATGTGTTATTTGATATATTTAATGTATGAATGTAACGGGCTCAGCCCTATATTACGTAGACCTAGCTTTTCCTAGAGGATTTAGTGTCCACTGGAAAAAGTCAACCAGAGGAAAACGTCAACCATGCATACAGAGTGATTAAATTAAAGTGAGTTCTTTCAACAATTAGTTGTTGCCACAGTTATAATTGTGAAAATACTTTTTGATAGGAAATCATGCAATGGTAATTTAAATGTTGTACAATAGAAAGAAATTTTAAAACTTTTATAGTAACTGTTTATTTAACTTTATATTAACTACACCCTTTTGCAAAAAAAAAAGAAGCACCGTGAAGAAAATGACTGTCTATATTGAAATTAAATATGCGAACAGCTCATACACAGGTAATGAAATTATTACAAAATCAAGGCAGCAGGACCCATCAATGGTTAGCAATTGCACACTGAATTTTCAAATCAGCAATTGGTGACCCCCCCCCCCCTTGACGGCAATGCATGCTTTTATACGTATAGGTAAGAAGGGATAAAGTTGCTTAATGTCATTCTGCGATACACTCTGTCAGGCAGTCCTCAATTGTTGCTCCAGATCTGCTACATTTCGGGGTGTCCGAATCTGGCGTCCTAGCATGATCCACAATGCTCGATTGGCGAAAGGTCTGGTGACCTTGTTGGCCAAGGAACAATATCAACAACACGGAAACAGTCCACAGATATGCGAGCCGTATGTGGCGTGGCATTATCTTGTTGGAAAATGATCCCATAATGGCGTGCCATGAAGGGTAACGCAAACGGCCGCAGGATTTCATCAACATATCGTTAGGCTGTTAAAATTGTACGCAGGACGACTAGGGCCGACCTGCTGTCGTAAAAGATAGAACCCCTCACCATCACACCAAGGGTAATGGCTGTATGCCTGTGTAAAACAAAGACTGATTGGGACCTCTGGCCCTGGGGCCTCCACACAAGTACCCGATGGCCATCTTCGGAAAGATTGAAGTATGATTCATTGCTGAACACTATGCGATGCTAGTCTGCTGGCAGCTATGATGCTCGGCTACGACACCACTTCAAACAACTCTGTTGATGTTGTGAGGTTATGGGCAGATGTCTTAAAGGCCGCCGTGAGCGTAACCCCAACTCAGCCAAGTGCCGTGAGATGGTGGAAGGTTCCACAGGTGGTATGGAAGAGGTTGTATCACGTTGGATGGCAGACAATGATGTCGTTGGACCAGTTCAGGCTTGTCGCCCAATCATCCGATCTTGCCTCTTGTATTCGTGCACCTTGGCCTTCCAGAGCCTTCATTCCGCTTAGGAGTTCCTTGCAGCAACCATTGCTGTCAGTACCTTTGCACAGCAGTGTCCGTTCGGTGCAGGTGGCGACCTACTGCTCGGTATGACCAGCCAGCCTCACGCATCCCGACTATACGACCACGTTCAAACTCGTCTAATTACCTATAAGGTCTTCGACAACGTCGTAATGGCATTATTGGTTGTTTCTCCACGGAACTGCAACGCCGATAACGAGAAAAGATAAACCGTCCACATTTTTAACCTGTTTTATAGGATGCTAGCTAGTTGCGCAGTAGAAACGCGCGATATATATATATATATGACCGAAGTTAACACTCATTGGCCTTGCAATCTTAATCATTTGCATACTTGGTATAAAGTAATTTGCATGCGAAATTTCGAGATGATCGGATTATTTCTTAGGTTTTTTTTTTTTTTTTTCCATTCTTGCAATAGAGTGCATTTACTTTTATATAGCCCTTTGGCAAAAAAGTTAAATTACAAAAATGTTACCTATATCGTATTTTGCAATCATATTTAACTATCCAATTTAATAATTATCATGGATTCAAAATTTTAATTTTATTGGAAAATAATGGTGCATTTACAAATTAATTTGGGTCGCAAATGGTTACTAAATATTTTACTACTTACTCAAATTTATTTTATACAGATATTTCAGTAAAGAAATATCTACTCCACCATTACATCGATTCACAGTTTGTATTTAAGCATTCATGTGACTCTGATACATAACTAGCGTTTAAATTCTAGCGCTGTTCAATAATTTTGAACTCTGTAAGATAATTATGATTTACGGCGAATGCAACCGATCTCCTAGTTCCGAATGCAACCGATTTCCAAGTTCCGAATGCAACCGATCTCCAATCGATTTCAAAATTATAGGGCATGCTTCTTTATCCATGGATTTTGTTAGAAAAACATGTGACAGACCAATAAAATCACAATTAACCGATTTTTCTTTTTAATTTATTTAAGGGTTAAAATAAATTTTAACCAGAATAATCTGTATATCCTTAATAGTTTCGAAGACAAACTGCTGAAAAAATTGTTTTAAAACCCTGCTAATTAATATCTGTCAATCAATTCAATTTCTGAACGTCTCCTGGATTTCTAACTCATGGTAATTAAAAGCATATTGAATAGCTATGATCAAGTGGTGTAAGTCAGGAAGCTTGACAGTTAATTTGTCTTAAAATTTCGCTTTTGAGATCCAACATTTTTTGAAATTTGATTACATGATGTATGGGTAACCCTTTTGCAATTTAACTTTTTCGCTAGAAGGGCTATATAATCTTTCACTTGCGATCCATATAACCTTTGGTTATTATTTCCATTATTTATGTTTTACTGTCTATTTAACAGCACCTCACCTGACTGGTTCCGTTATGTAGACCAATCGCCGAGCCAAGTAACATTCTGCGGTCCTGCAGATCAGCTGGATAAGCTTTCGATCGTGAATAAGAGGTCTATTTGGAGTCAAGTGAAGGAAGTCGCTGCCAGTCGAGTCGCTGTGTGAGTGCAAAGGAGTTGGAAGGTTCATGTGCGTTGGTGTTTGTTACTAGTGCTGGTATACCGACGATCGGAAAGATCGAGTACCTAGTAGTTGCCTAGGATAAGATCTCGATGCCCTCAGATGCAATTTGGTAAGTTTCGACCATTTATATATATTAAGTCGGTTAGCGTAAAGATAGTTCTATCTCCAGGCTCGATCGAAATTCAATATTGATCTTTAAATTATAATTCCGGAACGTGCAATACTTGCTGTTTGGTGAATGTATATCTTTATTTGATGCAGCCAGCTGCTATATTACTATTGTGTGCAAAATAAATGTGATTCGGTAAAAAGCCTTATTCAGTGGGTTACTGCCCCTGACCATAAGGCATCTGCATCACTTTATCTAAGATTTGGAGTTAAGTCACTTTACAATGACGATTCAGCAGGTCTCAGTACTTTACAAAACAGTTATGCCATTCAGAAGTTGGTATAGCAGAAACTTGTGATTTATAAGCATCAACTGTTTCTTCTGGGCTGTTAAATCGATGACCACGCATTTTATTTTGATTATTGGAAACAAGAAAAAAATCATTGGGTACTAAATCAAGCGAACAAGGACAATGACTCATCAAATTAATTTTTTCATGCTTCAAAAAATTGATAGATTGAAATGCAGTGTGAGAGCTTGCATTGTCATCATGAAGAATGATGCGACATTTCGCATTATTTTTTCAGCATTTATTGTTCTACGAACCTCCAAAACAACAGTTGCAACATAGTCGGATATACTAAAAAATAAAGTATTCATTTTCTTTAAAACACTTCGTGGACGGACAACTTTAGTAGGATTTGGTTCATTTTGAAACAACCAAACGGTAGCGTGTAGTTTTTGTTTCAGGTTTGTTATTTAAATAGCAGGTTATGAAACTTACAATTTTTAAAAAAATGAATAAATAGTAGGTTATTTTGATGTTACATTAATTTTTTCATGCTTCAAAAAATTGATAGATTGAAATGCAGTGTGAGAGCTTGCATTGTCATCATGAAGAATGATGCGGCGCTTCGCATTATTTTTTCAGTATTTACTGTTCTACGATCCTCCAAAGCAACGGTTGCAACATGGCCGGATATACTAAAAAAGAAAGTATTCATTTTCTTTGAAATACTACGTGGACAGACAACTTTTGTAGGATTTGGTTCATTTTGAAACAACCAAACAGTAGCTTGTAGTTTTTGTTTCAGGTTTGTTATTTTAATAGCAAGTTATGAAATTTACAACTTTTTAAAAAATGAATGAATAGTACGTTAATTTGATGTTACAGTTTTTTTTCTATTACAATATTCTTTTTGAACAAAGTGATGAAAATGAAGTGACAGACAAATTTGAAGGTAAGTGAATAAACAAATTTGAAGTGCTGAATTTTTTTATCGTCTTCAACAGAAAATGAAGTTTTCATTAATCTATTCATATCCTTGAGTGTTTCCTGAGTAATGGCAAAGACTTTCTTCTGTGAGAGTTTCGATGATGGTTCTTCATCAGAACCCGAGAACCTAAAAGGTCAGAAAGAAGCCCTCTAAAACTTAAATTCTATTATAAATAAAAGGGAAGTGAAATCCCCCTTTCCTTTCCATAGTCTCCAAAAATGAGGTTGCTTCGGAGGGAGGGGGAGAATGGTTTTTGATGCTCTGAATGGAAGTTAATTTAGCATTGAGTCTATGTAGGAAAAATCTTTTCCAAAAAAAGTGGTCTTAAAGAGAGGTCGTTAGTGGAGGTGGTCTTTCTGAGAAGTTTTACTGTATATGCACAGACATAAAGCCCGATAAAGAACGCAGTTAAACACAGAATACATCACAATTACGTGGCTTATACACGGACCAAGCAATTTAAGAATTTTTAGGAAGTAAATAAAGTTCAATAACTTTTGTTAAAGTTCGAATTACGAAATATCTTATACATGGTGAAATTTCCTTGGACGATTTTAAAATCTCCCTGGTGGGCGGATGTTTTGGCGTCACAATTAAGGAATGGTGGCTCATAATTTAATAAGAAAGATCCAGGTAAAATAATTAGCGATATTGTTTGCCTTCTGTGGGTAAAATTGATAGAATTGCTTGTTTTCCTTTAATAGAATTATCAATTAATTTGACCTCAAAGTTATATTCTCTTCTATCAATAAAATAAATTTCTGCTCCATAAAGCACCCTATTGAAATGTTCAATAATTAGGGCATTTGACAAATTCCTTCTTAATGCGGACTATCGTATATTGGTAAAACTAAATGTGTCGTAAACAACGTACCGCTTGACAGAAGATCAAAATTGTGGTAAAAGCTAAGGAAATAATAAATCTTAAATTGCTCTCCACTGCTGGATGACAAGTCATCGGTTTGTTTTATTTTTGTCTCCATTAATCAAAAGTGCTCTTGTTTTCGATTTGGATTATTTGAAGCTGTTCATATCAATAAAATTTCCAATAATCTGGTTGTTAGTGATTTGTCAATAACACCTTATTTCTCCTTAGTACGGCATGACCATATCTAATTTTTGTTTTTCGGATTCGCTCTCTTTCTGTCCCGTTGAGTTAATATAATTTGCATTTTATTTATTTTTTCTTGTTTGCTTCACAAGTTCATATAGTTCCTTTATTTTTAGTTTTCTCGTTTTACTTTCCTTCCTTCACATTAGGTGGTGATACTATATTGGACGTTATTGTTTTGCCATTTTTTGTTTGGCCGGGATAGTTTTGCTCTTCTTGGGGCATTCGAGTCGAGGTTTGCTGCCTTGAAGAAGGAAATCCTATGACTACCGAAACGTGCGTATGCTTGCTTATATTTATTTGCACTGCATTTTACGTTATGAACAATTTCATTAATGGTGGGAGTGGTTTCGCATTTTTATCATGAAAATACTTTATAGCACATTCTTTTAATTTTTTTCATAATTTCCTGTATTTCCGATACTAACAAAATTCTATTCAAATGTGTTAATTAAAACTTTTGCACGAGATAGATTCATAACGGTGTTTTTTTTTTATTACCCAGGTCGTCCAGCTCACCCAAAGGGTGTAGAGCAGTTTATTGACGAATTCATCATTGTAGTACTAATATACAGGGTGTCTCACAAAAAGTAAACAGTGGAAGATATTTTGAACCATTGCTTGTATTCCCACAGTTCCATTTGTAAAATACTTTAAATAAGGCAGTAAGTTATAAAATAATAATTTAAATGCTGTGCCACATTTTTATAGAAAGTTAAGTAAATTAACTTTTTATACAGTCCCTCTGTCGAAAAACGTCAAATACAAAAATGTTACCCATAGCGTATTTAGTGTAACTGAAAAAAAGTGACTGCAATACGATCCAATTTGACATAGTTGTCATTAAAAATTTCATTGAGAAATGAGGGGGCATCCACAAATCAACTTCGGTTGCAAATAGTTACTACATCTTTTACCATTTCTTCAAATTTATTTTATGCATATAAAGCTATTGTGTCATCATTATGACGATTCAGAGTTTGTATTTAAGCATTCAAGTAACTCTGATACCTAACTTCCATAGAGTTTAAATGATGACGCTGTTAAGTAATGCTGAACCTAGTGAGGTTATTTTGATTTACGTCGAATGCAACCTATCTCATGGTGATACCGTGAGGGAACACTATCGTTGTTTCCGTAAAGCCGGTATGCTTCTAGTTCTGCGGCTGGTATGTCGATTGCAATCAACAGGTTTATTTCATCGTCAATATGGTTCAGGAAACAACGAGTACTAACAGAAAACGATAAAATAGATAATTTAACCTATTTCTCGTCCTATCTGTATGCGAGTGTCCGGGCCGTAAGTAATGAAAACATTTTCCTCGGTCTACCCGTACCCGTCACCAGTTTAATCGAACCCGCCATCAGATGTATCACATGCAAGAGTTCTTACAGATTCGTCTATAACCTATAAGGGCTCTCATTCTGGTGCAAAAAGTGCAGTGGCAAAAATGTGTTCGAAACTTATGGAATCTACTGAAGACAGTGGTTTTAAATGATCCTAGTTGATTTCAAAACTTGAAAAGCATGCTTATTTTTTCATAGATTTTATCCGGAAAATATCTGACAGGCCGGGAAAATCATAATAATCTATGTTAATTACTTTAAGTATCAAAATAACTTTTAACCTGTATAGTCTGTCTGTCTTTAATAGTTTCAAAAACAAACCATGGGAAAAAATTGTTTTAAAACCCCACTGAATGATTTCTGTGCATCAATTCAATTTGTGAACGGTCCCTGGATTCATGGAATTTTGATTATTAAAATAGTATCAAAAAGTCACGAGAAAGTGGTGTAAGTCAGGAAGTTCGATAATTTACTTCGTCCTAAATTTTGAACTTTTAAGAAACACATTTTTCTTTAGTTTGACTAAATAAAGTATTGGCAACATTTTTGTAATTTGATTTTTTTCGATAGAAGGACTGTATAAAAAGCTAATTTTAACTTTTTACAAAAATATGGTACAGCATTTAAATTACTATTTCATAACTACCTACCTTATTTAAATCATTTTTGTAATTAGAACTATAGATCTTCAATCAACAGTTCAAAACAATCTTCCACTGTTCACTTTTTATGGGACAGTCTGTATATGTATTTAATCAGTATATTTTCTTTAAATTTCTTGTTTTGCTATTTGTACAGTATGGTCTACTTAACCAGTTTTTCTCGCATATTTTGGAAACGCGGCAGCGTTCCGTCATTTTAAGATTTCATAACTTCTTTGGCAGGTTTTTATTTATTCTATTTGGCTGCTGGGAGATTTTTTTACAATAAAGTGGTGTTTTGAATTTTGTGTCCATGAAGTGGTGTTTTGAGTTTTGTGTCCATGAAGTGGTGTTTTGAAGCTTGTGTCCATCAAGTGGTGTTTGAAGCTTGTGTCTATGAAGTGGTGTTTTGAAGTTTGTGTCCATGAAGTGGTGTTTTGAGTTTTGTGTCCATGAAGTGGTATTTTGAAGCTTCTGAAGTGGTGTTCTGACGTTTGTGTTCTTGACGGGGTATTTGGCAAACTACTCATTGTATCTTAAAATTCTAGCGAGTTGAAAATCGCTTGAACTCACAAGTTAAAGGGCATGTTGCTAAATAACACTATTCTGAGTAATCGAAAGCACAAAAATAGACTTTCCAACTTCTCAATTATTACAGCCATTTGTTAAGTTCCCAGCGGAAACATTTTGAACCACTTAGACTGATAATTCATAATTACTAAATAAAACTTTCCACAAAATTCCTCGATGTATGTAACTTTCTTTACAAATAAAAAATCGACAATCTCATTAGTCAGTAGTGGCTCTTTAGCTTGTCCCGAATATTTTACAAATCGAACGGATGTATAATACGTTTCCTATATAATTCGCTATTTTTGGTCAATGCAGAATTAATTGATTTTGCTTAATCATTAGTTTTCTGTATTTCAAAATGACATTCATGAAGTCTATATAAAATGCATTTTATTATTCCTAGTGCACTTCAATTTGTTATTTAGAAATACTTTCAATTATATAGAGTTCAAAGGAAAGTTCTTAATAAATTTGTAAGGAAAAACCCACGAGAAACATTAAGACGTTTATCTATAGTAAAGTGACCATGCTTGATCGAATAAAAGTAATAGCTGTGCTTCTAACGGAAAATTGAAATGAAAATTTAATGAACTCGACAATAAAATGAAATAGAAGCAAAATGGCAATTACAAAGTTGTAGAAAATTATCTAATTAGCAGGAATCGACATCAGAAATGTAAGATGAGCATATATGGAAGGCTATAAATGCCTGTCAAAATTTTTATCATCAGGTTATCTAACACGGTGACACCTTCGTGCTTGTCAATGTACGCACTAATGCTCTGGCTGGTATTCAAATGTGCATTGTATCTGAAGGCAGACATTTTAAACAGGCTTCATAACTATTTAAATTATCCTCTAGGGGCGCTGCAATCACTTTTATTCTTTCGGGCATGGTCACTTTATTATAGATGGGCCTAACGTGTACACTTATGGACTTTTCCCTACAAAGTTGTATATATATATATATGTAATATAAACACATTTCTACGTTTAAAATGACAGTTTATAGTATTTTTCTTTATCTGTAGAATTTGGTCAGCCATATGTATATAACTAAACTCTTTTACTTAACACATTAATTTCATTTGATCTCTGAAACACTTGCAGTTTTCTGCATGGAAATATTTAGTTCTTCCAACACATTGTGCAGCATCATTAAAGAAGTGATCATCCTGAACATCATGTTTAACATAGGACCTAGAATGTAGGTATGCAGCATTATAAACTTACCTGACAAATACCGATCATATTTTAACAGCATAGATTTCATTCTTTGTAACATGGTGTAAATGAGTTTTGGAACAGTTTTTGTCATTGACTGGTGGATTTATGCTTTTTCATGCGTAGTATTGAGAAAGTATTGCTTTCACAATTTTCTATTTCAAAATTTTGATTCTAATATATGTTTTAAGACCTCCTGAATACTTTTGACTTTTTTGGAGTGATGTCCGTCTGTCTGTATTTATGTATGTCTGTGGTCGATTGCTTGTGAATACGATAGAGACCCCAAATATTAATGAATTTGCATGAAACTTTATATCCTGCTTTGTTATTAAAAATCTATAAGTAGATAGAATTTTTTTTAATTCGAGCAAAAACTTCGAAACTTATTTGAAATTTGATATTTTTTTTTAACATGGCAGCATAGGACAAAATTTGGCATGATCATGTATAAAAGGGTTTATTTATGGCTCAATGATCACGACAGTTTGTAGTTTCAAATATTGTTGTGAAAAATAGCCGCGATACAATTTTTTTTGTTCGTGACGTCACTAGTCCCCTTGTGGGATACCAAACTGCTGCTTAAAAATAGAACTGCAATGTTGAATATAATTCTCATAGAGAGTGAAATTAAGTAATTTTTTAAAAAGGAATGTTGAATATTTTAAGTTAGTATAATATTTTTTAAAAAGTTGTAAAATAATTCTAAAGAGATCACCTATATCAATATTATTGAATAAATCCTTAAAATCAAAGGTATAAATACTATGGATATTAGTTTGAGTTTTTAATTACCTAACTAATTCATAACTGTTTTTTTACAATATGACTATTATTAAAGATGTCATCTGACAAAGAAATTTCATTTAAATTTTTTTGTAATAATTTACCAGCATTAGTAAGGTAAGAATTATGTCCACTAGTAATAGTTCGAAAAGCAATAGGGTATTTATGAAACTTGGGTATTAAAACTAGATATGGAATGTTATTACTATTATTATTGAGATGGATTTGCTTATATTTGGCTGATATTCTATTAGATAAGATTTTAAAATTTGTATTTTGTAAATTATAATTAGAATTATTAAGAATGAGTGACTGGAGAGTACTTATATAGTAATATTTACAGATGATAGAGTAGTTACTACTAGCCTTATCGACATAAGTAATAACAAAATCATTTTGAATTTCTTTAATATCCTTTTTAATTGAACTAAATTTATACGATTTATTAATTTTCTGAATATATATATAGTGATTTAATCATTGCTCTTTCAAGACTCTCCAGGGTTTGAAGGCTTCTACAGGAATTTGATATTTATAGCTGATTTTGTAAATAAATTTATTTAATTCAAGGATTAAATCTTTAAAAATTAACTCATGCCTAAATTTAGTAGGTAAACAGTACTTAGTGCCCAGTAACATGAGTGATCTCAGTGTATCATAATTAATAATATACAGATTTCCGTTATATTTAGATTTCCTACCACTTTTTGCACGCACGAGCAACATGATATGGAGCTGAATCCTGTTGAAATATAAATGCTTCATTATCTTGGAAAATATCACGTGCAGAAGGCTGCAGTTTGGGCTCAAGTGTTTCTTTTATGTGTTTTTGGACATTTATATTCGCATTGATCACGCAAATTCTGCCCACACCTCTTAATGTCATACAACCCCAAATTATAACACTAACTGGGCGTTTCACGGTAGGTTTAATGCAATCAGGATGCAAATTTTCTCCAATTCTTCTCCTTACGTATTTTACGCCATCACTACCAAACAGGGAGATTTGGGTCTCATCACTCCAAATTATACTGTCCCATTGTTCCGTTGTCCAGTTAACATGGGTTTTAGCCCAGTTTAATCTTTTCAACCTTTGTTTGAGAGATAAAAATGGCTTTTTTCGCTGAATTCCAGCATTTAGACTAAATCCATGCAGTCAGCGCCGAACAGTCCTTGCACTCAACTTCACATTGCATTGGACCATTTCACCTTGTATACACCAAGATGGTTTTCTTCTGTCACCTAGGCACAGTCTCTTAATTCCTCTATTATCACTTGCTATTTTGCACCTTTTCCTGCCTTTACCAGTCTGGTTTTGTAGTGACTGAGTCTCCTTATACCTCTTCAAAAATTTAGAAATGTCACCTTTGGTTAAGTGTCCCCCGACATTTCTTCTAATTTATTCATAACTGTAGCCTTGTTCACTTAATAGTACTATTTTACATCGCTTTCTGGGTGACCAGTCAACTCTTTGCGCTATTTCTTTAATTTTATTGCGTTTTACAAGCTCACTAAATCAAAGAACACACCCACAAAAAAAAGCCAACTTGATAGCAATCACATAATACACTGATAAATGTCATGTGACCTGTTGGCTCATTGCCAAAACAAGATGACACCTGATTAGCTCTCTAAACACTCATGTTCATTGGCTACATTCAAATAAAGGAAAGCTACTTCATATAAACCTAAGCAAGTTGTGTTTCTTTTTCTGGTTATTTGGCTATAACTTTTGATAGAATACAGATAATTAAACAAATGTTATTGCATTACAATCTTAATTAAATTATATTTCCATTGATATATAATTTTATGGTATTGGTACAAAAGGAAGAGGTGTTATGAGCTATCAAACCTAAAAAATGCACTTCTTCCAAAAGGTTTCCACAATTTTGACCACTACTGTATAAACAATCTTTGATGGAATGTCGTTTTCGTTGAACGTTCCTGCTTATAAAAATAAACCAGGAAACCGAGGAGACGAGCAGACGACTTGTCCGCTATGATGAAAACTGCTTTTCGCTAGGTAAATATATGCTTTTGAATAATTTCGATTTGGATGTAAGGTATTGCTATGTTGATGTAGTATATAATGCAGTGTAATTATCCTCAGTTTTGATTAAAAAATTAGTTTTATTTAATACTGTATTATATATATTGATGTAATAATAAGTAACATCAATGACGTATTTAGCTAAAGAAAGCGTGATTCGATATTGTTAGCAAGCGAAGTTGGGAAAACTATTTTCCCAGAGGATATAATTATACAGTTAAAAACAAAAATCTGATGTTGGCAGCACATGACTTTCCCTACTGACTTATTTCCACGTTCTCTTTATTTTAATTAAATTTAATTCACTTTTAATTCAGTTTTCGTTCTCATTTGGTAACTGAGCTTATTTTCAAAGGTACCGAAGAGAAAATACGAAAAAACTAAAATATCTCGAGAACGGCTAGTCCTAGTGTAATGGGGTTGGTCTTATTCTTTTCTTCGTTAAACATTACGTATAAAACATGCATTTAGTGGCTATATTTTAGCATACGTAGTTTTTTATTTTAGATTTTGGCGAGTTTTGCGGGTCATTTGGCAAAAAAAGGCAGGTTATTTTTTCTGAATCTTACCAAAATCTAATCACCACCAGAGTGACCCTCAAGTCACTTATCTTCCTAATTTTGTAAAATACGGTCTATTAATTTTTTAGCTAGAGTGGATACAAATTTTTGCGGGCCATTTCGCAAAACAGGCGGGTTTTTTTTTATCCCGAATCGTACCCAAAACTAATCAGCACTAGATTCGCCCACACGTGGCTTACCTACCAAATTTTATGAAATTCGGTCCATTAGTTTTTTAGTTAGAGTGGATGCAAAATCTGCACAGACAGACAGACAGACAGACACACACACAGACGTCAAGCTAAAAATGATTTTTTCGTATTCTAGAGGTCTCGAAACGTGTAGATCCGTCGAAAACTCGAGTTGCGATTTTCGACATGATTCCAATAGTTTCCCCATACATTACCATGTATTCCAGGGAAAGTAAAAATATTAAGTAGTAAAATATACAATGAAGAATTTGTAAAACAAATGTTAGAAACAATAATTTTTGATAGAAAAAAAAATGAAAAATTAAAGAAAGATAAAGAAAAACTAAATAATATAAAGAAAAACTTGAGCAAGATAAAGAAAAATTAGAGCAAGATAAAAAAAAATTAAAGCAAGATAAAGAAAATTTAGAGCAAGATAAGGAATTGGAATAGAGAAAATTAAAATATGAATTTTAGCTGGAAAAATTAAAGCTTGAGACTTCGAACAAAATAACTATTGATGATTTGAATAAGTTCATGTAATGTTTAAAACCATAAAAATAAAGGTAAGCGTTGTAGTTTACAATTTTTACTGAGATTTAAAATTAAAGAAGATGATATTAGTTTTTATTTAAAGTTATTTGAAAGACTGGCTCGTAGAGCAAACATACATGAGGAGGATTTAGTAGCTCATTTACTAGTACTATTACCGCGCGAAATACCACAACTAATTGCCGGTTGAACCCAATGTAACCCAATGCTCATAGTTATAATTCAAATAACTATGAGCATGCCAAGAATTTATTACTAAGAAGGTTTAGGTTAAGCAAGGAGATATTTTGACAAAAGTTTGTATATCATCAAAAATCACCTAAAGATACTTGACGGGATATTACTTTCCAATTGAGAAACTATTTCGAAGAATGGACAAAGTGATTAGATGTAACAATTTCGAGAAACTTGAAAAATTGATTATTTCAGATCAATTAAAGAGAAAGGTTCCAAATGAAATTAAAAATCATTTTTCGGATGACTGGTCAAATTTGTATCTTCCAATGGATTTGCAAGCAGATTAGATGGGTACAAAACTGTTAGGGCGTGTGTGTGTAGAAGAATTGTGCGGTCATTCACTTTTTCATAGCAATATTTTGAAAATGCGAGGAAAACCTACCAAATCAAATAAATTCAATGTACCACAATAATTAAAATAAGAGGTTCAAACAGTAGAAGAATGGGATAGGCGAAAAAACTTGCTGGTCCTGATGCTTGCTATAACTGTTATGAGAAAAGACAATTTTCGCGAGACTGTATAAAATCTAACGGTCGAAAATATTGCACAAAGTATAAAAAGGAAGGTCGTGGCACTAAAGTTTATACTGAAATCAAATATTCAGCTGCTTTATGTATTTCGAATGTTACACCTCTACATCAGTCATTTAAATTCATAAGTGTTGAAGGGTTGCGTTCAATTTCATCTATTATCGACACAGGTTCGAATGTAAGTTTAGTGAAACTTAAATTAGTATCAGATCTTAAAACTATTGAGAAAGAAGCAACAGAAAACTTGTAGGGTATTGGAGGTAATTTAACATCTTATAGTGTAGCTTATTGCAATAGTGTTATGGATGGAGTTAAAATTGATTCGCTTCTTGTTCCTGAAGATAGTTTCAGAAACTTCAAATATTATTGATCTTCCAAACGTAGCATTAGTAGGAAAACAAAGAAATTATATGTTAATAAATGAAAACAATTCCGATTTATTAGAAAATTTTAATTTTGAAAATGATTTGAATTATAAAGCAATACTTAAAAGTTAAAAATCTGTGATCGTAGAACTTCATAGTGTGCAGTTAGTTAATTCTGTGAATGATGATATAAATTTAAATTCCTTTATTATTGAAGAACGGAATTTTCAAGATAAGGAAATATGCGTTAAAAATGGCTTATCAGGTGTTCTAATCATAACTTTTATCACTAACTTTTACCAATTCGTATAAAAGAAAAACAAGTCGCCCTTAGAGGGAATGTGATTTCAGTTACAGTAGTAGAGGATAACGTAAAAATTTTTTTTATGGAAATTACATAAAAACTATAACTGTAAATTGCTATGAAAATGAAACCTTTAATGATTATTTTACATTTAGTGAACGTTTGCATACTCATGTAGAAGATCAGGAACCATCATTTCATGAACCGTTAATATTAAGTGAAATTAAAGTTGGATCTCAGCTCACGGAATCAGAAGCACAAATTATGTGTGGTCTTTTAAATGAATTCAGAGACTGTATTGTAGTGAAAACTAATGAGTTGGGATGTATTAGAACCACAACTATGAAAATAACGAAGTTCCTGGAAGTAAACCGATTAGCATGCTCCATACTGTGCTTCCCAACATGAACGTGGAATTTTACAAAAAGAATTTTCGAACTGAAAAAACAAGGTATCATTCAAGATAGTACTCAGAGCTATAGTAGTCCTGTATTGTTAGAAGAAAACAGGAGATTATCGAATGGCCATATATTAACGGCGTTTAAAGGTACCAACGGTAAAAGATAAATTTCCTTGCCTCAACATTGATGATTTACTTGATTGGTTAACTGGATATAATAGTTTCTCTATTCTTGATGCTGCACATGGTTTCAACCAGATTCTTCTACATCCAGAGTTAAAACGCAAAGCAGCATCTGTTACACCTGATGGTCATTATGAGCCAACAAGTATACGTTTTGGATTGACAAATGAACCTGCTGTCAAAGAGCCATGATAATGGCACTGGGAGATCTCTTGCTGAATACCGTAACCTGTATTGTTGATGATATACTCATAGGAGCTAAAACATTCGAAGATTTGATGACTTGATTAGGTAAAGCTATGACGAAACTTCGTGAAGCAAGAGTGACGCCCAAACTATTAAAATGTAAATCTGCGATGGAAGACAGAATAATTTTTTTCTCAATATCAAAGAAAGGTATAAAACCAAGATATCGAAAGCTTGCTGCAATCTTTGAATTTACACCACCACGTAAGAGAATTGAGAATATTTCTAAAACTTTCTTGTTTCTTTCGCAGATTTATATAACAATATATTCTATTAACAATATATTCAATTAACAATATATTCTATATACAATCGTGATGAAACTTAACGCCACACAGATACAAGTTTAGTCTAATTATCTGGAAGGCTCTTGCAGTATAAGAATAAAAGATTACGTCTAGTATACTGTGTAAGCCGTCGAACGGATCCCTATGAACCAGTATACCACTCAAGTCGTTTTGAATGAATTGCTGCTGTTTAGTCAGTGACATTCTTGTGACCATTTCTTATGGATAAAAATTTTACTCTAGTAATGGACTATTCAGCGATAACATGCCTTGCCACTCAAAGGAATCTCAAGCCTCAGAAAACCTGGCGGACAGAACTCTTAAGCGAATTCGACTATGAAGAAAAACATCGTGCAGGGAATAAAATAGGCCATGTTGATGCCCTTAGAGTACTAGTAGAAGAAGGAAAATTCCTATTATCATATATATATATATATATAAATATATATATATATATATATATATATATATATATGTGCGTGTGTGTATGCATATATATATATATATATATATATATAAATATATATATATATATTTATATATATATATATATATATATTTATATATATATATATATATATATATATATATATATATATATATATATATATATATATATATATATATATATATATATATATATATATATATATATATATATATATATATATATATATTTATATATATAAATATATGTATATTTATATATATATATATATATATATATATATATATATATATATATTTATGTATATATATATATATATATATATATTTATGTATATATATATATATTTATGTGTATATATATATATATATATATATATATATATATATATATATATATATATATATATATATATATAATAGAAGATTTTTAGGATTACTTGTAATATATATATACCCGAGAAATACCAAAGAAAATTGCTTGTAAACTGAAGGTAAAGGTAAATAAATTGCAAAACAGAAGCCTAGTGTAGCACGATGAGCTATGCAAGAAATTTGGAAATTGAATAAATGGAATCTAGTGAATATAAAAGGAATAAAATTAATATGAAAAGCATTTCTGAAACCATGTACGTTATCAAGGGCCATACATGTTTCATTAATGCTGATTCTACGTTTCTGTTTACACTACTGTAAAATGTATTACAGAAATAATGTAAATGGCCCGACGTAGAAGAAAATACAATGTGGATAAAATACACAAAAAATCAAACATCAATATAAAATATTCTGTTATACCAGCTTGTGGCTAATTATTGAAATGAGGATGCAATGTATTATAAAGTATTATCAAAAGAATATAATGAATATAAAATGAAAATATATCTACCCCCAGTACAGTGGTACTTCTGGAAAAGCATGTGTATTACCAATCATCTCATAACAGGTTACAGTGAGTTTTATGTTACTGACTAAGCAGTTTTCTCAAAGCAGGTTAAAGTGAATTATACGAATTGTTTAACTGTTAGAAGAAGACATGGAGATTAGAAATTCTTTAGAAATGCTAGAGTATGATCTGTCAATATGTTGCTGTAATTGTTGCAAGTTTTTGAATTTAAATTTAAAATGTGTTTTAATAAAAGAAAAAATAAGATTGGGCGGGTAGTTATTTTTGATAACGGTGTTGATGAATTTATGAAGATGTTCTTTGTAGTAACAAGGTGTGCTTAACATTTTGATTCTTAATAACTGGTTATTAATAATATTTCTATATACAGATTTGGATAGATTGGAAGAGAAATGTTGAAGTTTATTTACTTTGAAGTTATAAGTTTCTGTTTTGTCATATATTTTAAATTTTATTGTATTTGCATTTTTAACACTTTACAACAAAGTTGAAAAGTGTTTATGACTTTGTTCATTCTGTCTGTCTGTCTGTCTGTCTGTCTGTCTGTCTGTCTGTCTGTCCGTTAGCACGATAACTGCCGTAAAAATGAGTTTATCAAAATGTAATTTTAGTATGTTGTTCAGACGGTCTGTAGGACCTATGGGAATATAAATAAATAATATCACCCAATTAGTTTTTTATTGAACCCGGGTTGAAAAAATGAAATACATTGAACCCTATGGGACCTAATTTTTCAAACATTTTTTAAGTAAATTTAAAATTCACGAATTGCTTCGAAATTTTTAGAAAATATTCACATTATCCCATAGAATATATAAAAAAAAATTCAGTAAAATATGTTAAGTAGTTTTTTAATTAAAAAAATTATTTAATATAGGGAAAAAAACAAATTCAATTAAATTCTGACTTTGGGATATCTTCCAGAAAGAAAAGAGAGAGATATTATATAATAAATATCTCTCCATTTGTTAAAACGTTTTGCATATGGGAGTGGCTTCATATTTTAAAATAATTTGGTAGATAACAATTTTTCATTTTTTTTAAATTTTATATAACTCTTCATGATAAATTTAATTGATGGCATTTTAAATGCATTTTCCTACGTCCTAGAGAGTTAAAATTTGGTACACAGCTTAAATTTGTAGAACATTTTATTCTACAGCAATTTGGTGGATCTTTAAATATAGATCATACATTTTTTTCGAAATGACCCGCAATTAATCCCCGTTCACTTTTATAAATCATTGTTGTAATATTGTTAAAAATTCTGATGTGGACAGCACATGTTTTTCCCTGCAGACTCATATTCGTTCTCTTTATTTATTCAATGATAATTTGAGTTTATCTGCACAACATAAGTATTTTAAATGACATTGAATTTACACGTTAAACTTAAATTTGGTTCTCATTTGATAACTGGACTTATTGTCAAAGGTGGCGTAGCGAAAACGCGAAAAAACTAGAATATCTCAAGAACGGCTAGTCCTAGAGTAATGGGGTTAGTCTTATTCTTTTTGTTGTCAAAAATCACATATAAAATAGGAATTTAATTGATATAATTGAGCACACGTAGTCTTTTATTTTTATATATAACGATTTTTGCTGGCCATTTCGCAAAAATAGCCCGTTCCTTTTTCCCGAATCGTAGTAGAATAACCTACAAATGATTTATATACAAAATTTTGTTAAATTTGGTATATAAATCACTTGTAGGTTATTGAAATATTATACTCCAAATTTTGTTAAATTTGGTTCATTAGTTTTTAGCTAGAGTGGATAAAGGCAATTTCTGCGGCCATTTCGCAAAGAAGGCAGATTCTTTTATTACGAATCGTACTATAATCTAATGAACATCAGGATTTCCCACAAAAAACATACCTACCAAATTGTATGAAATTCGGTCCGTTAGTTTTTCAATTAGAGTGGATGTAATATCCACACAGACACACAGAAACATACACAGATACACCCTTACACACACAGACGTCTTCCTAAAAGTAGTTTTTTCGTGTTCTAGAAGTCCCAAAACGTGTAGATACTTTGAAAATTCGAGTTCCGATCTTCGGCACGATTCCAATACTTTGAGTACATACACATACACATATATATTATCTGTATTATCTGTGTATCTAAATTCCGTGCCTATGCAATTACAATAGTTGTGATTTTAAATGATCCCTAAACTTTTATTATTTCTTCAAGGAAGCCTAATTTTAACATATGCAGAATGCAAATATCTCAAGCGATTGTAAGATGAATTACATAAGAATTGCTGAATTTTTTTCACACAAAATTATTTAGCTCTGGAGTCTGGAATACAAGTTATATGAATGAAATATTCATTGATTTTGCATAAAGAATCAGATGATTTATATTTCGATACAGTTTTAAATATTTAAGTATAATAAATTACTGTAGTACTGTGATAATGTAAAAGATATTACCACTGAATGAATCACATTTTAGAAATTTTTAAATGAAATTACATTTCAGTTGGAAATTGTTTCATAATCAATGCTTATGCATGATTGATCTTTCTTGTTAATTGTTAAACTAACGTCTAGAAAATTGATCCAGTTGGATGTATATACATTTTCAATGAGTTGTAGATTAGGTGGATAGAAATCAAAATTTAATGCATTGGCCTCATTAGTAATTCCTATAATAATAATTCCTATAATTATATATATATATATATATATATATATATATATATATATATATATATTTATATATATATTTATGTATATATATATATATATATATATATATATATATATATATATTTATATTTATATATATATATATATATCATACAAGAAAAGTATAAAAATGAAAGAAAGCAATATATCAAAGAATGGCTGGGGGGGGGGGGTTGTGACCCCCACTCCCCGGTTAAGCCAGCTTTGCGTCTAGACAACACTCCCGGAAGCCGATATATTGCACAAATATGAATACCGAAGTATCAAAAAAAATTTTTTAAAAAGGATTTTAAAAAGGAGGTTACAAAACCTGAAAGTGTGGAGTACCCAGAAGACTCGTATTTTAAAACTGTACTATGAGTTTAACTCTTACAAAACTAAAGTCAATAAGAAACAAACATATAGACTTTAATTACCAAAGTAGATACTGTACCATAACCCAGATGTACTATTCACCATGACGAATCCAGCATCAATCCATCTGTTGACGATATCCTTTTTGCCTGTAAATAAATAAAAAAAATAAAAATAAAAAAGAAAAAGATTTTTTTATTGGATTTTGGATTTTATCCAAAATGTTTAACTTTAACCGAAACACCATACAACCCTGATGAAAGTCTTAATTTTCTTGATTTGTCTTTGTACAAACTTCCTGATGGATCAACTGGATTTCGTCTCTACGATAAACGTAGAGATTTTAAATTTAATATAAACTAGCAGCATACCCGTTCTTCGTACGGAGTATAAAATATAAAGAAACTTATAATTCAGAATCATATGCAAATTATGTTAAAATATTAAATTTATTGCTCCTAAAGAGAAGTTTATGAATATCTGTTCTCATCACGCAAAATTATCGTCACGGGCAGATCTGCAGAATAAAACATCCTGGCCCCTTTCGAAAGCAAATTTACAAAAAAAAGGAATTGAATCAATATATGCAAAATGAAAGCATTAAATTTGTATAGGACCCGTACTACTTATATACGCGAATATTAGAAGATATAACCTGTATTAGTAGATTACATGTATAAATTGAAAATATCAATAAACCCGTAATTGATTCCAATATATGCCAGAATGAAAGCACTAAAATTATATGGGAATATATATATATATATATATATATATATATATACCCATACTACTTATATTGTCGCAGATTAGAAAATATGCCTGTATGTTAGTAGAAGATTACCCTTATTACAATATGAGTCTAAAAAATCTTTGCCGAAATAAAACAGATGACATTATAAATTGAAAATATCAATTATCCCCGTAATCTTCATACCAGAAGGTCGTAATTGATTCCAAAATATGCCAATATATATCAAAATATATGCCTATATACCTGTACTAATTATATTCTCGTAGATTAGAAGATAACTCGTGCATTTATAGAAGATTACTCGCACAACGTATAATATGTGAGTTTCAACAATTTTTGTCATAATAAAACAATGGTATAATAATTTGAAAATATCAATAATCCCCGAAAATATCAATAATAATAATGTGTAACCCGAAGACCGTAATCAATATTATCCAGTCAAAAATGCAATGCCAATGAAATTTATTTTATATACATATCTTTATTATTCAAATCGGAAAAGATTTAATTAAAATCGTATGCCACATAACACATTGGATTTACATCCATTGCTAAACGACATGATATCAGGTGCTTCAAATAAATTGATGGAAATCATATCGTCTGAAAAATGCTATCTCCATGAAAGGTTTGGCGATATTTTCTTCAATTTAGCGATAACTTAAAAAATCGCCAAATTTATCGCCAAGTGGGACTATAAAACTGATAGTCCCATTTTGCGACAAATTGACGAAACGTCATCATAATATTATTATACCCTAACAAAACACAATTAATTTCATTTATTAAGCGCAATTTTATCAATTTCATGACATTTTTATAGATTTACAAACATTTTTATGAATGTATTGATATTTTAAAAACTCGATAAATGTGTTACTAAGTAGGATGGATAGACTGACCCATAAATGCTACCGAAACATCATTTCAGTACTGTCTTCTAAAAAAACGAATTTAATTTCATTGATTTGCGTCGTTTTTAGCAATTTGGCGACATTTCCGTCAATTTGGCAAAGTTTAAGAAAAGTTACCAAGTTAGCGATATTCCGCTAAATTCGTAGCTCTGAAATTGCAGATCTGAAGAATTAAACATCCTGATCCCGTTTGTATATACTAAATGCAAACACTAAAATTGTATTAGAAGATATAACCTTTCTACTCTTTTTCTGTTTCAACAATCGGATAAATGAATTTATTGGTAAACACAATATGAGTTTATTAGCTAAACACAATATAAAAGCTTAAAAACTCTTTGTCAAAATAAATGAAAGTGATGTACGCAGTCCGTAATTAATATAATTAAAAGAAAAATCAAACCGTTCATTTACAAAATATATTTATACATCTATTTATTTATTATTCAAATAGAAAAAATAATAACAAATACTAAGAAACACATTTAATTTAATTGCGTTGCTGAGCAACATAATATACTAAAGAATCTTCCTCATAAACTGCGAAATTAAATAACCATTTTGATCTCTTCCCCATAAAATGCAAAAATAATAACCATTTTGATTTCTTTATACTTTCCATTGTTTAGTAAATGCTCGACCATGGAGTTAGATTTTCCATTAAAATTCATGTTTCAAACAATTCATGCTTTCAGATAGTGACTAATTAATGCAAAAATCCTGCACTAAGCTCAGAAATGAAGTTTTAATTCACGTTGACGTTTTAAACAAACGATTTTCATCCTTTCCGTTTGGATAAACCACGGAGTTGGAGAGTAGAACTCCTATAAAAAAAGTTCGGTTTTTCATTAATATCTCGACAACCCCTGGTCTTAGAAACTTGAAACTTGGGCAAAATTTATGGGGGGCTATTTCAAGGCCTCCCACAAAATTTCATTAAATTCGGTTCAGCCGTTCTCTCGTGATGATGAGACAAACGAAAGTTTCGTTTTTTACTAATATCTCGATAACAACTGGTCGTAGAAATTCCAACTATAGACTAAATTTTAAGTGGGACTATTTCTAGGCTACCCACAAAATTTCATCAAATTCGGTTCAGCCGTTCTCCCGTGATGATGGGACAAACAGACAGACAGACAGACAGATAGACAGATTTTCAATTTTATTTATATAGACTAGCAGCATACCCGTTCTTCGTACGGAGTATATAATATAAAGAAACTTGAAATTCATAATCATGCCCAAATTCGTATAGTATACTAAATGACATGTTTAATCAAAATATTCTGTTAAAATATTTTATATAATGCTCCTAAAAAGAAGTTTAAGAATCTCTGTTCTCGCTATATAAAATTATCTTCATGGACATATCTGAAGAATAAAACTTCTTGGACCCCTTATGTAAGCAAATATAAAAAAAAATATGGAATTGAATCAATATATGCAAAATAAAGGCGTTAAAATTGTATGGGACCCGTACTAATTATATACGCGAATATTAGAAAATATAACCTGTATTAGTAGATTACATGTATAAATTGAAAATACCAATAAACCCGTAATCTTTAAATCTGAAGACAGTCATTCATTCCAATATATGTCAAAATTAAAGTGCTAAAATTATATGGGAAGATATACACGTACTACTTATAATGTTCGATTATTAGTAGAAGATTACCCGTTTTGCAATATGAGTCACAAATGTTTTTTGGTAAAATACAACAGACGACGTAATAAATTGAATATATAATTAATCCCCTTAATCTTCATACCAGAAGACTGTACTTGATTCCAATATATATGCCAATATATGTCAAAATATATGACAATATACCTGTACTACTTATATTCTCGTAGGTTAGAAGATATACCCGTGCATTCCTAGAAGATTACTCGTACAACGTACAATATGCGTGTGTCAGCAATTTTTGCCGCAATAAAACAATGGCGTAATAACTTAAAAATATCAATAATCCCTGAATCAATAATTCCGGAAAATATCAATAATAATAATGTTTAAACCTGAAGAGTATAATTGATATTATCCAGTCCAAAATGAAATGGCAATGAAATTTATTTTATATACATATCTTCATTATTCAAATCGGAAAGGATATAATAAAAATCGTCTGCCGCATAAACACATTGGATTTAAATCCGTTGCTAAGCGACATGATATCATTTGCTTCAAATAAATTGGTAGAAAAAATATCGTCTAAATAGTTATATTTCTATGGAACATTTGGCGACAGTTTCGTCAAATTAGCGACATTTTAAAAATTCGCCAAATTTATCGCCAAGTGGGACTGTAGAACTGACAGTTCCACTTTGCGACAAATTGACGAAATATCATCACAATACTATCCCCTAACAAAAAACAATTAATATCATTTATGTAGCGCAATTTTATCAATTTCAAGATATTTTTATAGATTTGAAAACATTTTTATCAATTCGGTGACATTTTAAAAATTCGCTAAATGTATTACTAAGTAGGATGGTTTGTCTGACAGATAAATGCTAACCAAACATCATTTCAGTACTCTCTTCTAACAAAACAAAAAAAAATTTCATTGATATGTAGAAGACCCAAGCCACACGACCAACGCGAAGGTTTATGGCAGCTGTTTGTGTGTCGTTTATATCAATTTGGCGACATTTCCGTCAATTTGGCAAAGTTTCAGAAAAGTTGTCAAATTAGCGATATCCCTCCAAATTCGTAGCTTTGAATTTGCAGATCTGAATGAAACATTCTTATCCCGTTTCAATATACTAAATGAAAACACTACAATTGTATTAGAAGATATACCCGCTCTACTCTTTTTCTGTTTCAACAATCGGCTATATGAATTTATTGGCTAAACACAATATATGAGTTTAGTAGCTAAATACGATGTAAGCTTGAAAACTCTTTGCCAAAATAAATGCAATTGATGTACGCAGTCAGCAATTAATATAATTAAAAGAAAAATCAAACCGTCCATTCATAAGATATACTTTTATATCCATTTATCCATTTATTTATTATTTAAATCGAAAAAAAATAATAAAAACATTAACAAACACATTTAATTTAATTGCGATGCCGAGCAACATGATATATCCTCCTAAAATGTTAAAATTTATTAACCACTAACAGCACACCCGTTATTCGTACGGGGTGTATAATTTAAAGAAACTTAAAGTTCGCAATCATGTGCAAATTCTGTTAAAATATTAAATTTATTGCTCCTAAAGAGAAGTTTAAGAATATATGTTCTCACTATGCAAAATTATCTTCACGATCAGATCTGAAGAATAAAACATCCTGCCCCCTTTTGTAAGCAAATTTACAGAAGAAAAAATAGGAATTGAATGAATATATGCAACCCCGTACTAATTATATTGTCGCAGATCAGAAAATATGCCAAAGTGTTAGTAGAAGATTACCCGTATTACAATATGCGTCTCAAAAATATTTGCCAAAATAAAAGAGATGACGTAATAAATTGAAAACATCAATAATATCCGTACTCTTTATACCAGAAGGTCGTAATTGATTCCAATATATGCCAATATATATCAAAACATATGTCAATATACCTGTACTACTTATATTCTCGTAGATTAAAAGATATACACGTGTATTTGTAGAAGATTCGTACAACATACTATATATGAGTTTAAACAATTTTTGTCATAATAAAATAATTGCATAATAACTTGAAAATATCAATAATCCTTGAATCAATAATCCCCGAAAATATAAATAATAATAATTTTTAAACCTGAAGACCGTAATTGATATTATCCAGTCAAAAATGCTATAAGAAAAATCAAATCGTTCTTTTCTAAAATATATTTTTATATCCATTTATTTATTATTCAAATCGAAAAAATAATTATTAAAATTAACAGACAGATTTAATTTAATTGCGTTTCTGAGTAACATGATATAAGATAGAATCTTATAACATGTTAAATATGTCATGTCTTATAACATAAACTGCGAAATTAAATAACGATTTTGATTTCTCTATACTTCTCATTGTTCCGTAAAAGCGTGTTTTAAATAAACCATGAACCATGGAGATAGATTTCCCCTTTAAATCATGTTTCAAACATTCATGTTTTCAAAAAGTGACTAATTAACGCAAAAAATCTCCCATCAAACTCAGAGTTTAAATTTTAATTCACTTTCAAACGATTTTCAAGCTTTTCGTTTGGATAAACCACGGAGTTAGGGAGTAGAACTCCTAGGAAAAAGTTCCGTTTTTCATTAATATCTCGACAACCCCAGGTCTTAGAAACTCGAAACTTGGACAAAATTTATGGGGAGATATTTCAAGGCTATTCACCAAATTTCATTAAATTCGGTTCAGCCGTTTTTCCGTGATGATGAGACAAACGAAAATTTCGTTTTTTACTAATATCTCGAGAACCACTGGTCGTAGAAACTCAAAACACGAATATAATTTTAAGTGGGGCTATTTCTGGGCTACCCACAAAATTTCATCAAATTCGGTTCAGCCGTTCTCCCGTGATGGTGTGACAAACAGACAGACAGACAGACAGACAGACAGACAGACAGACAGACAGACAGATTTTCATTTTTATTTATATAGATTTCATTGTTCCTTGGTATTCATGCTTACATAAGAATGTGTACAGAAACATAATTTTGAACCATCTTTTGCGAAGCAAAAGAATCAACTGTAATGTTAATGATCGTTACAATGACGATATTAACTTCCTCCATGGTGCTATTGCACAGGGTTTTCCGAAGCGTTTCCTGTGTAACATTATATGCAAATTTTATGGTATAACCGTAACTGATAGCTATCACATATATTTGGATGCCGAACCTCCCGTGTGTTGATTACGTTAGGGAGTCTGAGCCATCTTTACACAGGTTATGAATGAGTACACTCTTATATACAATAGATAATAACAAACAGATGGATTGATGCTGGATTCGTCATGGTGAATAGTACATCTGGGTTATGGTACAGTATCTACTTTGGTAATTAAAGTCTATATGTTTGTTTCTTATTGACTTTAGTTTTGTGAGAGTTAAACTTATAGTACAGTTTTAAAATACGAGTTTTCTGGGTACTCCACACTTTCAGGTTTTAAGGCCAACGGCCGTACCGTGCTGAAAACACCGGTTCTCGTTAGATCACTGAAGTCAAGCAGCATCGGGCGCGGTTAGTACTTGGTGGGTGACCACCTCGGAACACCGCGTGCTGTTGGCCATCTCGGGTGCGGTATCCCCGTGGTTTGCGCGCTAGATTTGCACGCTACCACAAAATGCCGCCGTGTTCATGCGGAGTACGATCACGTTAAACATGTGGGTCCGTATGTCCTTCCGAGAGGTTGGTGGTAGGGGAAGGAGGGTACGGTCCCTGTGGATGCCTCCCCCACTGGGTTCCGGTCTAAATTGGGTGGCACTTCCCGTCCGTCCATACAGTTACCTTACACCTTTCTGGTAGGTCGGACGGTCTGGGTCTCAACAACAACAACACTTTCAGGTTTTGTAACCTCCTTTTTAAAATCCTTTTTTAAAATCCCTTTTAAAAAAATTTTTTTGATACTTCGGTATTCATATTTGTGCAATATATCGGCTTCCGGGAGTGTTGTCTAGACGCAAAGCTGGCTTAACCGGGGAGTGGGGGTCACAACCCCCCCCCCCCAGCCATTCTTTGATATATTGCTTTCTTTCATTTTTATACTTTTCTGGTATGATATTAAAATCCACATTGTAGTGCAGCATAGCGCCTTATTGGTGTGATTTCAGGAATTTTTTAACATTCATTCTTTTATACATATTTATATATATATATATATATATATATGCACATATAACAAATTGAGTTACAGTCACAAAACTTGGCTGGAAAATGTCGTATTAAGAGTTATGCAAATGATTCAATTGTTAGCACTAGTGACGCCATACGCAACGTGCAGTTGTTCTTACGCATTGTGCATAAAAACGAGGTATTGTGCAGCATTTAAAACGACATATGTTCACACTCACGGGCAATTGGAACTGGATTTTCTGCTTTGATACTGTGAGTTATGTACCACAATGCCTTCGAGACGTACTCAATGGCGCTATGAAGAATTGTCAGCTTTAGATGGAGGTCGCATGATCGGCCTGAGGGAAGCTAGTTAGTCCAACAGACGTATCAGTCGCCTTCTTGATCGGAGCTTGATGGGTTAAAGGTCACTCGGGTGTTCTGGGAAATGAAGTTGTAGACATGTTTAGCTTTTGAGGCGACGTTAGATATCTCTGTCCAGAATACAAACTTACCATATCCCTGTTCATCGCTAAGGTCACACCTAAATATTAATATTAAAAGAGTGGCAGCAGCAGTGGAATGAAAGTGAGAAAGGAAGAGAAACTTTCAACTATTTTCCCAGAGTATCTCAAGAACAACTGATGTGCAGCAGAGAATAGGTACAGTTTTTCTCGGGGCATGGCTGTTTCCCAACCTATCTTAACAATATCCGAAAGAAAGAGACCGAAAACTGTATTTGTGGTGAAATATGATCTCCGAAACATTTCATATTTGATTGCAAACTTACAAAGAACTATCAAGGAACTTAAAAGGACCAGTAGACAACATATGTCAATATTTGCCAAAAACCTTCTGGGTAATAGCTGGTCTAAACAGAGAATAAAATCTATAATTCAATTCCTAGAGGAAAACGAACATATCCTGTGAATTATTACTGTGAATTATTACTGGTAGCCTCCAAACATTCACTCTCTGTTTTTTGCATATTTATTTGTAGTACTTGTAAATTGTGTTATAAATACTGCAATCAAATTAATTTTAAATTCACATTTGTTTTAATCATTGCAAATATCATTGTATGCATCAATATAGTATTGAAAGTCATGGTAACCTGTGAGAGGTGTATGTATATGTTGTATATATAGTTTTGTATGCATGTTTGCATAAGTAGTTTTGTATATTCGTATATATTTTGTACACATATATATATATATATATATATATATATATATATACCTTTGAGAATTATTCGTGGCATTTTGTATATGTAATAACCTATTTCAGAAATATTTTTATATACATAGTTGCTCCCATTTGAAACAGTTCTGCACATAAGTGCTTATGGATGTGAAATATTTGTGAAATATCTGTATCTAGTATAGACAAACATATTGTATATAATTGTTTATCATTTTTATCTTGGCATTAAGTTTTGATTTCTGGTTTTGGTAGATATTCCTCCACCATAGGCTGTAATTACTGTAAACATTCGGGTCGGTGCCTATAGTTGATTAATCTGTTAATCTGTTAATCTTGATCGGAGCGATATGATAGTTGCTCGGTATTGGCAACAGTGGATCATAGAAGGGACATATAACCGTCGCCAAGGTTCAGGACGCCCTATAAAAACAACTGCTCGAGAGAATTATGTAATTAGGACCAATGGTGTAGCTATCAGGAATTCGAAGACATTTGCCATCCTCCATGCATCCTGTATCAAGGGATTCTATTCGAAGACAACTGGCAGATGGTGGTGTTAATTGTCGATGTACATCGAGACGCTTACCACTGATCCCTCTATATAGGCGGAGCCGTTTGGATTGGTGCAGAGCTCGTTCAGCCTGGACAGTGTGCAATTGGAGGTATATTGCCTTTAGCGACGAATCCAGCTTCTCTTGCAGTTCTGATGACCATCGCATACGTATATGGAGAAGGACTGTCCAGCGTTCCGATTCCACATTTGTTGTCGAGCGGCACACAGTCATCACACGTAGAGTGACAGTCTAGGAAGCCATCTCGCTGACCATTCGATTTCCTCTGGTTGTGCTGCAAGCCAATCTAACGGGTAGCTTGTACATAAACGATATTCTGCAGTCGATTATTCTGCTTCCGTCCAGGTTCCATTTGCCAACAAGAAAACACTCTACCACGTGCTGCACGGCTTTCTCAGCAATGTCTTCCAGGATTTAATACCCTCCCATTGCCATCCAGGTCCACAGACATATCACCTGTAGAACAGGTCTGGGACATGCTGGGACAGCATTTGAAGCCTTCTCATAATACCACTGAATTAGCTGACCAGTTGCAACATTTGTGGCAAAATCTTCAGCAAAGGGAAGTAATTGTCCCAACATGCTGGGACAGCATTTGAAGCTTTCTCATAATACCACTGAATTAGCTGACCAGTTGCAACATTTGTGGCAAAATCTTCAGCAAAGGGAAGTAATTGTCCCAACATGCTGGGACAGCATTTGAAGCCTTCTCATAATACCACTGAATTAGCTGACCAGTTGCAACATTTGTGGCAAAATCTTCAGCAAAGGGAAGTAATTGTCCCAATGTCGCACCGAATATCGGCTTGTATACCTACCAGAGGACCACTTAATAAAATAGCATCTTTTTGTTGCCACCCTTCACAGTAAAATTGGGATGTAAAATTAATATCCCGTGTTAATTAATATACCGTGAAAGAAATGATTACTGATACATTCTTCGGCGTCAAATTATAAAACTGTATATTCTTCCGTGAATGGATCAAACTAGATCTACTAGAATGATGCTAATAGATATAGCGTATAATATTGCATGTTGAGAGTGAACTTATGTAACTACTTTTAATTTCATGTAATTTTGATACATTTGTTTGAAAAATGTACAATATCTCGAGAAAGGTTCGTTTTAACGTTCTAAAATTGATACCATTCGTTTTCTAATGCAAAGTTACGCTTGAAGTTATTATGTTTATCATTATTAAAAGTTTTAATTTATAAATGACTTTTTCTAAATTTAGTCCGAAAATTTGAAACGCTTTCTAACATTCGATTGCGTTAAAACTTAATATGGCTCCAGTATTCACTGATTGTAACAATCGTACCAATAATTGATCAATTATAACAGTGTTTTATATTAAACATATTGTCATGTTTTCGTCAGAAATTGTGCCCTCCCCATACCGCGAAATGTTTTGGTCATTCATATTAGTCAGCCATATACACACACGTCACCTCAACATATATTACACACACGTCAACATACATATACTTACATACATATACACACATACCCTCTTACATACATACAAACATATAGATATCACCTCAAAAACATTGAATTCGAGTTTAAGGATGCTTGAAACGTGCACTTCTGTGGAAATTTTGAATTCGAAATTTCAACTCCGTCACAATACTTTCCTCTTACATTACCCAATATACGTATGCTGGGAAAGTAAAAATGCAAACACAAACAGTTGAATAACATTACGAAATTGTTATTTAATTAACTCAATGGTTTTATTGATTCAAAATGCACTTGGTCCAGGCAATTCAATTCAGAAACATTCACTCTACTCCTGTAATTGTAACTGTGAGAGAATTTTTTACTTTCTCTACAATGCATAGTATACATAAAGAAAAGTACTGCGATGAAGTCAAACATCCAACTCCGAGATTTTCATGGATCTACACGTTTTGAGCATCCCCGAATGCAAATCAAATATATTTATTTTTCCTACATATACTCGTATAGTATACTGTATCAAACGTTTACCTACCTTGGTGTCATGGTGGGAAAAACGGGTGGAACTGATGAGGAGATCATAATTAGAATTGCTAAGGCCCAAAATTGCTTTCGTGGGCTCAACAAAGTATGGAGAGCTTCGGAGATAAAGCTCAAGAATAAACTAAATTTGTTTAATTCCTTGGTGAAGAGTGTACTGTTATATGGAGCAGAAACGTGGAAAGTAACTAAATCCCAAAGTGCCAAACTTAATGCCTGGCAGGGCAAGTGTCTTAGGAGAATACTAGGAATTTTTTGGCCTAACACAATATCACATGAGAACCTATATAAAAGGACAAATTTAAAACCCATTGAATAGGACATCGAAGATGGAAATGGGTAGGCCATGTTTTGAGAATGCCATTGGACAGCATTCCCGCCGTTGCCCTGGACTGGGCATCTGAGGGCAGGCGGATAAAGTAGACCGAAGTTAATTTGGAGACGGTTGGTGGAGAGTGAGAGAAACCAGGCGGGATGGGTGAGCTGGACTGAAGCGAGAGCTGCTGCACGCGATCGTCGTGTTTGGAAATCTAAGCTGAAGACCTTAAGTGCCACTTAGGCACGAAGAGAATGATGATGATGATACTGTATCAGGAAAGCATTGAGATGGGGTTGTTAATTCGTATTCGAGTTTTCGACGTAGTCGAACCATTCAAGCATATCTGAACTCGAATTCAAATTTTTTGAAGTGAAGTCTGTATGTACGGTATGTGTGTGTGTGTGTGTGTGTGTGTGTGAGAGAGAGAAAGAGAGAGAGAGGGGGGGAGGGCGGGAGAGGGAGGGGGGGAGAGAAATAGAGAAAGGGGAGAGAGGAGAGAGAGGAGAGAGAAAGAAATAGAGAGAGAGAGAGAGAGAGAGAGTCGAACGTAATTTGTCACGAAGATTACTACCCGTGAATATTAGAACCCTATTGTTTTAAGAGCGATCGAATGTTTGGAAGATTCCCCCTCCCAAATTTGCGGATGAAACTTTTAAAAATCATAAAAAATCAAGATATTTAATAATGCTAAATAAGTAATCATTATGTATGTATTTATTATTTTATTCTAAAACGAATGACACAAACTTTAGATCGTTAGCTTGAACCTTTTTTGAAATATTGCATGTTTTCCAATTACATATTATAATTAACATGCATTATTATATTATTACATTATTATAATTAACATGTATTATTATATTATTATAATTAACATGTATTGTTATGTTATTATAATTAACATGTTATGCGTTATATAATTAACATGTAATGTAATGCAGTATATTGCTTAATAGATGTGAGCAATATTTTCAATTGTCAAATTATATTTGCGCAAAATATAAATTAATTTAGTACTTCAAAATTATTTTACATGATATCATTCAGATCAGCGTCAAATGTCAACACACATTTCAACGTTAATAACATTGTGCTGTGGATCTTGGCCATTATTATTTCGTATTAAAAGCAGTAAAGTATTTGCATTAAGTAGGAAAAGTTATGTGCTGCCCACATAAGATTTTTTCAATGATGCCTGTGTGACAGTCTGTGTATACATGTGTGTGAGTCTGTGGAGACTATATCTCTAAAATAAATTGAAATATTAAAGCGGAATTTTGAACGATTATTTAAAATTATAAACGTCAGAGGTCTATTTATTTTCATGATGAACGGATCTAGAAAATACACTCAGTTTTTAAAATATTTTTGAGGGGGTAGGGGGTAGGATTAATATATGCGAAAAAAATATATGTTAAAAATTCTTAGATATTGCAAACTTTTGTTTTTATTTAAGACGGTAAAAATTGTAATATAAATAAATATATTCCCTGTTATCAAATGTGTAAATATATTCCCTGTTATCAAATGTGTAAATATATTCCCTGTTATCAAATATTTAAATATATTCCCTGTTATCAAATGTGTAAACGCTTTGAAAGTACTTAAAATACAGAAATAAAAGAACATCATTATATAGGAGTTTTCATAAGCCGTTCTTCAGATATTGGAAATTTTATTTTACCATCGCTATATCCCTCGCACAAGTTGAAGAAAACTGTAAAACATTTGTTACAATTATTACAATGAATAAAAGATAAAGCCTTATAATTTTAGAGGATTTCGGACTAAAGGAAAGTTATATTTTTAAACATATTTTTTTTTCTTTAAAGAAATATCCATTTTATGTAATTTTATATTTAGAAGCAAATGGCACTATTTAAAAGCCGATAGTCGCGTGTTATTATCAAGATATTGAACTTTTGGGGTCTAAAATAAAAAATATCACAAAAAATAAATATACTTATTATACGCTTATTAAGTGAGTGGATACTTTTAAATACCTTCAACCAGATATAGACTGAAATTATTTTAGAACTTATAAGCAGCCTTTCTCGAGATATTGGAAATTTCATTTTCCCCATAAAGACTGTGATAGCTCGCAAAAAAATCAAGCTAATTCCACTCAATTTGATTTCTTTAATTAAATCAATAACAGCGATTAACTACTGATTTTAACGAGAATGTGTATTATCTCTCATGAATATCGAAATTTATTCATATACCAGAACGTCATATGTTAGATATAACAAATTTAAAAAAAAAATGTGTTTAATAAATCTTGAGAATATTGAGTAAATAACAATTCATTGGGTAATAGTTCAATAGGAATATATAATTAATATCAAATTTTACAATCCAATAAAAGAGTCAAAAACTTTCTTTTGAATCTCAAATATATACACAAGATGACCTGAAGGTCTCCAGATAAGACTACTTTTAATCAAATCGATCATTTCCTTATTGACTCAGGACATGCATCTAACTTATTGGATGTTAAATCTTGCAGAGGGGCAAATATTGATTCTGACCACTACCTTGTCATCTGTAAAATTAGAGGGAGAATGTCAAATGCCAGAAAAATACGAGGTAAATACTCACAGAAGTTTCATTGCGCTAAACTGAGATAATTTGAAATCAGAAATGAATTCCAAACGATACTGGATAAAAAGCTAACAGATGACACAATCAAAGAAAGGGAATTGAGTATAGACAGCAGATGGAACACTATCAAGGAAATTATATTGAATAGCGCTGATTCTGTTCATAGGGAAACAAACAGAAAATAACGTGTAGATTGGTTTGATACTGAATGTGAAGTGATAACTGAGAAGGAAAATAGAGCCATGCTACAAAGGAGACACTCGATAAATACAGTTGAGGAGTACAAAATGATAAGGAGAGAAGATAAAGGGATACACAAAAGAAAGAAAACACTACACAAAGCGAGTTTACTCAGAGATATTGAACATCTGAGACGTTCCCATGAAAACAGTTGCTATCAGGAAATTAACATGGGTCATAAATACTTTAAACCTAGATTAACTCTTTGTAAAAATAAAAATCTGATGTGGGCAACACATAACTTTCCTTATATAATGCAATGAATTTACTACTTTTGCAGTAAAAAAATAGGTTTTTCTTATAGTAGATACTTATATTCTTTCCAAGATATTGAATTTTCGACAATTGGTCGTCATTTTCATTGATTTAGCGTCATTTAAATCCATTTGACGAGATTTTCGTTAATTTGACAACATTTCAAAAAGTCGCCAAGTTGGCGACATTCCGCCAAATTCGTCGCCAAAATCTCGCCAAGCTTTACTGTCGGACAAATAAGTAATACGGAGAAATAAGACTATTGGCGTTCAAATACAAAAGTATTACTCGAAGTATCGTTTCTCATGAATGGAACGAGCTAGATCCCCGAGAATGATGTCACCCAATTTATCGCATGGTATTACATATGAAAAGTGAACATGTTTCTCAATAGGAAATATATATATTTCTTATTTTATGACTTTTTGATAATTTTTTTGAAAAATGTGAAATATCTCGAGAATGGTTCATGTTAGCGTTCTAAATTTTATGTTAATCGTTTTCTAATGAAAAATTACATAAGAAATGTCTATTTGCGTAACTTTATTAGCGGTTTTGATTTTTTGACGATTTTTTCAAAATTTCACTGGAAAATTTAGGGGGGTTTTGAACATTCGATTACGTTTAAAAACAATAGGCTTCCAGAGTTTATGGATTGTGATTTTTGTACCAAATTTCGTTCAAATCGGTCTATTCGTTCGTCAGTTATCACCTCCACAGACCCACTGACACACACACACACATACACACATACTTTCACACACACACACACACACACACACACACACACAGACATCATTTCAAAAATGTTTGATTCGTGATCAGGGATGCTTGAAACGTGCTCTCCCGTCGAAAACTCGAATTAGAATTTTTGATCCCGTCACAATACTTTCCTTATGCATTATGTATATCAGGAAAGTAATAAAAAAAATCTGATGTGGGCAACACATGACTTTCCTTATATAATGTAATGAATTTACTACTTTTACAGTAAAAAAATAGATATTTCTTATAGTAGATACTAATATTCTTTCCAAGATATTGAATATTCGACAATTAGTCGTCATTTTCATTGATTTAGCGTCATTTTTATCCATTTGGCGAGATTTTCGTTTATTGGGCAACATTTTAAAAAGTCGCCAAGCGTTATGGACAAAATCTCGCCAAGCGTTATGGACTAAGAAATAAGTTGTTCTTACAGCAGATAAATGACTATTGGCGTTGAAATACAAAAGTATTACTCAAAGTATATTTTTTCGTGAATGGAACGAGCTAGATCCACTAGAATGATGGCACCCAATTTATCGGATGGTATTACATATGAAAAGTGAACATGTTTCTCAATAGGAAATTCTTTTTTTTCATTTTATATGACATTTTGATAATTTTTTTTAATAATGTGCAATATCTCGAGAACGGTTCATGTTAGTGTTCTAAACTTTATGCCAATCGTTTTCTAATGAAAAATTACATAAGAAATGTCTATTTGCGTAACTTTATTAGTGGTTTCGATTTTTTGACGATTTTTTCAAAATTTTATTCGAAAATTTAGGGGCGGGGGTTCTGAACATTCGATTGCGTATAAAAACAATAGGCTTCCAGTGTTTACGGATTGTGATTTTTGTACCAAATTTGGTTCGAATCGGTCTATTCGTTCGTCAGTTATCGTCTCCACAGACTCACTGACATACACACACACACACACACACACACACACACACACACACACACATACTTTCACACACACACACACACAGACATCACTTTAAAAATGTTTCATTCGTGATCAGGGATGCTTGAAACGTGCTCCCGTCAAAAACTTGAATTCGAATTTTCGACCCCGTCACAATACATTCCTTATACATTATGTATATAAGGAAAGTAAAAAATAGGCAGGTATTTACGGATGAGCATGAGGTATATTTGCTCGATTACCTCAAGAGAACGACAGATATATATTATGGATTATCGCCAAAGAAAGTGCCCAAATTTGCTCATCAATAAGCGGTGGCTTTGAAATTGAAAGTACCACAATCCTGGGCGGATAAACAACAAGCAGGGGTCGATTGGCTCAACAACTTCTTGAAATGCTATTTTGCCTTGTCTATTCGCACCTCAAGGAGGGACTAGCTAAACCAGAGTGACGAGCTTTAACAAAACAAATGTCGGGAGATTCTTAAAAAATCTTTCTGGGGTCCTTCTCAGGTGGGTTCGGAGCAAGTTACATTTGGAGCATGGGCGAATGTTTTTGCCTTGTTTGCTGCGAGCTATTCTCCAAAAGCTTTTCCAAACCAGTGGATCCAATATAAAACATGCAAATTGTGGGCTCATATGAACTGTACAAGTGGGAACGCTTACTATATTTGTCAAAATTATGACTCATGAGATGACATATAGGTACTACTATGAACTCACGTCAAATAGTATTATTTGGGCATTTAAATTCTATGGTTTAACAAGGGTAAGTTTGTGTTAATGTTTATTTCCACCAGTCTCTCATCTCATTTTTAACTGGCATATGTTTCATAAAATAACGTATCAATTAAATCTTCTTGATAAATTTAACGCGAATGTGTTAGATTCAGTAAGATTTTAAATTTTGTAATCAGTTACAATCTACCACGTACACGGGGTTGTTGCTCACAAGTGAAGACACATTTTGAAAAATTCATATTTAATTAAGGAAACGGTATTTTCTAATTAAAAAAATTCCCAGTGAAAGCTAAATGTCCAATCTCAATGTTAAAATATCAAGCTCCTGGATTAGAATCAATTACATGGTCGAAAAAAATTAAAATGTGAAAAGTGTGACAACCATTCCTGACCTCTCCTATATTATACAAAAAAATGCTCTTCTAAGTATCGCCAGCTCGGCGATATTTGGCCCCGCATTGATGAAAATATCATCAAAATTGCAAAAATGACGCTAAGTCAATGAAAATGAAGTCAATGAAAAATGAGTCAATGAGTCAATGAAAAATATTTAAATATATGGACTATATTGCTCTACCATAAGACTCTGTCTGTAACGGTTGGTAAAATTCTGGGACGAATTTCGGCGACATATCACCCACTTGGCGAGTTTTTTAAATGTTGCCAAATTGACGACACTATTGCCAAATTGATAAAAATATTATTAAATTGATAAAAATGTTATCAAATTGATAAAAATGTCGCCAAATTGATAAAAATGTCGTCAAATATGATAGAATATTTTGCAAATTTTTAATTCAGCCATATGATGGGCATACCTTTTGTTATATAAGAAATGCTCTTCTAAATATCGTCAACTTGGCGATATTTGGCTTCACATTAACGAAACTAACGTCGAAATTGCAAAATTGACGGCAAGTTAATGAAAATGGCGCCTAATTGATGAATTTATTATTAAAATATTTAAATATATGGACTATATTGCTTATTGAGGATGCTATCAATATTGATAATTGTTAATTTAGAGTTGAGTAAAATATAAGTTAATTGGGTATGAAATAGTTTTAGATGTTGTTATCCGAATGTACAATTTACCGCGCTAAATGCACAATTTAACGTTACAAATACTGTGGCGTGGATATCATCACTGTTTCACCGTTAAGGGGGTATGGTACCCAAAAAATCTCGAAAAATCTCAATTTATTTTTTATTGTTTAAAAAAAATGAATTTTCTGATTCCAATGATACCAAATTCATCATGCTACTTTAAATAGAACTTCTGTTACGTTAAATAGAATATCTTCATAAACAGCTATTTTGCATAATTTTTAAACTTTAATGTCTTTCTTCTCAAAGACGTGATTTTCGACATTTTTATAAATTTAAATTGATATAAGTCAAATTCTACAGCACGGATATGAATGAAATTTGGAAAAATTATTATATATATACTTTTCTTTAATTTGTCTTCAGCAATTGCTGAAATATGTGTTTGTTTTTCATTATGATTTTCGAAAACAATATTTGTGGCGTAAAATCACGTTTTTTTACATTATTTTTTATTAAATTTTTTCTGATTCATATTCACAAAAACTGAGAAGACAATTTATTTCTTACATATATTTATGTTAAAAAATGTTCAAATTATAATTTTAGAAAAAGTATTTTCCATTTATATCAAAGAGAAAACTTGCCAAATTTTTGAAATTTTAATTAAAAAAAAAATTTTTTTTTTAATTTTCAAAATTTTGAATATCACATTTTGTTTATTATACTTAAAATCTACCTGAATACGAGAAATTACGACTAAAACTTCAAAATTGCAGATTTCAGCAATTTGGGTGCCATACCCCCTTAAAGAAGTAAATTCATTGAATTCTATAAGGAAAGTCATGTGCTGCCCACATTAGATTTTTTTTTATTTTGCAATGATTCACGTGATCTCTTCATATAATATTTGTGTAATTATTATTTCAATTTTTATTTAAAAAACTACTTCACATATTTCGATAAATTTTTTTTTACCATTTTGCGTGATACTTTGAATATTTTCTAAAATTTTCAAAGCAATTTGTGAATTTTAACTCCGCTTAAAAAATGTTTGAAAAAATTTAGGTCTCATAGGATTTAATGTATTTTATTTTTTGAACCCGGGTTCAATCCAAAACTAATTGGGTGATATTATTCTTTTACATTCCCATTTGTCCCACAGGCTGTCTCAATAATATACCAAAATTTCATTTTGATAAAGTCATTTTTACGGCAGTTATAGTGCGAACAGACAGACAGACAGACAGAATGAACAAAGTCATAAACACTTTGCAACTATGTTGGAAAGTCTTAAAAATTGGAGAAGCATTTCTCCAAGGTTTGACAGCTTGGAAGAATCTTTTCAGGAAGTCCAAGGCCCACAGTGGGCTATCGAGCCATTGATGATGATGATATTGATGTGATAGTTAAGTCCGAAGTGTCATTACATTTCTGGAGTTTCCATAATTCATTTTAAAAATAATCAGCACTTTAGTTTCTGTTGGAGTCAAAATTTGTAACAATTACGTCGATTCAAAATATAAATAGCTAATTTCTTGAAAAGTGAAACAAAATAAATAAATTTTGGTGGTGATAAATAAATTTTGAAAGGTGAATTAAAACTAACAAATTGGCTCATGATTAATTTAACTCATTTTAATGTTTATTATTTTTTAGGTTATTTATTTCAGATACAGTAAGCAACTGCTTCATTTAGGTGGGTTCCTTGCGAAACAAAAACACATCCCAACTAAAATTAATTTGCTGACTTATATGAATTTAAAGATTTATTCCTAATTAAAAATCAATAAGTTAATTTAAGTACTAAATTTTAAATATAAAATATTATAGTCTACACTATTAAAAAGTAAATAAATAAGTAAAAAAATAAAATTAGAAAAAAATAAAGAGAAGCAGATCAAGTAGGACAGGAGTCAAAAGCTGTCAGAGGGCCGTAAACAAAAATATTGCTTTTAATGCTTAAAAATTTCATTTAGTAAAATTCATTATAATTTATTGTATAAATTATACATTCTATATATTTTCTTAAAACTATACTTTCTTAAAAACACCTTATTACTTTTCCTACAATATATAGCATATGTAAAGGGAGAAAGTAAAAACTCAGACTCTCAAATTTTGATGGATTTACAAGTTTTGATTAACTTTGAATACAAATCAACCTTTGTCAATGACGTTTGTGTATCTGTTCGATTTCCTGTTTCTCTGTCTATCTGTGGGCATAATACTTCTCGAACAAATTTAACAGATGCAATAAAATTCAGTATGATTACTACTACCGATGAAAAGGATTATAGATTAGTGGCCTAATTTTCAGGATATATAAACCAGAAAAAGACCCTTAATTCCCCCCCCCCCAAAAAAAAATTTTTTTTTGAAAAACTACAAGACGTTATAGAAACTATCAAACTTAAAATTTTATGAGCATATATATTCTACATGTAATTTTTTATTTAAATTGAGCGAATGGCATTTATAGGACGTTGACATAACAATTCTCAGACTATTGTACGTGTTTGATCTAAAATATAGAAATCTAATGTTGGCAGAACATGATTTTTCCTCCATATTGCAAGTACTTTACTGCTTTCAATGCGAAATAATGATGGACAAGATTCACGGTACAATATTTTTAACGTTGAAAATACACCGACATATAAAGCTTTTCTGGATGACAACATGTAAAATTATTTTGAAGTATCAAATTAACTCATATTTCGAGCAAATCAAACTTGACAATTGGAAATATTGTTAACATCTGCTAACTAATATATTCCATTATTTTAACATATGTTAATTATAATTTCATCAGTTTTGCATAATTTTTAACACTTTACAACAAAGTTGAAAAGTGTTTATGACTTTGTTCATTCTGTCTGTCTGTCTGTCTGCCGTTAGCACGATAACTGCCGTAAAAATTACTTAATCGAAATGAAATTTTAGTATGTTGTTCAGACGATCTGCAGGACATACGGGAATATAAATGAATAATATCACCCAATTAGTTTTTGATTGAACCCGGGTTGAAAAAATGAAATACATTGACCCCTATGGGACCTAATTTTTCAAACATTTTTTAAGCAAATTTAAAATTCACAAATTGCTTCGAAAATTTTAGGTAATATTTAAATTGCTCCATAAAATATATAAAAAAAATTCAGCGAAATATATTCAGTAGTTCTTTAAATAAAAATTAAAATAATAATTACACCTCTTATATGAAACGATCACCTGACCATGATATGAAACGATCACATGACCCACTTCAAAATAATATATGGCATCCATCTTGTTTCAAAATCGCGATTTTTTTAAGTTCTTTTTAATTCATATTGAGTGTTGCATCCGTCCTAAAACTACTTTATTTTTGCTTAAATTCTGTGCATCTACATACTTAAACAACGCAAATACAATATATTTGAGTTTAAAACTTCAAAATGATATATGGCATCCATCTTGTTTCAAATTCGTGATTTTTTAAGTTCTTTTTAATTCATATTGAGTGTTGCATCCGTCCTAAAACTACTTTATTTTTGCTTAAATTCGGTGCATCTACATACTTAAACAACGCAAATGCAATATATTTGAGTTTAAATGATTATCCAAATTTGATTATTTCCACTATTAAGCCTATTTTTCACCTATGTAAAATGTAAACAGCAAAATATGTAGAATGAGTTGTATTAGAATTGCTCTATTTCTTTAAAACAAAATAATTTAGTCCATGGAGTCTGCATGGCTGATATGAATGAAATATTAATTGATTTCATAAAGATAAGGACGATTTTTTTCGATGAAGTTTTAAGCATCGAGTTCAATTACTTGTAGCTCCATGGTCTTAATTTTTAAATAAAATAAATTATTATAGTATTGTGATGAATGAAATGAATGGGAGAAAGTTATGAAAGAAATCCTGTTTTTATTGAGAAATCCAGGCGTGTTATTTTTTCTATGACGTCATTTGAATTAATTTCAGTTGTTTTCGATGAAGTTTTCAAATATAATAAATTATCGTAGTATTATTATAGTTTTAAAAATATTACCGCGGAATGTATCGCATTTTAAAGATATTTAAACCAGGCAATTTATATTTCAATGCCGTCATTTGAATGAAGTTCATTTTTTTCAATGAAGGTTTAAGTTTTCAAATATAATAAATGAATGTAGTATTGTGATAAGTTTTAAAATATTTCCGAGGAATGTATTGCATTTTCGACTTTTTTAAATAAAATTGCATTGAAGTTGGAAAGTGTTTCATAATCAATGCTTTAAGCATGATTGATCTTTCTTGTTATAACTATAGTGTTATATTGGTAATTTGGCTACATTTTTGTCAATTTGCCTCATATTAAAAAGCCGTCAAGTGGGCGTTATTTCGCTAAAATAGTCTCCAATGTCGCCCAAAGTTTTCGCCAAGTGTTACGTAGTTGAGGATATTTGCTGCTATTCATTTTTAACACTTTACAACAAAGTTGAAAAGTGTTTATGAGTTTGTTCATTCTGTCTGTCTGTCTGTCTGTCCGTTAGCACGATAACTGCCGTAAAAATGACTTAATCAAAATGAAATTTTAGTTTGTTGTTCAAACGGTCTGTAGGATCTATGGGAATATAAATGAATAATATCACCCAATTAGTTTTGGATTGAACCCGGGTTAAAAAAATGAAATACATTGAGCTCTATGGGACCTAATTTTTCAAACATTTTTTAAGCGGATTTAAAATTCACAAATTGCTTCGAAAATTTTAGGTAATATTCAAATTGTTCCATAAATATATAAAAAAATTCAGCGAAATATATTCAGTAGTTTTTTAAACAAAAATTAAAATAATAATAACACCTCTTATATGAAGCGATCACGTGACCATGATATGAAAAGATCACGTGACTCACTTCAAAATGATATATGGCATCCATCTTGTCTCAAAATCGTGATTTTTAAAGTTCTTTTTAATTCATATTGAGTGTTGTATCCGTCCTAAAACCACTATATTTTTGCTTAAATTCTGTGCATCTACATACTGAAATAGCGAATTACAATATATTTGAGTTTAAATGCTCATTCAAATTTGATTATTTCTACAACGAAGCCTATTTTTCACCTATGTAAAATGTAAACAGCAAAATATATAGAATGAGTTGTATTAGACTTGCTGTATTTCTTTAACACAAAATCATTTAGTTCATGGAGTCTGCGTAGCTGAAATGAATGCAATATTCATTGATTTTGCAAAGAGAAGGACGATTCTTTTCGATGAAGTTTTACGCATAGAGTTTAATTACTTGTAGCTCCATGGTCTTAATTTTTAAATAAAATAAATTATTATAGTATTGTGATGAATGACATGAAAAGGAAATTATTTATGAATGAAATGCTGCTTTTATAGAGAGAGCCACGCGTGTTATTTTTTCTACGACGTCATTGAATGAATTTCAGTTGTTTTCGATGAAGTTTTCAAATATAAGAAATTATCGTAGTATTATGATAATTCTAAAATTATGACCGAGGAATGTATCACATTTTAGAGATGTTTAAACCAGGCAATTTATACTTCAATGCCGTCATTTGAATGAAGTTCATTTTTTTCAATGAAGGTTTAAGTTTTCAAATCTAATAAATTAATGTAGTATTGTGATAAGTTTTAAAATATTACCGAGAAATGTATTGCATTTTAGACATGTTTAAATAAAATTGCATTGAAGTTGGAAAGTGCTTCATAATCAATGCTTTAATCATGATTGATCTTTCTTGTTATGTATTTTTTAGATACATTTATTTGAAAAACTTGCAATATCTCGAAAACGGTTCGAACTGACGTTCTAATGTTTATGCCATTCGTTTTAGAATGAAATATACGTATGAAATGATTATTTATTTAACATTACTGAAAGTTTTGATTTTTCAGTGATTTTTTCAATTATTCATTCGGAAATTTCAGACGTGTGCGTGTGTGGGGGGGGGGGAGGCGTCCGAATATTTCATCAAGTTTCATATCAATAAGGTTTCAGTATTTACTAATTATAATATTTTTTTAAACGCTTTATTGGTTTGTGAGATATCATGTCCACAGACTCATAGACACACACTAACATACCCACACGCTAACATATATACACCGCTACACACACGCTAACATATATATATCGCCACACACAGACATCACTTCAAAAGCGTTTTATTTGAGTTCAGGGATGGCTAAAACGTACTTTTCAATCTCGTTACAATACTTTCCCTATACATTATAATATGTATGCAGGGTAAGTAATACGTATATTTACAGAAAGTATAGTTTTCACAAAAATTTTCGATGATTTTGATGCCAATATATGTTTTTAGACCTCCTGAACATATTTTGACTATTTTTGAAGTGAAGTCCGTTTTTCTGTCTATCTGCCTGTCTATCTGTGGTCGATTTCTTTTGTACACGATAATAGACACAAATATTATTGAATTTTAACGAAACTTTATATCCGGCTTTACTATAAAAAAATCTAGAATTAGATAAGTTTTTTTTTAATTTAAGCGAAAACTTCGAAATTTACTCGAAAATTTATATTTTTTTTTAACATAGCAGCATAGGACAAAATGTGATATAATCATGCATAAAAGGTTTATTTACGGCTGACTGATCATGAGACTTCATAGTTTCAATCATTGTTGTGAAAATAGCCGCGATACATTTTTTATTGTGACGTCATTAGTCCCCCCCCCCTTTCGGTGGGCAAGTTATACTCCCTCGGGGATATACTCCCATTGTCAAGTACGGTATAAATCGAAAGCTTTTTTTCCAGTCCTTTAAAGTGAAGGGTAACATGCTATAGTTGTAATAATTTTGACACACGATACCGATTTTTCAAAAAAAATTTTCGCAAAACTTGAAACAAGAAAGATCAATCCTGCATAAAGCATTGATTATAAAATACTTTCCAACTTCAATGCAATTTTATTTAAACATCTCTAAAATGCGATACATTCCTCGGTAATATTTTTAAAATTATCCCAATACTACATTCATTTATATATGAAAACTTAAAACTTCTTCGAAAAAAATGAACTTTATTCAAATGACGGCATTGGAATATAAATTACCTGGTTTAAGTATCTCTGAAATGCGATACATTCCTCGAAAATATTTTTAAAATTGTCATAATACTACAATAATTTATTATATTTGAAAACTTTGTCGAAAACAAATGAAATTTATTCAAATGACGTCATCGAAATATAACAAGCCATGCTCTCCCTATAAAAGCAGCACTTCATTCATAACATTTTCCCATTCATTTCATTCATCACAATACCATAATCATTTATTTTATTTAATAACATAACACCATGGAAATACAAGTAATTAAACTCTATGCTTAAAACTTCTCGAAAAAATTGTCCTTCTCTCTGTAAAATCAATTGATATTTCATTCATATCAGCTATATTGCAGACTCTATGAGCTAAATAATTTTGCCTTAAAGAAATGCTGCAATTCTTGTACAACTCATTCAACATCTTTTGGTATTTACATTTTCCATAAGTGAAAAAAATAGGCTTCGTTGTAGAAATAATCAAAGTTGGATGATCCTTTAAACTCAAATATATTGTAATTGCGTTGTTTCAGTATGTAGATGCACAGAATTTAAACAAAAATAAAGTGGTTTTAGGACGGATACAACATTAAATATGAATTAGAAAGAACTTTAAAAATCACGATTTTGACACAAGATGGATGCCATATTTTATTTTGAAGTGGGTCACGTGATCGCTTCATATAGTGGTCGCGTGATCGCTTCATATAAAAGGTGTAATTATTATTTTAATTTTTATTTAAAAAACTACTCAATATATTTTGCTGAATTTTTTTTTTATATATTTTATGGGATAATTTGAATATTTTCTAAAATTTTCGAAGTAATTTGTGAATTTCAAATACGCTTAAAAATGTTTGAAAAATGAGGTCCTATAGGGTTCAATGTATTTCATTTTTTCAACCCGGGTTCAATCCAAAACTAATTGGGTGATATTATTCATTTATATTCCCATAGGTCCCACAGACCGTCTGAACAACATAATGAAATTTTATTTTGATAAAGTCATTTTTACGGCAGTTATCGTGCTAACGGACAGACAGACAGACAGACAGACAGACAGAATGAAAAAATCATAAACACTTTTCAACTTTGTTGTAAAGTGTTAAAAAAAAATGAATTTTGGTATGAGAAAGTCGAGTTGAACCACGCTTCAGTTAATTTTTATTATGTAAGGAGAAAATATTCTTCTTATTTTTTCTCGAGCGATATACAATCGTAAAGAAATACACTCTAAATATTTCTCTTTCTTATCTTACGATGGACACCGTTTAACTTGCCTTCATTGGATGAAACATCACTCGGATGAAAGGGATCAACTTGACTAGCTATCGTTCACTTGTCTTGGGGTATCCTATCACCAGTGCGACATAAAATGAGACTTACTCTAATAAAACAAGCCGTATTCTGCGTAAATCAAATTGTCGCGTCGAAGTCCCCATTGGTATTTATTTTAGCAATAAACCGTTTTCTAGTAGCTCGAAACAGAAGATTGGATTCAGTAATATTAATTTATCCCAAGAGATTAGCAGCTATATTGTTTTGTAAACTTTTCCTAATGAAATTGTTTCTGCATTAAAAAAGAGTAATTCGATGACCCAAATAAATAGTAGAATAAGAATTTTCTTATCCGATTTTTTACTATAGACGACAATTGAAAATGAACTGGAAGAATATATATATATGTAATGCAACATATCTGAAGTTAACAAAAATATTATTTTTAACACTTTACAACAGAGTTGAAAAGTGTTTATGACTTTGTTTACTCTGTCTGTCTGTCCGTTAGCACGATAACTGCCGTAGAAATGACTTAATCAAAATTAAATTTTAGTATGTTGTTCAGACGGTCTGTAGGACCTATGGGAATATAAATGAATAATATCACCCAATTAGTTTTGGATTGAACCAGCGTTGAAAAATGAAATACATTGAGCCCTATGGGACCTAATTTTTCAAATATTTCTTAAGCGGATTTAAAATTCACAAATTGCTTCGAAAATTTTAGATAATATTCAAATTGTTCCATAAAATATATAAAAAAATTCAGCGAAATATATTCAGTAGTTTTTTAAATAAAAATTAAAATAATAATAACACCTCATATGAAGCGATCACGTGACCATATGAAACGATCACGTGACCCACTTCAAAATGATATATGGCATCCATCTTGTCTCAAAATCGTGATTTTTAAAGTTCTTTTTAATTCATATTGAGTGTTGTATCCGTCCTAAAATCACTTTAATTTTGCTTAAATTCTGCGCATCTACATACTGAAATAACGCAATTACAATATATTTGAGTTTAAATGCTCATCCAAGTTTGATTATTTGTACAACGAAACATATTTTTCACCTATGTAAAATGTAAACAGCAAAATATGTAGAATGAGTTGCATTAGAATTGCTGTATTTCTTTAACACAAAATCATTTAGTTCATGGAGTCTGCACAGCTGATATGATTGAAATATTCATTGATTTTATAAAGAGAAGGACGATTTTTTTCGATGAAGTTTTACGCATAGAGTTTAATTACTTGTAGCTCCATGGTCTTAATTTTTAAATAAAATAAATTATTATAGTATTGTGATGAATGACATGAATGGGAAATTATTTATGAATGAAATGCTGCTTTTATAGAGAGAGCCAGGCGTGTTATTTTTTCTATGACGTCATTTGAATGAATTTCAGTTGTTTTCGATGAAGTTTTCAAATATAATAAATTAGCGTAGTATTATGATAATTCTAAAATTATAACCGAGAAATGTATCACATTTTAGAGCTGTTTAAACCAGACAATTTATATTTCAATGCCGTTATTTGAATGAAGTTCATTTTTTTCGATGAAGGTTTAAGTGTTCAAATATAATAAATTAATGTAGTATTGTGATAAGTTCTGAAATATTACCGAGGAATGTATTGTATTTTAGACATGTTTAAATAAAATTGCATTGAAGTTGGAAAGTGTTTCATAGTAAATGCTTTAAGCATGATTGATCTTTCTTGTTTATAATATTACCGTAGTATCCCAAGAGATAAACAGCAATACTGTATTTTAAAGTTTTCCTAATAAAAGCGATTATGCTTTGATGCTGGTAGTTTAATTAATTAATATTAAGTGTATGGTGCTTTTATTATAAAATGACAACTTATAGCATGGGTAAACTGATGCAGAACATAATTATACTCAAATTGAAAATGGTACTTAAGTATCATATTTGCCCCTAAGAAGTATCCCAAATATATCTATGCATAGTTGTAGTAATGAAGGTCCATCCATTAGCGAAATCGACGGCTGAGAGGTAGGTCTAAGACAAGCGTTTCCTGGTGCTTTCGCGACTGCCGTTTTGTGTGTTTGAATCCCACTTGCGGGCATAGATGTTGTTGTTGATGTTGTTGAGACCCAGACCGTTCGACCTTCCAGAAAGGTGTAAGGTAACTGTTTGGACGACCGAGAAGTGCCACCCAATTTGGACCTAAACCCAGTGGGGACGCATCCACAGGGACCGTACCCTCCTTCCCCTACCACCAACCTCTCGGAAGGACTTACGGACCCACATGTTTAACGTGATCGTACTCCGCATGAACACGGCGGCAGCTGTGGTAGCGTGCAAATCCAGCGCGCAAACCACCGGGCTACCGCGCCCGAAATGTGCCAACAGCACGCGGTATTCCCAGGTGGTCACCGCGGGCATGGATGTGGTGATGTTCATTAAGGGCGCACTGTATATCACTCTCCTGGTTCGTCGAAACAACGTCATATGATTGCAAAATGATTCACGATCTGGCTCCTAAAAATGGCGAATAATTGATTGCATGCTTAAGTGCCTGCCCATTAAAAAAATATTATTGGAGTGTGACTCCACTCGACTTTCTCATGCCCGAATCCATTTTAGTAGCGTTTTTTTTAATTTTACAAGTAAAATTTTGAAAAATCGGTATCATGGGTCCAAATGATTACAATTATAGTGTGTTACCCTTCACTTTAAAGGACTTGAAAAAATCTTTCTATTGATGCCATACTTGACAATGTACCCCTCGGGGGACGGGGGACTTGCCCCCCGAGGGGGGTGGGCTTCTTCATTATTGGCTAATCTATATTTATACTACTATGAGAAAAACTATAATCTAATGTCGCATAATTTATGTATAGATATTTAGATGATATATTATGTGTATCCCATAATAATAATCCTTTTGTAAACTTTTATTCTAATAATTTACAATTAAATGCCAGTAATAATGACTCTAATGTTGCAAACTTTTTAGATTTAAACTTAAATTTACAAAATTGTAATCTGGCTGTAAACTTATATGATAAAAGAATAGATTTTAACTTCAATATTTCTAAAATTCAACACTTTAACTCTTGTTTGCATATATCAGTGTTTAGAAATATCATATCAAACCAGGTTCATAGAAGCAATAAAATTTGGGATGACAATTATAAATTAACACATTTTATAGAATTATTAAAAATTGCAACCAATAATGCATATCCTCCCAATTTCGTAATTAAAATTATCAACTCAGTGTATCAACTACCACTCGATAATCTCCAAGACTACATTCCAAATTACAGCGGCTAATTTAATTATTTATTGAAATAATAATAATAATTATTATAATTTCTTAATTATACGAATATATAAAAATGTAAAATAAAAAAATAAACCAAAATGAAAACAATAAATTTGAAAATAAGATTCATAAACATTTAATATTTTGAAAATTGTTACGCACCTATATATATATATATATATATATATATATATATATATATATATATATATATATATATATATATATATATATATATATATAAATTGAAATTATTTTAAACGAAAACTATGAATAAACTACGGTAAGTACAAAAAACCCCATCTCTAGCATATCTGTTACAAATCTATATAAATAAAAATGAAAATCTGTCTGTCTGTCTGTCTGTCTGTCTGTCTGTCTGTCTGTCTGTTTGTCACACCATCACGGGAGAACGGCTGAACCGAATTTGATGAAATTTTGTGGGTAGCCCAGAAATAGCCCCACTTAAAGTTATATCCGTGTTTTGAGTTTCTACGACCAGTGGTTCTCGAGATATTAGTAAAAAACGAAATTTTCGTTTGTCTCATCATCACGGAAAAACGGCTGAACCGAATTTAATGAAATTTGGTGAATAGCCTTGAAATATCCCCCCATAAATTTTGTCCAAGTTTCGAGTTTCTAAGACCTGGGGTTGTCGAGATATTAAGGAAAAACGGAACCTTTTCCTAGGAGTTCTACTCCCTAACTCCGTGGTTTATCCAAACGAAAAGCTTGAAAATCGTTTGAAAGTGAATTAAAATTTAATCTCTGAGTTTGATGGGAGATTTTTTGCGTTAATTAGTCACTTTCTGAAAAAATGAATTGTTTGAAACATGATTTAAAGGGAAATCTATCTCCATGGTTCATGGTTTATTTAAAACAAGCTTTTACGGAACAATGAGAAGTATAGAGAAATCAAAATCGTTATTTAATTTCGCAGTTTATGTTATAAGACATGACATATTTAACATGTTATAAGATTCTATCTTATATCATGTTACTCAGAAACGCAATTAAATTAAATCTGTCTGTTAATTTTAATAATTATTTTTTCGATTTGAATAATAAATAAATGGATATAAAAATATATTTTAGAAAAGAACGATTTGATTTTTCTTATAGCATTTTTGACTGGATAATATCAATTACGGTCTTCAGGTTTAAAAATTATTATTATTTATATTTTCGGGGATTATTGATTCAAGGATTATTGATATTTTCAAGTTATTATGCAATTATTTTATTATGACAAAAATTGTTTAAACTCATATACTGTATGTTGTACGAATCTTCTACAAATACACATGTATATTTTTAATCTACGAGAATATTACAGGTATATTGACATATGTTTTGATATATATTGGCATATATTGGAATCAATTGCGACCTTCTGGTATAAAGAGTACGGATATTATTGATGTTTTCAATTTATTACGTCATCTCTTTTATTTTGGCAAATATTTTTGAGGCGCATATTGTAATACGGGTAATCTTCTACTAACACATTGGCATATTTTCTGATCTGCGACAATATAATTAGTACGGGGTTGCATATATTCATTCAATTCCTATTTTTTCTTCTGTAAATTTGCTTACAAAAGGGGGCAGGATGTTTTATTCTTCAGATCTGATCGTGAAGATAATTTTGCATAGTGAGAACATATATTCTTAAACTTCTTATTAGGAGCAATAAATTTAATATTTTAACATAATTTGCACGTGATTGCGAACTTTAAGTTTCTTTAAATTATACACTCCGTACGAATAACGGGTGTGCTGTTAGTGGTTAATAAATTTTAACATTTTGTGAGGATATATCATGTTGCTCGGCATCGCAATTAAATTAAATGTGTTTGTTAATGTTTTTATTATTTTTTTTCGATTTAAATAATAAATAAATGGATAAATGGATATAAAAGTATCTCTTATGAATGGACGGTTTGATTTTTCTTTTAATTATATAATTGCTGACTGCGTACATCAATTTCATTTATTTTGACAAAGAGTTTTCAAGCTTATATCGTATTTTGCTACTAAACTCATATATTGTGTTTAGCCAATAAATTCATATAGCCGATTGTTGAAACAGGAAAAGAGTAGAGCGAGTATATCTTCTAATACAATTGTAGTGTTTTCATTTAGTATATTGAAACGGGATAAGAATGTTTCATTCAGATCTGCAAATTCAAAGCTACGAATTTGGAGGGATATCGCTAATTTGACAACTTTTCTTAAACTTTGCCAAATTGACGAAAATGTCGCCAAATTGATATAAACGACACACAAACAGCTGCCCCCGGCCGTCCATACAGTTACCTTACACCTTTCTGGTAGGTCGGACGGTCTGGGTCTCAACAACAACAACACAAACAGCTGCCATAAACATTCGGGTTGGTCGTGTGGCTTGGGTCTTCTACATATCAATGAAATTTTTTTTTGTTTTGTTAGAAGAGAGTACTGAAATGATGTTTGGTTAGCATTTATCTGTCAGACCAACCATCCTACTTAGTAATACATTTAGCGAATTTTTAAAATGTCACCAAATTGATAAAAATGTTTTCAAATCTATAAAAATATCTTGAAATTGATAAAATTGCGCTACATAAATGATATTACTTGTTTTTTGTTAGGGGATAGTATTGTGATGATATTTCGTCAATTTGTCGCAAAGTGGAACTGTCAGTTCTACAGTCCCACTTGGCGAAAAATTTGGCGATTTTTTAAAATGTCGCTAATTTGACGAAACTGTCGCCAAATGTTCCATAGAAATATAACTATTTAGACGATATTTTTTCTACCAATTTATTTGAAGCAAATGATATCATGTCGCTTAGCAACGGATTTAAATCCAATGTGTTTATGCGGCAGACGATTTTTATTAAATCCTTTCCGATTTGAATAATGAAGATATGTATATAAAATAAATTTCATTGCCATTTCATTTTGGACTGGATAATATCAATTATGCTCTTCAGGTTTAAACATTATTATTATTGATATTTTCCGGAATTATTGATTCAGGGATTATTGATATTTTTAAGTTATTACGCCATTGTTTTATTGCGGCAAAAATTGCTGACACACGCATATTGTACGTTGTACGAGTAATCTTCTAGGAATGCACGGGTATATCTTCTAACCTACGAGAATATAAGTAGTACAGGTATATTGGCATCTATTTTGACATATATTGGCATATATATTGGAATCAAGTACAGTCTTCTGGTATGAAGATTAAGGGGATTAATTATATATTCAATTTATTACGTCGTCTGTTGTATTTTACCAAAAAACATTTGTGACTCATATTGCAAAACGGGTAATCTTCTACTAATAATCGGACATTATAAGTAGTACGTGTATATCTTCCCATATTATTTTAGCACTTTAATTTTGACATATATTGGAATAAATGTCTGTCTTCAGATTTAAAGATTACGGGTTTATTGGTATTTTTAATTTATACATGTAATCTACTAATACAGGTTATATTTTCTAAAATTCGCGTATATAATTAGTACGGGTCCCATACAATTTTAACGCTTTTATTTTGCATATATTGATTCAATTCCATATTTTTTTTATATTTGCTTACATAAGGGGTCCAAGATGTTTTATTCTTCAGATATGTCGATGAAGATAATTTTATATAGCGAGAACAGAGATTCTTAAACTTCTTTTTAGGAGCATTATATTAACAGAATATTTTGATTAAACATGTCATTTAGTATACTATAAGAATTTGGGCATGATTATGAATTTCAAGTTTCTTTATATTATATACTCCGTACGAAGAACGGGTATGCTGCTAGTAAGTAACTATAGACCAAGACTAAGGATAAAGATGGAAGGTAACTTATCAGTATAATGGAAAGGGGGGAGGGGAAGATGAGTAAACAAAAATCATGATTAAAAAGGTATATATATATATATAAAGATATCTATATAAATAAAAATGAAAATCTGTCTGTCTGTCTGTCTGTCTGTCTGTCTGTCTGTTTGTCACACCATCACGGGAGAACGGCTGAACCGAATTTGATGAAATTTTGTGGGTAGCCCAGAAATAGCCCCACTTAAAATTATATCCGTGTTTTGAGTTTCTACGACCAGTGGTTCTCTAGATATTAGTAAAAAACGAAATTTTCGTTTGTCTCATCGTCACGGAAAAACGGCTGAACCGAATTTAATGAAATTTGGTGAATAGCCTTGAAATATCCCCCCATAACTTTTGTCCAAGTTTCGAGTTTCTAAGACCTGGGGTTGTCGAGATATTAATGAAAAACGGAACTTTTTCCTAGGAGTTCTACTCCCTAACTCCGTGGTTTATCCAAACGAAAAGCTTGAAAATCGTTTGAAAGTGAATTAAAATTTAATCTCTGAGTTTGATGGGAGATTTTTTGCGTTAATTAGTCACTTTCTGAAAACATGAATTGTTTGAAACATGATTTAAAGGGGAAATCTATCTCCATGGTTCATGGTTTATTTAAAACAAGCTTTTACGGAACAATGAGAAGTATAGAGAAATCAAAATCGTTATTTAATTTCGCAGTTTATGTTATAAGACATGACATATTTAACATGTTATAAGATTCTATCTTATATCATGTTACTCAGAAACGCAATTAAATTAAATCTGTCTGTTAATTTTAATAATTATTTTTTCGATTTGAATAATAAATAAATGGATATAAAAATATATTTTAGAAAAGAACGATTTGATTTTTCTTATAGCATTTTTGACTGGATAATATCAATTACGGTCTTCAGGTTTAAAAATTATTATTATTTATATTTTCGGGGATTATTGATTCAAGGATTATTGATATTTTCAAGTTATTATGCAATTATTTTATTATGACAAAAATTGTTTAAACTCATATATTGTATGTTGTACGAATCTTCTACAAATACACGTGTATATCTTTTAATCTACGAGAATATAAGTAGTACAGGTATATTGACATATGTTTTGATATATATTGGCATATATTGGAATCAATTACGACCTTCTGGTATAAAGAGTACGGATATTATTGATGTTTTCAATTTATTACGTCATCTCTTTTATTTTGGCAAATATTTTTTAGACGCATATTGTAATACGGGTAATCTTCTACTAACACATTGGCATATTTTCTGATCTGCGACAATATAATTAGTACGGGGTTGCATATATTCATTCAATTCCTATTTTTTCTTCTGTAAATTTGCTTACAAAAGGGGGCAGGATGTTTTATTTTTCAGATCTGATCGTGAAGATAATTTTGCATAGTGAGAACATATATTCTTAAACTTCTCTTTAGGAGCAATAAATTTAATATTTTAACAGAATTTGCACATGATTGCGAACTTTAAGTTTCTTTAAATTATACACTCCGTACGAATAACGGATGTGCTGTTAGTATTTAATAAATTTTAACATTTTAGGAGGATATATCATGTTGCTCGGCATCGCAATTAAATTAAATGTGTTTGTTAATGTTTTTATTATTTTTTTTCGATTTAAATAATAAATAAATGGATAAATGGATATAAAAGTATATCTTATGAATGGACGGTTTGATTTTTCTTTTAATTATATTAATTGCTGACTGCGTACATCAATTTCATTTATTTTGGCAAAGAGTTTTCAAGCTTATATCGTATTTAGCTACTAAACTCATATATTGTGTTTAGCCAATAAATTCATATAGCCGATTGTTGAAACAGAAAAAGAGTAGAGCGGGTATATCTTCTAATACAATTGTAGTGTTTTCATTTAGTATATTGAAACGGGATAAGAATGTTTCATTCAGATCTGCAAATTCAAAGCTACGAATTTGGAGGGATATCGCTAATTTGACAACTTTTCTTAAACTTTGCCAAATTGACGGAAATGTCGCCAAATTGATATAAACGACACACAAACAGCTGCCATAAACCTTCGGGTTGGTCGTGTGGCTTGGGTCTTCTACATATCAATGAAATTTTTTTTTGTTTTGTTAGAAGAGAGTACTGAAATGATGTTTGGTTAGCATTTATCTGTCAGACCAACCATCCTACTTAGTAATACATTTAGCGAATTTTTAAAATGTCACCAAATTGATAAAAATGTTTTCAAATCTATAAAAATATCTTGAAATTGATAAAATTGCGCTACATAAATGATATTAATTGTGTTTTGTTAGGGGATAGTATTCTGATGATATTTCGTCAATTTGTCGCAAAGTGGAACTGTCAGTTCTACAGTCCCACTTGGCGATAAATTTGGCGATTTTTTAAAATGTCGCTAATTTGACGAAACTGTCGCCAAATGTTCCATAGAAATATAACTATTTAGACGATATTTTTTCTACCAATTTATTTGAAGTAAATGATATCATGCCGCTTAGCAACGGATTTAAATCCAATGTGTTTATGCGGCAGACGATTTTTATTAAATCCTTTCCGATTTGAATAATGAAGATATGTATATAAAATAAATTTCATTGCCATTTCATTTTGGACTGGATAATATCAATTATACTCTTCAGGTTTAAACATTATTATTATTGATATTTTCCGGAATTATTGATTCGGGGATTATTGATATTTTTAAGTTATTACGTCATTGTTTTATTGCGGCAAAAATTGCTGACACACGCATATTGTACGTTGTACGAGTAATCTTCTAGGAATGCACGGGTATATCTTCTAACCTACGAGAATATAAGTAGTACAGGTATATTGGCATATATTTTGACATATATTGGCATATATATTGGAATCAAGTACAGTCTTCTGGTATGAAGATTAAGGGGATTAATTATATATTCAATTTATTACGTCGTCTGTTGTATTTTACCAAAAAACATTTGTGACTCATATTGCAAAACGGGTAATCTTCTACTAATAATCGGACATTATAAGTAGTACGTGTATATCTTCCCATATAATTTTAGCAATTTAATTTTGACATATATTGGAATAAATGACTGTCTTCAGATTTAAAGATTACGGGTTTATTGGTATTTTCAATTTATACATGTAATCTACTAATACAGCTTATATTTTCTAATATTCGCGTATATAATTAGTACGGGTCCCATACAATTTTAATGCTTTTATTTTGCATATATTGATTCAATTCCATATTTTTTTATATTTGCTTACATAAGGGGTCCAAGATGTTTTATTCTTCAGATATGTCCATGAAGATAATTTTATATACCGAGAACAGAGATTCTTAAACTTCTTTTTAGGAGCATTATATTAAATATTTTAACAGAATATTTTGATTAAACATGTCATTTAGTATACTATAAGAATTTGGGCATGATTATGAATTTCAAGTTTCTTTATATTATATACTCCGTACGAAGAACGGGTATGCTGCTAGTATAAAATAAAATTAAAAGCAAACAAAGCAAAAATGATAAAAGTTAATAATAAAAAAAGCTCAAGATTGAAGGTCGAGACATGGAGAACAATCAACTGAAAATACTCAAAAAACGGCGGTTAGTTAGAAATTACATTCTCATCAGGACAGCCATACAATTCGAATTAAAACCAAAAGAATAGCCAGTTTCTGACAATGGCGATAGTATTTACCTATGGACACCATTGGAACTGTCTACTGGCTAGTCCAGTTTCTGACAATGGTGATAGTATTTACCTATGGACACCATTGGAACTGTCCACTGGCTAGTAAAAGGACAAACAATAAAAACTATAAATTATAAACCAGAAATATAAAAAACAGAAATATTAACTCACAGGCACAGCCACCACGTGGCAGTTTACACGTTCGTACGAGAATATGCGACAGAGCATTTCACATCTCTTCGTCTAAGTGAGTCGACACCGGAATGAATACACGTGAACGAAAAATAATGTGCATGAAGATTTTCAAAAATAGTAAGCAGTATAGGACGCAGGACAAGTGGAAAGTAGTCTTTCAAAAATAGTAAGCAGTATTAGACTCAGGCCAAGTGGTAAGCAGGTGATAAGAACAGGTGAAATTCACAAAAAAGAGTTATCCAATCAAGGATAAAGAATGCATTTGTAAAATAATTACGTGGTGAATTTGAAATTATTAATAATATCATTTACAAATACTTCCGGATAGTGGTAATTTTGACAAATGCGTTTAAGATGTGGAGAAAGTGAAACCGAGGATCAGAAAGTCGATGTATTCGAAATAGCTGGTTTAAAATGATGTTTCTAAACAATTGAATATAATTACAAGAGCTATATAATAGCTGCTTAATGATAATGAATTTATAAAAATATTTTTTATCATATTGGGTGATAACATGATTATTGAGGGTATCTAAATTTAGGTCTAAATAATTTACAGTTGCTCATTAGGGATTATATATATATATATATATATATATATATATATATATATTTGGTGATTGATAAAACGGTTAAAATTCTGATTAATGGTCTATGGTCACAAATATTTTAATGGTCTGTCCTGACTTTTCAAACCAATATGCTAAACAGTACGAGACAGAGAGGGCATAAAACTTAGTGATGTGTAATGGAAAATAAATTATTACCAATAGATTATAGTATATTCAATGCCCCTTCATCTACCAGAACGCACAGTGTGATTTGACAAGAGACTGCTAAAAGTGCAATAACTACATGTAGAGATTGAAAAATGTGATGCAAAGTCTTTAGCATGACCCTGATAAAAATTGCTAGCTTAAGACAGAAATACACTAAAGTGTGAAAGTAAGAAAATGAGATGTGAAAAACCCAAAAATTGTATTTCCGTGGCTATGGACGTTCTCAAGGGCCAACCCTGGCTTGAAGATATTAACTGCAGCTGCGTTTTTGTCTGCATACTGTAAATATTGTTACAGAAATTATGCAGCTGGTCCGATGCAGAGAAGGGATTATAAAAGATGTATTGAATCTATATAAATAAAATTGAAAATCTGTCTGTCTGTCTGTCTGTCTGTCTGTCCCATCATCACGGGAGAACGGCTGAACCGAATTTGATGAAATTTTGTGGGTAGCCTAGAAATAGCCCCACTTAAAATTTAGTCCGTGTTTTGAGTTTCTACGACCAGTGGTTCTCGAGATATTAGTAAAAAACGAAATTTTCGTTTGTCTCATCATCACGGGAAAACGGCTGAACCGAATTTAATGAAATTTTGTGGATAGCCTTGAAATAGCCCCCCATAAATTTTGTCTAAGTTTCGAGTTTCTAAGACCAGGGGTTGTCGAGATATTAATGAAAAACGGAACTTTTTCTTAGGAGATCTACTCTCCAACTCCGTGGTTTATCCACACGGAAAGGATGAAAATCGTTTGTTTTAAACGCCAAAATGAAATAAAACTTTATTTCCGAGTTTGGTGCAGGATTTTTGCATTAATTAGTCACTATCGGAAAACACGAATTGTTTGAAACATGAATTTAAATGGAAAAATCTACCTCCATGGTTCATCTCTCACAAACTTTTACTCAACGATGTAAAGTATAAAGAAATCAAAATGGGTATTTAATTTCGCATTTTATGAGGAAGATTCAATCTTATATCATGTTGCTCGGCAACGGAATGAAATTAAATGTGTTGTTAATATCTATTATTATTATTTTATTTGTATAATAAATAAATGGATGTAAAAATATATTTTATAAATGAACGGCTTGATTGTTCTTTTAATTATATAAATTGCGGACTGCGTACATCACTTTCATTTATTTTAGCAAAGAGGTTTCAAGCTCATATATTGTGTTTAGCTAATAAACTCATATATTGTGTTTACCCAATAAAGTCATTTAGCCGATTGTTGAAGCAGAAAAAGAGTAGAACGGGTGTATGTATCTTCTAATACAATTTTACTGTTTTCATTTAGTATATGCAAACGGGATCAGGATATTTTATTCTTCAGATCTGCAAATTCAGAGTTATGAATTTAGAGGAATATCTCTAAATAACTTGGTAGCTTTTCTTAAACTTTACCAAATTAGTGGAAATGTCTCCAAATTGATAAAAATGACCCAAATCAATGAAATTAAATTTGTTTTATTAGAATAAAGTACTGAAATGATGTTTCTGTAGCATTTGTCGGTCAGTCCATCCATCCTACTTAGTAACACATTTAAGGAATTTTTTTAATATCACCAAATTGGTAAAAATATTTCTAAATCCATAAAAATATCATGAAATTGATAAAATCGTGCTTAGTAAATGAAATTAATTGTATTTTGTTAGGGGATAGTATTGTGATGATGTTTCGTCAATTTGTCGCATAATGGGATTATCAGTTCTACAGTCCCACTTGGCGATAAATTTGGCGACTTTTTAAGTTATAGCTAAATTGACGAAAATGTCGCCAAACCTTCCATGGAGATTGCATTATTCAGATGATATGATTTCCATCAATTATTTAAAGCAATTGATATCATGTCGCTTAGCAACGGATCCAATATGTTATGCGGCATAGGATATTTATTAAATCTTTTTCGATTTGAATAGTAAAAATATGTATATAAAATAAATTTCATTAACATTGAATTTTTGACTGGATAATATCAATTACGGTCTTCAGGTTTAAACATCATTATTATTGATATTTTCGGGGACTGTTGATTCAGGGATTGCTGATATTTTCAAATTATTATGGAATTGTTTTATTATGACGAAAATTGTTGAAACTCATATATAGTACGTTGTACGAGTAATCTTCTACAAATGCATGGGTATATCTTCCAATCTACGAGAATATAAGTAGTACAGGTATATTGGCATATATTCGAATCAATTACGACCTTCTGGTATTAAGATTACGGGGATTTTTGATACTTTCAATTTTTTATGTTATCTCCTTTATTTTGGCAAATATTTTTGAGACACATATTGCAATACGGGTAAGCTTCTACTAACACACTGGCATATTTTCTAATCTGCGACAATATAAGTAGTACGGGGTTGCATACATTGATTCAATTCCTTTTTTTTTTGTAAATTTGCTTACAAAAGGGGCCAGGATGTTTTATTCTTCAGTACTGCCCGTGAAGATAATTTTGCATAGTGAGAACAGATATTCTTAAACTTCTCTTTATGAGCAATAAATTTAATATTTTAACAGGATTTGCACATGATTGCGAATTATAAATTCCTTTTTATTTTATACTCCGTACGAAGAACGGGTATGCTGCTAGTTATAAATAAATATTGAATAAAATACACAAAAAATAAAATTAATGCAAAAGAATATATAAAATAATTTTGATCACAGAAGTATAAAACTATAATATGATGAAATTTACCGATTTCACGAAAAGAACATGTTAATTGCATGTAAACTCCTAACACTCCAAAGACTATGATCTAACAAAAGATCTGGGTATATGTCAAAGAAGGCAACACGGAGTTAAGAAAAAAGGTTTAAGCATCAAATAGTAAAATGGAAGAAAAGTTGTAGAAATTGGATTTAAAAATTAAAAAAAGTCGGAATCTATAAGAAATAAATTAAAAGATTGTCAAAACAAGTAAATATGGAAAAGTAAAAATTAAATAATAGAGATGAGGTGTGTTCAGAAAGTTGTTACTGGTAGAAATAATGTTCTATTTATTTAAAAGTTAATGAGGCGGAAGTAGCGATGATATTTTTATTTTTGTTTTAAAGTTGGTTTTTATAAAGGAAATAATAATATATAGTGGATATTGATTTCTTAATGTTGTTTTGATTAAATTTTGAAAATGTTCTTCATAAAAGCTATAAGAGCTTAGCTTTTGTTTCGTATTATCTGATTATTAATAATATTTTAAATGCCCATTTAGAAAGGTTTGATATATAATATGGAATTTTATTTACATTAAAAGTGTAGGAAGCTGTTTTGTGATATATTTTAAAAATTATTATCTGCTGTTGTAAGTTGAAAACTTACGTCCAGGTAGTTAATCCAGGGTGAAGAAAAACATTTTCAATAAGTTGTAAATTATGAAGACAAAAATTAAATGTTAATATTGGTGCAGCTATGGATGTTTTTATAGTAATTATGTCATAAATGAAACGGTACATGAGATGATTATTGAAATAGTGCTTAATTTCATAAACATGCAGGTATAAATTGGTCAATATTGTTGAGGAGATTTTTCTTTGGGGAATTATTCCCTATTTTAATTCGTATATGGAAGTAGTATCCTGTGATAAATACTGATTGTAAAAGATGAATTTTAATAAGGTTTTAAATTTTGGTATAGTGAATTTTTGTTGATTAGCATGTATTTCATATAATTATATTATTACTTTATATAAATAATCGATATCTATGTTATAAAATAGGTGTTTAAAATCGCATGTTTTAATTTCACATATAATTTTAAGTTTTCGATTATTTTCGCAAGCTCAAAGCTGTTTTTAATAATATGAGTTTTCTGTTCAGTGAAATGTTCATAAAGTTGATTTAGAATAGAAAGTAGTTTTCTATCAGCAACATTAGTACATGTCTTATGGTTAATAGTGACAAGTTCTAAAAGTAATAAGAGGTTTATGGAATATTGGTATAAGGACCAGATATGGATAATTTAGATTGTGTTTTAGTTTGAGAAATTTGTAGAAGGCTATAATTTGCATACTGAAAACAGTTTGACTATGCTTGATGGGTGTTAATGATATTGATTCTGTGATTTGTTTATTGAGTTTTTCCAAATAAAATTTTTTGCAAATAAAAGTATAGTTACTGGCTGCTTTATCAATATATGTAATTACAAATTTATCTTGCACGAGTTTTATCTCGTTGACAATTTCTTTATAATGATATTTAAAAGAAGGTGAGGGTATTTGATTTTTCAGATTTTTAATATAGCAGGTAAATTGTATTGGCCAGCTTTCGAATGCTTCTATTGGGCAGTTATATTTACTTGATAATTTATAAATGCATTTATTAAATATCTATTTCAAGTGTTTGAAGAACTTTATTTTTGCTGAATAAAAGAGGAAGTCTGTATTTAGAGCTAAAGCTAAGTATCGTATTTAGGTTGGGGTTGGTTATGATGTTGAGGTTTCCTGTAATTATATGGCCATGATTGTTGTCAATAAACTGTTGAAATTTAGGTTCAGGACAAGTGGTGGTAGTTTAGATGCTTTAATAATGAATTTTAGATATAGACTAATTGGAATAGGTCATTTAACAGTTTTGTGTATGTTTATGTTTTTAGGGGTAAGTATGAGGAGAATTTCTCAAATATTTGAGAAAAGTTAATATTATTAAAAATGAGATTGGTGTAGTTGATTACACAATAAAGTGTTGTTTGTTATCCCTTTAGAATATAAAATTTTGAAATTAATAGAAAGTTGAATTGCTGTGGCTAAAATTAGGCCATATTACCAAGTGTCTAAATTGTGTCTTGTAATTAAGGGCTATTAAAGAATTATATGCTTTTTTATCTGTTGTTTTTTAATGGTATAAACTCAGTTTCTGATTGACTTTCAATCATTGTTTATTTAAAATTTAGAATTTAGATAAATTAGCGGAGAATCAAAGTCTAAGTTAACACTAGAACGACGGAAGCGGTCATTTTGACCGCATAACTACATTAAGAAACGATTCTTCCAAAATTCCTCCGTCGTTCTAGTGTTAATAGCCGTTTTATTTTTGTGTACTAACTGCCCCTTTCTCACTATGCCTCGCTATGCTCGCTAACTAGCTTCGCCAATTGGGAGGCTTTTTGTGATTAAGGGCTAAGGTGATTAAATTGTGTCTTGTAATTAAGGGCTATTAAAGAATTATATGTTTTTTTTATCTGTTGTTTTTTAATAGTATAAACTCAGTTTCTGATTGACTTTCAATCATTGTTTATTTAAAATTTAGAATTTAGATAAATTAACTGAGAATCAAAGTCTAAGTTAACACTAGAACGACGGAAGCGGTCATTTTGACCGCATAACTACATTAAGAAACGATTCTTCCAAAAATTCCTCCGTCGTTCTAGTGTTAATAGCCGTTTTATTTTTGTGTACTAACTGCCCCTTTCTCACTATGCCTCGCTATGCTCGCTAACTAGCTTCACCAATTGGGAGGCTTTGCCTCCTACTAGCTGCGCTCACAGAGCTCGCGTCTCGTGCTCTGTTTAACGGTTTATTTCATCGTGTTGCCCCATTATTTCTCTATTAATATACTAAATTTCATATTTTTGTATGCTATAGTTTTTGCGGTACGAGACAAAGAAAAATCGATGGACGTGGCGATACGAAAGAACATTTTTCACTTGAGAAGTGCATAAAAGCCGTACTGCAAAAATTCAGCTATGTAGATATCTGCCTGCAAAAATTCAAATTAAATACTTTCAAATTAAATGCTATACCATATTTTTGTAATCAAATAAAAATATTGACTTTTTATATAGTCCTCGCCCCCCGTAACGAAAAATGTTAAATTACAAAATTGTTGTCAATACTTCATTTAGTCAAACTAAAGAAAAATTTGGATCTCGAAAGTTCCAATTGGATCTCGAAAGTTTGCCAATTTATTTCGTCCTAAATGGACGAAATAAATTGGCAAATTTCCTGACATACACTACTTTCTCGTGACTGTTCAATACTTTTGTAGTCATCATAATTTATGAATTCAAGGGCCGTTCACAAATTGAATTCATTTTCAGAAATCTTATGAAAATGAAAGTATGGATGTAGAAAGTATGGTTTTAAAATATTTTTTATTCAATGCTATTTAAACCTATTATTTAAACCTATTATTATCCTATTTAAACTATTAAATATAGACAGACGATACAGGTTAAAATTTATTGTAATACTTAAATAAAGTAAATACAACAGATTACTGTGATTTTGTTGGTCTGTCAGATATTTTCTAACGAAATCTATGGAAATCTAAGCATGTTTTTTTTCAATTTTTGAAAGCATCTAAGAACATTTAAAATCATTGTTTAGTTGGCTGTAACACATTGCACCATTTCCATCAAAATGAGAACCCTTGCAGACGATTTGTTAAGGATTCTTCCATTTGGTACAGCAGGGGGCGAGGGGCGAACGGTCCAGTGATTAAAGCACGGGGATTGCACTTCGAGAACCCGAGTTCGATTGCCCGCTCTTCCCAAACTGTCCCCGTGTTTACACAGAGTCCAAATGTAATACGTCGTGGTTTTTTGGAATATATATATTTTAATGCTTTGGATTCTGAACCTTACTCATCCAGCCCGTTTTGGGCCCACAATAGTAAGATGCGTGTCTTTTGAGAATGACTTAAAAAAAGGAGCAGCTAGAAAGCTCAGATATATCTTGATTTTCATTGTATATTTTGACTTTTTGGATTTAGATCCTTACTAATCTAGCTCGTTCTGGACCCGTAAAAGAAAGTTATATGTATGTGAGAATAACTCGAGAAATCTTAAATTAGGCATATCGTTAGCTTCCATAGTAATGTTTTAATTTTTCGGATTTTGAACCTTACCGGTCCAGTCCGTTCTGGGCTCGCTATAGTAAGGTTAATATTTTGGGGGGGATAATTCTACAACCGGAGCAGCTAGAAAGCTAAAATTAAGCATATTCTGCCTTCCGTTACATGCTTTGCCTCTTTGGATTTTGAAACTTACTGGTCCAGCCCGTTCTGGGCCAGTAATAGAAAGTTACATGTTTTGGGGAATAATTCGAGAACCGAAGAAGTTAGAAAGTTCAAATTTAGTACTCGTTGTCTTTCGTGATATATTTGTTTTAGATTTTAAACCTTACTGGCCTCGTCTAGGGCCCGCCATATGATAGTACATGTTTTTTGGAAAATTCAAGTGAGCGAAAACCACTATTTAAACATCCGCACAAACATTAATTTTAAAATAAAGTAAAAAGTAGGAAACAAATAAACAAATCAACAACATTTTTTTTTTATAATTTTGGTTCCTGGTTTTATGCCACTCCAAATTATTTTATCGCACTTTGCCACAGTGGTCAAAAAGTTTATTATATCCTCTTAAACAAAACATGAGATGTAGCACTGTTGAAATAAAATTATTATTAAAATCTTCCGTTTCTAAAAAACTTAAAATGAATGCCCCCAGTGTGCCCCCTTAAAATGAATGTCCAGCCGATCACAGTGAGTAATGTACCCTGCAGTCCCAATTCACTCTGAGGATCAGACCAACTCGAAAACTGACTTGCACAGACATTGAAAACCTATAGTGTTAGATGGTTAGCCAAAGTCCCTACTGTTTAACAAGGTACTAGCCGTGAAAACTTGCTGAAATAAAAAAATGTTCGACACCCCGGACCGTCCCGTTACTGTTGCCGGCCCCTAGTCCACCTATGGATGTTCTCGACTCGAGATTAGAATTGGATGACTATACATGTACTGCTCTATCTCTAGATTTCAAAATAATAGTAAAGTTAAAAATAACGAAAAAATTAATAATAATCCTGCCTTAAAATTTCCTTTACAAGTCGAAATCTCAGAATTCAACAGGCTTAAATCTAACTGCAATTTGATTATTTTATCTGCCGATAAAACCAAGCAACTGATATTGGTTAATCAGGTTGATTATATTGATGCAATACAGAGGTGTATTGCCGATATGGACTGCAATCGAGTTAAAAAATTCCCGATTACGACTACCATTTCTAGAATCTCCAAACTTAAAAATTCTGATCTTCCTCCCAACATTAAATCTGCTATATTCCGCATTTTCCACCAACTTCCTCAACTATTTGGTCAAATTAAATTAAATAAAGTCAATCACCCTATGCGGCCTATAGTTTCTAAATGCAATAGTCCGACCTATTTTTTGGAAAAGACTTTGGCAACCTTCCTTAAACTAATCATTACTATACTATTACTCCCACCGTCCCGTTACTCGATACTCGATACTTAATTACATCGAGTTCATTAATACTCGATACTTAATAGAAAATTTGTTTCTAATTGTACCCGCCATAGCTTCGATTTTGTTTCGTTATTTCCCAGCGTTCCCATTAGTGATGTCATTGATATTATTGCCAAAGGGATTTATAAAAAAATTGCAATATTCCCTCTATACACGCAATAACCTCTGCATTAAACATTGTGGCGGATACCAATTATTTTGGTTTCGGCGGTGATGCTTATTTACAGACTTCGGGCGCCTCCATTGGTAACCCCTTGTCTGGTATTTTTGCTGAAGCTGTGCTGCAGGAACTCGAGAACGAGATTGTGCCATTTTTGACCCTTAAACCTATCCTATGGTGCCGTTATGTTGACGATGTTTTTGTCATTTGGGATCATAGTTTGAGTGATTTCCTCATTCTTTTGGATATCGTTAACGATTATTACACTTCCATTAATTTTACTGTTGAGCACGAATCTAATCTTTCTTTACCATTTTTGGATGTTCTAGTTTCTCGTAATCCTTTCGGTTTCCAAACTTCTATCTATCGTAAATCCACCTTCACTAACACTTGTATTCCTGCTATTTCTTTTCATCTCATATCGTCTAAAAAAGCTTTTAATGCATACTTTAATCGTAATTTCATATTTAAATAATGAAATTGATTTTATCTTTAAACCAGGTCAGGATGATGATTACTCTCTCTCGCTCTCTTTTGAATTTGTTTATAAAAAAATTTCTCGAATTCGCCGAAAATTTATTCAATCTAATTCAAAACTCAATTTTATTAACGATCTCACGCCGTTCAAAGCTAGTTTTCCGTATCACCTAAAATTTTTTTCGTCCCCTTATCCAATTTTGCACCGAATTTAAATTTATATCTGCTTGCTCACTCGACTATGATTACTATGTTTAATCGTATCTGCACTGATAAATTTAGGGATAGGGAAACCTTTAAAAGTCAAGCTGGGGTATATGTGGTCCTCCTCCTCCTTCTTCCTCCTGATAATGATTTTAAATTTTATATAGGTAGCAATACACGTACGATATGCATACGTTTGGCTGAACATGGCCGAGACGTTAACAAGAAAGATCAATCATGCTTAAAGCATTGATTAAGAAACACTTTCCAACTTCAATGCAATTTTATTTAAAAAAGTCGAAAATGCAATACATTCCTCGGTAATATTTTAAAACTTATCACAATACTACATTGATTTATTATATTTGAAAACTTAAACCTTCATTGAAAAAAATGAACTTCATTCAAATGACGGCATTGAAATATAAATTGCCTGGATTAAATATCTCTAAAATGCAATACATTCCACGGTAATATTTTTAAAACTATCATAATACTACGATAATTTATTATATTTGAAAACTTCATCGAAAACAACTGAAATAAATTCAAAAGACGTCATAGAAAAAATAACACGCCTGGCTCTCTCTATAAAAGCAGCATTTTATTCATAAATAATTTCCCATTCATGTCATTCATCACAATACTATAATAATCTCTTTTATTTAGAAATTAAGACCATGGAGCTACAATTCATAAACTCTATGCTTAAAACTTCATCGAAAAATATCGTCCTTCTATTTATAAAATCAATTAATATTTCATTCATATCAGCCATGCAGATTCCATGGACTGAATTATTTTGTGTTAAAGAAATACAGTAATTCTAATATACAACTCATTCTATATATTTTGCTGTTTACATTTTACATAGGTGAAAAATAGGCTTAGTTGTAGAAATAATCAAATTTGAATGAGAATTTAAACTAAAATATTTTGTCATTGTGTTGTTTTAGTATGTAGATGCACAGAATTTAAGCAAAAATAAAGTAGTTTTAGGACGGATACAACAGACAATATGAATTAAAAATAACTTTAAAAAATCACGATTTTGAAACAAGATGGATGCCATATATCATTTTGAAGTGGGTCATGTGATCGTTTCATATCATGGTCACGTGATCGTTTCATATAAGATGTGTAATTATTATTTTAATTTTTATTTAAAAAACTACTGAATATATTTCGCTGAACTTTTTTTATATATTTTATGGAACAATTTGACTATTATCTAAAATTTTCGAAGCAATTTGTGAATTTTAAATCCGATTAAAAAATGTTTGAAAAATTAGGTCCCATAGGGCTCAATGTATTTCATTTCTTCAACCCGGGTTCAATCCCAAACTAATTGGGTGATATTATTCATTTATAACTCATAGGTCCTACAGACCGTCTGAACAACATACTAAAATTTCATTTTGATTAAGTCATTTTTACGGCAGTTATCGTGCTAACGGACAGACAGACAGACAGACAGATAGACAGAATGAACAAAGTCATAAACACTTTTCAACTTTGTTGTAAAGTGTTAAAAATCAAAAACAATCAATCTACTACGCTCTTTCCCAACTTGTCAAAGATAATTTTCAGCTCCTTTTTGAAAAAAACTTTCCTTTTGATTAGTTGTAGTAATCCCCGCTCCATTTTAATGTATGAATCCATGTTTATTTATTAACACTTTACAACATAGTTGAAAAGTGTTTATGACTTTGTTCATTCTGTCTGTCTGTCTGTCTGTCCGTTAGCACGATAACTGCCGTAAAAATGACTTTATCAAAATGAAATTTTAGTATGTTGTTCAGACGGTCTGTAGGGCCTATGGGAATATAAATGAATAATATCACCCAACTAGTTTTGGATTGAACCCGGGTTGAAAAAATGAAATACATTGAACCCTGTGGGACCTAATTATTCAAACATTTTTTAAGCAAATTTAAAATTCACAAATTGTTTCGGAATTTTCAGGAAATATTTACATTATCCCATAAAATATATAAAAAAAATCAGTAAAATATATTAAGTAGTTTTTTAATTAAAAATTATTTAATATAGGGAGAAAAACAAATTCAATTAAATTCCTACTTTTGGGATATCCTCCTGAAGGAAAAGAGAGATATATTATATAATAAATATCCTTCCAAGAGTTTAATTATCTTGTATATGAGAGAGGCTTCACATTTTAAAATAAATTTGGTAGATAACAATTTTTCAAATTTTAAATTTTATATAACTCTTCATAATATACTTATTTGATGGCATTTTTAATGCACTTTCGTACGTCCTAGAGAGTTAAAATTTGTTGAACATTTTATTCTACAAAAATTTGGTGGATCTCTAAATATAGATCCTACATTTTTTTCGAAATGGCTTGCAAATAATCCCCCCGTTCACTTCTATAAATCATTGTTGTAATATTGTTGAAAATTCTGATGTGGGCAGCACATGTCTTTCCCTGCAGACTCATATTCACGTTCTCTTTATTTCTTCAATAATAATTTGAGTTTATCTGCACAAAATAACAGCCATAAGTATTTTAAATGACATTGAATTTACACGTTGAACTTAAATTTGGTTCTCATTTGATAGTTGAACTTATTGTCAAAGGTGGCGTAGCGAAAACGTGAAAAAACTAGAATATCTCAAGAACGGCTAGTCCTAGAGTAATGGGGTTAGTCTTATTCTTTTTGTTGTCAAAAATCACGTATAAAATAGGAATTTAATTGATATAATTGAGCACACGTAGTCATTTATTTTCATATTTAACGATTTTTGCGGGCCATTTCGCAAAAATAGCATGTTCCTTTTTCCCGAATCGTACTATAATAACCTACAAATGATTTATGTACCAAATTTTGTTAAATTTGGTATATAAATCACTTGTAGGTTATTGAAATATTATACACCAAATTTTGTTCAATTTGTTCCATTAGTTTTTAGCTAGAGTGGATAAAGGCAATTTCTGCGGCCATTTCGCAAAGAAGGCAGATTCTTTTATTACGAATCGTACTATAATCTAATGAACATCAGGGTTTCCTACAAAAAACATACCTACCAAATTTTATGAAATTTGGTCCATTAGTTTTTCAATTAGAGTGGATGTAATATCCTCACAGACACACAGAAAGATACACAGATATACCCTTACACACACAGACGTCTTCCTACAAATAGTTTTTTCGTGTTCTAGAAGTCCCAAAACGTGTAGATCCTTCTAAAATTCGAGTTCCTATCTTCGGCACGATTCCAATACTTTGAATACATACACACACACACACACACACACACACATATATATTATCGGTGTATTTGTGTATAATCTGTGTATCTAAATTCCGTGTCTACGCAATTACAATAGTTATGATTTTAAATGATCCCTAAACTTTTATTATTTCTTCAACGAAGCCTAATTTTAACTTATGCAGAATGCAAATATCTCAAGCGATTGTAAGGTGAATTACATAAGAATTGCTGAATTTTTTTCACACAAAATTATTTAGCTCTGGAGTCTGGAATACAAGTTACTCGTATATGAATGAAATATTCATTGATTTTGCATAGAGAATCAGGTGATTTATATTTCGATACAGTTTTAAATATTTAAGTATAATAAATTACTGTAGTACTGTGATAATGTAAAAGATATCACCACTGAATGTATCACATTTTAGAAATTTTTAAATAAAATTGCATTTCAGTTGGAAAGTGTTTCATAATCAATGCTTATGCATGATTGATCTTTCTTGTTAATGATACTTTAATGAACTGCTTGCGTTGTTACTATGGTAGTATTTATTATTTCAGGTCTTGTTTCAAAGTTATTTATATATCGATATATTCAACTTTGTTGTAAAGTGTTAAAAATCGGCGATTTTAGTTCTTTTTTTGATTTGAGTTGTAATTTCACAACAAGCGTTTTCGAAAATTGACAGGGTTTGCATATTCATTTCTTGATTTTCACTTGCTAGGCGACGTGTTTCGCACATTTTAGTTCATTTATAGTCCATTCGACGAAGGTACACTCTCGACAGGCTCAGTATGGTCGTCGACGTTGTTATTAATGTCGTCTGAGAAAATCAAATCGGAAATGTCCACAACTTCTTCACTAACACACACACAGACAAACATCACCTCAAAAACTTCCGATTCGAGTTCAGGGATGCTTGAAACATGTTTTTCCGCCGAAAACGCAAATTTGAATATCACTCAATTCGTTTTGGATTGAACCCGGATTGAAAAAACGAAATACATCGGACCCTATGGGACCTAATTTTTCAAATGTTTTTTAAGCAAATTTAAAATTCACAAATTGTTTCGAAAATTTTAGGAAATATTCAAATTATCCCATAAAATATATAAAAAAATTTCAGCAAAATATGCTTGTTAATTTTTTTAAATAAAAATTAATAATACTCCATCCATATTATATGAAGAGATCACGTGACCCATTTTAAAATAAAATATGGCATCCATCTTGTCTCGTGATTTTTAAACTTCTTTTTAATTCATATTTAGTGTTGTATCCGTCCTAAAACCGCTTTATTTTTGCTTAAATTCTGTTCATCTGCATACTGAAACTAAACAATTACAATATATTTGAGTTTAAATGATCATCAAACTTTGATTATTTCTAGAACGAAGCCTAATTTTCACTTATGGATAATGTACACACCAGAAGATGTAGAATGAGTTATATAAGAATTGTTGTATTTCTTTAACGCAAAAGTATGTAGCTCACGGAGTCTGCAATATAGTTGATATGAATAAAACTTTCATTGAATTTACACAGAAGACAATTTTTTCGATGAAGTTTTAAGCATAGCGTTAAATTACTTGTACCTCCATGGTTTTAAGTTTTTAAATAAAATAAATTTTTATATTATTGTGATGAATGAAAGGACTGGAAAAAAAAATGAATGAAATGCTGCTTTTATAGAGAGAGCCAGGCGATTTATATTTCGATGACGTCATTTGAATAAAGTTCATTTGTTTTCGATGAAGTTCTCAAATATAATAAATTATTGTAATATTATGATAATTTTAAAAATATTACCGAGAAATGTATCGCATTTTAGAGATGTTTAAACCAGGCAATTTATATTTCAATGCCGTCATTGTTCATTTCTTTCGAAGAAGTTTTAAGTTTTCAAATATAATAAATTAATGTAGTATTGTGATAATTTTGAAATTATTACCGAGGAATGTATTGAATGTTTAAATAAAATTGTTTAAATAAAATTTTTGAAATAAAATTGTATCGAGATGTTTAAATACAACTGCATTGAAGTTGGAAGGTGTTTCATAATCAATGCTTTATGCATGATTGATCTTTCTTGTTTTAACATTACATTGTATTCTCATATTAATATTACAAGGTAGCAAGCTGGTATATTTGATTATTTTGTTTGATTATTTTTATATTTATATCTGATCCATTTTTAACACTTTAAAACATAGTTGAAAAGTGTTTAGGTCTTTGCTCATTCTGTCTGTCTGTCCGTTAGCACGATAACTGCCGTAAAAATGCCTTTAATAAAATGAAATTTTAGTATGTTGTTCAGATGGTCTGTGGTACCTATGGGAGTATAAATGAATAATATCACCAAATTAGTTTTGGACCAAACCCGGGTTGAAAACATGAAATACATTGAACCCTATGGGACCTAATTTTTAAAACATTTTTTAAGCGAATTTAAACTTCACAAATTGCTTCCGAAGTTTTAGGAAATATTCAAATTATCCCATAAAAAATATGAAAAAATTTTAGCAAAATATATTCAGTACTTTTTTAAATAAAAATTAAAATAATAATTACACCCCTATTATATGGAGAGATCAGGTGGATTTTGGATTGTATTTTTGAAGTGGATCACGTGATACACTTCAAAATAAAATATGGCATCCATCTTGTGTCAAAATCGTGATTTTTAAAGTTTGTAATTTATATTTAGTATTGCATGCGTTCTAAAACCACTTCATTTTTGCTGAATTTCTGTGAATCTACATTCTGAAACAACGCAATTACAATATATTTGAGTTTAAGTGATCATCAAATTTTGATTATTTCTACAACGAAGCCTAATTTTCACTTATGCAGAAAGTAAACACATGAAGATGTAGGATGAATTGTATAAGAATTGCTAAATTTCTTTAATACAAAATTATTTAGCTCTTTGAGTTTGAAACATAGCTGCTATGAATGAAACATTCATTGATTTTACATAGAGAACATAAGATTTTATAGCAGACTTCTTCGATGAAATTTTAAGCATAGATTTAAATTACGTTTACCTCCATGGTCTTAAGTTTTTAAATAAAATACCTTATTGTAGTATTGTGATGACTGAAAGGAATGGAACAAAAGTGTATGAATGAAATATTTACAGCATAAAAAGCCAGGCGATTTATATTTCAATGACGTCATTAGAATAAAGTTCATTTTTTGATGAAGTTTAAAGTTGTCAAATGTAATAAATTGTTGTATTATTGTGATAATTTTAAAAATATTATCGCTGAATGTATCGAGTTTTAGAGATGTTTAAACTAGGTGACTTAAATTTAAATGACGTAATTTGAATAAATTTAATTTTTTTCGATGAAGTTTTAAGTTTTCAAATATAATAAATAAATGTAATATTATGATAATTTTAAAAATATTACCGCTGAATGTATCACATTTTAGAGATGTTTAAATAAAATTGCATTGCAGTTGGAAAGTGTTTCATAATCAATGCTTTATGCATGATTGATCTTTCTTGTCTACATTTTTTCACGTCGGACCTTGTGTAAAATTTTTGTAATTAAATTTACAATTTTGCACACAGAAACGGAGAATTTCAGCATTTCCGAACCAGGTATAGCCCTTGATAACGGACATGGTTTAGGAAATGCTTTTCACATTTTTCTATTATATTCATTTTCATAAAATTTTTGGAAGCCAGAAAGGCCTAGCTCCATGTGTAATTTTTTCTGTTTGAAACTTTTCATATTATACACTATTCATGCATTTACACCATGTATGTTTATGTATGTTTATGCAAGGAACAAGGAGATTAGTATCTTAAGTACCTGTGTTTCATATATGATTTATAACACTTAAAATACATTTTAATCTAAGAGTGTAGTTAAGGGATTATACTCACAAATCTTTCACCGAATGTAATTCTTTTTTCAATTGCTTACCTTATAGATGGAACAAGGAACGAGGGATGTTCTATTTATAATTTTCATAAGCTTGTCGTAGAGTCAATTTTGATTTCAAATTTTCACTTCAGACCATTTTATTTTCATATTTACTCTACAGACCATTTTCAATAAATGATCAATCTCTGGTATTTATTATATAAGTAAATTACAATTCTTAAAATTAAAATATATATACATATATATATATATATATATATATATATATATATATATATATATATATATTTATTTATATATATATATATACATTTATATGTATATATCTATATATATATATATTTATTTATATATATATATATATTTATTTACATATATATATCCATATATATATACATATATATATATATATATATATTTCGTAAATACCGCATGAATACAAAAATAAACTTTTTATAACTAAGAGCTTCGCAAATCTATATAAATAAAAATGAAAATCTGTCTGTCTGTCTGTCTGTCTGTCTGTTTGTCACACCATCACGGGAGAACGGCTGAACCGAATTTGATGAAATTTTGTGGGTAGCCCAGAAATAGCCCCACTTAAAATTATATCCGTGTTTTGAGTTTCTACGACCAGTGGTTCTCGAGATATTCGTAAAAAACGAAATTTTCGTTTGTCTCATCATCACGGAAAAACGGCTGAACCGAATTTAATGAAATTTGGTGAATAGCCTTGAAATATCCCCCCATAAATTTTGTCCAAGTTTCGAGTTTCTAAGACCTGGGGTTGTCGAGATATTAATGAAAAACGGAACTTTTTCCTAGGAGTTCTACTCCCTAACTCCGTGGTTTATCCAAACGAAAGGCTTGAAAATCGTTTGAAAGTGAATTAAAATTTAATCTCTGAGTTTGATGGGAGATTTTTTGCGTTAATTAGTCACTTTCTGAAAACATGAATTGTTTGAAACATGATTTACAGGGGAAATCTATCTCCATGGTTCATGGTTTATTTAAAACAAGCTTTTACGGAACAATGAGAAGTATAGAGAAATCAAAATCGTTATTTAATTTCGCAGTTTATGTTATAAGACATGACATATTTAACATGTTATAAGATTCTATCTTATATCATGTTACTCAGAAACGCAATTAAATTAAATCTGTCTGTTAATTTTAATTATTTTTTCGATTTGAATAATAAATAAATGCATATAAAAATATATTTTAGAAAAGAACGATTTGATTTTTTTATAGCATTTTTGACTGGATAATATCAATTACGGTCTTCAGGTTTAAAAATTATTATTATTTATATTTTCGGGGATTATTGATTCAAGGATTATTGATATTTTCAAGTTATTATGCAATTATTTTATTATGACAAAAATTGTTTAAACTCATATATTGTATGTTGTACGAATCTTCTACAAATACACGTGTATATCTTTTAATCTACGAGAATATAAGTAGTACAGGTATATTGACATATGTTTTGATATATATTGGCATATATTGGAATCAATTACGACCTTCTGGTATAAAGAGTACGGATATTATTGATGTTTTCAATTTATTACGTCATCTCTTTTATTTTCGCAAATATTTTTGAGACGCATATTGTAATACGGGTAATCTTCTACTAACACATTGGCATATTTTCTGATCTGCGACAATATAATTAGTACGGGGTTGCATATATTCATTCAATTCCTATTTTTTCTTCTGTAAATTTGCTTACAAAAGGGGGCAGGATGTTTTATTCTTCAGATCTGATCGTGAAGATAATTTTGCATAGTGAGAACATATATTCTTAAACTTCTCTTTAGGAGCAATAAATTTAATATTTTAACAGAATTTGCACATGATTGCGAACTTTAAGTTTCTTTAAATTATACACTCCGTACGAATAACGGGTGTGCTGTTAGTGGTTAATAAATTTTAACATTTTAGGAGGATATATCATGTTGATCGGCATCGCAATTAAATTAAATGTGTTTGTTAATGTTTTTATTATTTTTTTTCGATTTAAATAATAAAAAATCTGATGTGGGCAACACATGACTTTCCTTATATAATGCAATGAATTTACTACTTTTACAGTTAAAAAAATGTTATTCTTATAGTAGATACTTATATTCTTTCCAAGATATTGAATTTTCTTCAATTAGCTGTAATTTTGATTGATTTAGCGTCATTTTTATCCATTTGGCGAGATTTTTGTTAATTTGGCAACAATTAAAAAAGTTGCCAAGTTGGCGACATCTCGCCAAATTCGTCGCCAAAATCTCGCCAAGAATTATGGACGAAAAAATAAGTTATTCTTACAGCAGATAAATAACTATTGGCGTTCAAATACAAAAGTATTACTCAAAGTATCTTTTTCCATGACTGGAACGAGCTAGATCCACGAGAATGATGTCACCCAATTTATCGCATGGTGTTACACATGAAAAGTAAACATGGTTCTCAATAGGAAATATTTTTTTTATTTTATGACTTTTTGATAATTTTTTTGAAAAATGTGCAATATCTCGAGAACGGTTCATGTTAGCGTTCTAAAATTTATGTCAATCGTTTTCTAATAAAAAATTACATAAGAAATGTCTATTTGCGTAACTTTATTAGCGGTTTTGATTTTTTGACGAATTTTTCAAAGTTCACTCAAAAATTTAGGGGGGTTCTGAACATTCGATTGCGTATAAAAACAATAGGCTTCCAGTGTTTACGGATTGTGATTTTTGTACCAAATTTCGTTCGAATCGGCCCATTCGTTCGTCAGTTATCGTCTCCACAGACTCACTGACACACACACACACACACACACACACACACATACTTTCACACACACACACACACACACACACACACATACACACACACAGACATCACTTCAAAAATGCTTGATTCGTGATCAGGGATGCTTGAAACGTGCTCTCCCGTCGAAAACTCAAATTCGAATTTTCGACCCCGTCACAATACTTTCCTTATACATTATGTATATAAGGAAAGTAATAAATGGATAAATGGATATAAAAGTATATCTTATGAATGGACGGTTTGATTTTTCTTTTATTTATATTAATTGCTGACTGCGTACATCAATTTCATTTATTTTGACAAAGAGTTTTCAAGCTTATATCGTATTTAGCTACTAAATTCATATATTGTGTTTAGCCAATAAATTCATATAGCCGATTGTTGAAACAGAAAAAGAGTAGAGCGGGTATATCTTCTAATACAATTGTAGTGTTTTCATTTAGTATATTGAAACGGGATAAGAATATTTCATTCAGATCTGCAAATTCAAAGCTACGAATTTGGAGGGATATCGCTAATTTGACAACTTTTCTTAAACTTTGCCAAATTGACGGAAATGTCGCCAAATTGATATAAACGACACACAAACAGCTGCCATAAACCTTCAGGTTGGTCGTGTGGCTTGGGTCTTCTACATATCAATGAAATTTTTTTTTGTTTTGTTAGAAGAGAGTACTGAAATGATGTTTGGTTAGCATTTATCTGTCAGACCAACCATCCTACTTAGCGAATTTTTAAAATGTCACCAAATTGAAAAAAATGTTTTCAAATCTATAAAAATATCTTGAAATTGATAAAATTGCGCTACATAAATGATATTAATTGTTTTTTGTTAGGGGATAGTATTGTGATGATATTTCGTCAATTTGTCGCAAAGTGGAACTGTCAGTTCTACAGTCCCACTTGGCGATAAATTTGGCGATTTTTTAAAATGTCGCTAATTTGACGAAACTGTCGCCAAATCTTCCATAGAAATATAACTATTTAGACGATATTTTTTCTACCAATTTATTTGAAGCAAATGATATCATGTCGCTTAGCAACGGATTTAAATCCAATGTGTTTATGCGGCAGACGATTTTTATTTAAATCCTTTCCGATTTGAATAATGAAGATATGTATATAAAATAAATTTCATTGCCATTTCATTTTGGACTGGATAATATCAATTATACTCTTCAGGTTTAAACATTATTATTATTGATATTTTCCGGAATTATTGATTCAGGGATTATTGATATTTTTAAGTTATTACGCCATTGTTTTATTGCGGCAAAAATTGCTGACACACGCATATTGTACGTTGTACGAGTAATCTTCTAGGAATGCACGGGTATATCTTCTAACCTACGAGAATATAAGTAGTACAGGTATATTGGCATATATTTTGACATATATTGGCATATATATTGGAATCAAGTACAGTCTTCTGGTATGAAGATTAAGGGGATTAATTATATATTCAATTTATTACGTCGTCTGTTGTATTTTACCAAAATACATTTGAGACTCATACTGCAAAACGGGTAATCTTCTACTAATAATCGGACATTATAAGTAGTACGTGTATATCTCCCCATATAATTTTAGCACTTTAATTTTGACATATATTGGAATAAATGACTGTCTTCAGATTTAAAGATTACGGGTTTATTGGTATTTTCAATTTGTACATGTAATCTACTAATACAGGTTATATTTTCTAATATTCGCGTTTATAATTAGTACGGGTCCCATAAAATTTTAACGCTTTTATTTTGCATATATTGATTCAATTATATATTTTTTTTTTATATTTGCTTACATAAGGGGTCCAAGATGTTTTATTCTTCACATATGTCCATGAAGATAATTTTATATAGCGAGAACAGAGATTCTTAAACTTCTTTTTAGGAGCATTATCTATATAAATAAAAATGAAAATCTGTCTGTCTGTCTGTCTGTCTGTCTGTCTGTCTGTCTGTCTGTCTGTCTGTCTGTTTGTCACACCATCACGGGAGAACGGCTGAACCGAATTTGATGAAATTTTGTGGGTAGCCCAGAAATAGCCCCACTTAAAATTATATCTGTGTTTTGAGTTTCTACGACCAGTGGTTCTCGAGATATTAGTAAAATACGAAATTTTCGTTTGTCTCATCATCACGGAAAAACGGCTGAACCGAATTTAATGAAATTTGGTGAATAGCCTTGAAATATCCCCCCATAAATTTTGTCCAAGTTTCGAGTTTCTAAGACCTGGGGTTGTCGAGATATTAATGAAAAACGGAACTTTTTCCTAGGAGTTCTACTCCCTAACTCCGTGGTTTATCCATACGAAAAGCTTGAAAATCGTTTGAAAGTGAATTAAAATTTAATCTCTGAGTTTGATGGGAGATTTTTTGCGTTAATTAGTCACTTTCTGAAAACATGAATTGTTTGAAACATGATTTAAAGGGGAAATCTATCTCCATGGTTCATGGTTTATTTAAAACAAGCTTTTACGGAACAATGAGAAGTATAGAGAAATCAAAATCGTTATTTAATTTCGCAGTTTATGTTATAAGACATGACATATTTAACATGTTATAAGATTCTATCTTATATCATGTTACTCAGAGACGCAATTAAATTAAATCTGTCTGTTAATTTCAATAATTATTTTTTCGATGAGTAATAAATAAATGGATATAAAAATATATTTTAGAAAAGAACGATTTGATTTTTCTTATAGCATTTTTAACTGGATAATATCAATTACGGTCTTCAGGTTTAAAAATTATTATTATTTATATTTTCGGGGATTATTGATTCAAGGATTATTGATATTTTCAAGTTATTATGCAATTCTTTTATTATGACAAAAATTGTTTAAACTCATATATTGTATGTTGTACGAATCTTCTACAAATACACGTGTATATCTTTTAATCTACGAGAATATAAGTAGTACAGGTATATTGACATATGTTTTGATATATATTGGCATATATTGGAATCAATTACGACCTTCTGGTATAAAGAGTACGAATATTATTGATGTTTTCATTTTATTACGTCATCTCTTTTATTTTGGCAAATATTTTTGAGACGCATATTGTAATACGGGTAATTTTCTACTAACACATTGGCATATTTTCTGATCTGCGACAATATAATTAGTACGGGGTTGCATATATTCATTCAATTCCTATTTTTTCTTCTGTAAATTTGATTACAAAAGGGGGCAGGATGTTTTATTCTTCAGATCTGATCGTGAAGATAATTTTGCATAGTGAGAACATATATTCTTAAACTTCTCTTTAGGAGCAATAAATTTAATATTTTAACAGAATTTGCACATGATTGCGAACTATAAGTTTCTTTAAATTATACACTCCGTACGAATAACGGGTGTGCTGTTAGTGGTTAATAAATTTTAACATTTTAGGAGGATATATCATGTTGCTCGGCATCGCAATTAAATTAAATGTGTTTGTTAATGTTTTTATTATTTTTTTTCGATTTAAATAATAAATAAATGGATAAATGGATATAAAAGTATGTCTTATGAATGGACGGTTTGAATTTTCTTTTAATTATATTAATTGCTGACTGCGTACATCAATTTCATTTATTTTGGCAAAGAGTTTTCAAGCTTATATCGTATTTAGCTACTAAACTCATATATTGTGTTTAGCCAATAAATTCATATAGCCGATTGTTGAAACAGAAAAAGAGTAGAGCGGGTATATCTTCTAATACAATTGTAGTGTTTTCATTTAGTATATTGAAACGGGATAAGAATGTTTCATTCAGATCTGCAAATTTAAAGCTACGAATTTGGAGGGATATCGCTAATTTGACAACTTTTCTTAAACTTTGCCAAATTGACGGAAATGTCGCCAAATTGATATAAACGACACACAAACAGCTGCCATAAACCTTCGGGTTGGTCGTGTGGCTTGGGTCTTCTACATATCAATGAAATGTTTTTTTGTTTTGTTAGAAGAGAGTACTGAAATGACGTTTGGTTAGCATTTATCTGTCAGACCAACCATCCTACTTAGTAATACATTTAGCGAATTTTTAAAATGTCACCAAATTGATAAAAATGTTTTCAAATCTATAAAAATATCTTGAAATTGATAAAATTGCGCTACATAAATGATATTAATTGTTTTTTGTTAGGGGATAGTATTGTGATGATATTTCGTCAATTTGTCGCAAAGTGGAACTGTCAGTTCTACAGTCCCACTTGGCGATAAATTTGGCGATTTTTTAAAATGTCGCTAATTTGACGAAACTGTCGCCAAATGTTCCATAGAAATATAACTATTTAGACGATATTTTTTCTACCAATTTATTTGAAGCAAATGATATCATGTCGCTTGGCAACGGATTTAAATCCAATGTGTTTATGCGGCAGACGATTTTTATTAAATCCTTTCCGATTTGAATAATGAAGATATGTATATAAAATAAATTTCATTGCCATTTCATTTTGGACTGGATAATATCAATTATACTCTTCAGGTTTAAACATTATTATTATTGATATTTTCCGGAATTATTGATTCAGGGATTATTGATATTTTTAAGTTATTACGCCATTGTTTTATTGCGGCAAGAATTGCTGACACACGCATATTGTACGTTGTACGAGTAATCTTCTAGGAATGCACGGGTATATCTTCTAACCTACGAGAATATAAGTAGTACAGGTATATTGGCATATATTTTGACATATATTGGCATATATATTGGAATCGAGTACAGTCTTCTGGTATGAAGATTAAGGGGATTAATTATATATTCAATTTATTACGTCGTCTGTTGTATTTTACCAAAAAACATTTGTGACTCATATTGCAAAACGGGTAATCGTCTACTAATAATCGGACATTATAAGTAGTACGTGTATATCTTCCCATATAATTTTAGCACTTTAATTTTGACATATATTGGAATAAATGACTGTCTTCAGATTTAAAGATTACGGGTTTATTGGTATTTTCAATTTATACATGTAATCTACTAATACAGGTTATATTTTCTAATATTCGCGTATATAATTAGTACGGGTCCCATACAATTTTAACGCTTTTATTTTGCATATATTGATTCAATTCCATATTTTTTTTTATATTTGCTTACATAAGGGGTCCAAGATGTTTTATTCTTCAGATATGTCCATGAAGATAATTTTATATAGCGAGAACAGAGATTCTTAAACTCCTTTTTAGGAGCATTATATTAAATATTTTAACAGAATATTTTGATTAAACATGTCATTTAGTATACTATAAGAATTTGGGCATGATTATGAATTTCAAGTTTCTTTATATTATATACTCCGTACGAAGAACGGGTATGCTGCTAGTATTAAATATTTTAACAGAATATTTTGATTAAACATGTCATTTAGTATACTATAAGAATTTGGGCATGATTATGAATTTCAAGTTTCTTTATATTATATACTCCGTACGAAGAACGGGTATGCTGCTAGTCTATATAAATAAAAATGAAAATCTGTCTGTCTGTCTGTCTGTCTGTATGTCTGTCTGTTTGTCACACCATCACGGGAGAACGGCTGAACCGAATTTGATGAAATTTTGTGGGTAGCCTAAAAATAGCCCCACTTAAAATTATATCCGTGTTTTGAGTTTCTACGACCTGTGGTTCTCGAGATATTAGTAAAAAACAAAATTTTCGTTTGTCTCATCATCACGGAAAAACGGCTGAACCGAATTTAATGAAATTTGGTGAATAGCCTTGAGATATCCCCCCATAAATTTTGTCCAAGTTTCGAGTTTCTAAGACCTGGGGTTGTCGAGATATTAATGAAAAACGGAACTTTTTCCTAGGAGTTCTACTCCCTAACTCCGTGGTTTATCCAAACGAAAAGCTTGAAAATCGTTTGAAAGTGAATTAAAATTTAATCTCTGAGTTTGATGGGAGATTTTTTGCGTTAATTAGTCACTTTCTGAAAACATGAATTGTTTGAAACATGATTTAAAGGGGAAATCTATCTCCATGGTTCATGGTTTATTTAAAACAAGCTTTTACGGAACAATGAGAAGTATAGAGAAATCAAAATCGTTATTTAATTTCGCAGTTTATGTTATAAGACATGACATATTTAACATGTTATAAGATTCTATCTTATATCATGTTACTCAGAAACGCAATTAAATTAAATCTGTCTGTTAATTTTAATAATTATTTTTTCGATTTGAATAATAAATAAATGGATATAAAAATATATTTTAGAAAAGAACGATTTGATTTTTCTTATAGCATTTTTGACTGGATAATATCAATTACGGTCTTCAGGTTTAAAAATTATTATTATTTATATTTTCGGGGATTATTGATTCAAGGATTATTGATATTTTCAAGTTATTATGCAATTATTTTATTATGACAAAAATTGTTTAAACTCATATATTGTATGTTGTACGAATCTTCTACAAATACACGTGTATATCTTTTAATCTACGAGAATATAAGTAGTACAGGTATATTGACATATGTTTTGATATATATTGGCATATATTGGAATCAATTACGACCTTCTGGTATAAAGAGTACGGATATTATTGATGTTTTCAATTTATTACGTCATCTCTTTTATTTTGGCAAATATTTTTGAGACGCATATTGTAATACGGGTAATCTTCTACTAACACATTGGCATATTTTCTGATCTGCGACAATATAATTAGTACGGGGTTGCATATATTCATTCAATTCCTATTTTTTCTTCTGTAAATTTGATTACAAAAGGGGGCAGGATGTTTTATTCTTCAGATCTGATCGTGAAGATAATTTTGCATAGTGAGAACATATATTCTTAAACTTCTCTTTAGGAGCAATAAATTTAATATTTTAACAGAATTTGCACATGATTGCGAACTATAAGTTTCTTTAAATTATACACTCCGTACGAATAACGGGTGTGCTGTTAGTGGTTAATAAATTTTAACATTTTAGGAGGATATATCATGTTGCTCGGCATCGCAATTAAATTAAATGTGTTTGTTAATGTTTTTATTATTTTTTTTCGATTTAAATAATAAATAAATGGATAAATGGATATAAAAGTATATCTTATGAATGGACGGTTTGATTTTTCTTTTAATTATATTAATTGCTGACTGCGTATATCAATTTCATTTATTTTTTCAAAGAGTTTTCAAGCTTATATCGTATTTAGCTACTAAACTCATATATTGTGTTTAGCCAATAAATTCATATAGCCGATTGTTGAAACAGAAAAAGAGTAGAGCGGGTATATCTTCTAATACAATTGTAGTGTTTTCATTTAGTATATTGAAACGGGATAAGAATGTTTCATTCAGATCTGCAAATTCAAAGATACGAATTTGGAGGGATATCGCTAATTTGACAACTTTTCTTAAACTTTGCCAAATTGACGGAAATGTCGCCAAATTGATATAAACGACACACAAACAGCTGCTATAAACCTTCGGGTTGGTCGTGTGGCTTGGGTCTTCTACATATCAATGAAATTTTTTTTTGTTTTGTTAGAAGAGAGTACTGAAATGCTGTTTGGTTAGCATTTATCTGTCAGACCAACCATCCTACTTAGTAATACATTTAGCGAATTTTTAAAATGTCACCAAATTGATAAAAATGTTTTCAAATCTATAAAAATATCTTGAAATTGATAAAATTGCGCTGCATAAATGATATTAATTGTTTTTTGTTAGGGGATAGTATTGTGATGATATTTCGTCAATTTGTCGCAAAGTGGAACTGTCAGTTCTACAGTCCCACTTGGCGATAAATTTGGCGATTTTTTAAAATGTCGCTAATTTGACGAAACTGTCGCCAAATGTTCTATAGAGATATAACTATTTAGACGATATTTTTTCTACCAATCTATTTGAAGCAAATGATATCATGTCGCTTAGCAACGGATTTAAATCCAATGTGTTTATGCGGCAGACGATTTTTATTAAATCCTTTCCGATTTGAATAATGAAGATATGTATATAAAATAAATTTCATTGCCATTTCATTTTGGACTGGATAATATCAATTATACTCTTCAGGTTTAAACATTATTATTATTGATATTTTCCGGAATTATTGATTCAGTGATTATTGATATTTTTAAGTTATTACGCCATTGTTTTATTGCGGCAAAAATTGCTGACACACGCATATTGTACGTTGTACGAGTAATCTTCTAGGAATGCACGGGTATATCTTCTAACCTACGAGAATATAAGTAGTACAGGTATATTGGCACATATTTTGACATATATTGGAATCAAGTACAGTCTTCTGGTATGAAGATTAAGGGGATTAATTATATATTCAATTTATTACGTCGTCTGTTGTATTTTACCAAAAAACATTTGTGACTCATATTGCAAAACGGGTAATCTTCTACTAATAATCGGACATTATAAGTAGTACGTGTATATCTTCCCATATAATTTTAGCACTTTAATTTTGACATATATTGGAATAAATGACTGTCTTCAGATTTAAAGATTACGGGTTTATTGGTATTTTCAATTTATACATGTAATCTACTAATACAGGTTATATTTTCTAATATTCGCGTATATAATTAGTACGGGTCCCATACAATTTTAACGCTTTTATTTTGCATATATTGATTCAATTCCATATTTTTTTTTATATTTGCTTACATAAGGGGTCCAAGATGTTTCATTCTTCAGATATGTCCATGAAGATAATTTTATATAGCGAGAACAGAGATTCTTAAACTTCTTTTTAGGAGCATTATATTAAATATTTTAACAGAATATTTTGATTAAACATGTCATTTAGTATACTATAAGAATTTGGGCATGATTATGAATTTCAAGTTTCTTTATATTATATACTCCGTACGAAGAACGGGTATGCTGCTAGTCTATATAAATAAAAATGAAAATCTGTCTGTCTGTCTGTCTGTCTGTCTGTCTGTCTGTCTGTCAGTCTGTCTGTTTGTTTGTCACACCATCACGGGAGAACGGCTGAACCGAATTTGATTAAATTTTGTGGGTAGCTCAGAAATAGCCCCACTTAAAAATATATCCGTGTTTTGAGTTTCTACGGCCAGTGGTTCTCGAGATATTGGTAAAAAACGAAATTTTCGTTTGTCTCATCATCACGGAAAAACGGCTGAACCGAATTTAATGAAATTTGGTGAATAGCCTTGAAATATCCCCCCATAAATTTTGTCTAAGTTTCGAGTTTCTAAGACCTGGGGTTGTCGAGATATTAATGAAAAACTGAACTTTTTCCTAGGAGTTCTACTCCCTAACTCCGTGGTTTATCCAAACGAAAAGCTTGAAAATCGTTTGAAAGTGAATTAAAATTTAATCTCTGAGTTTGATGGGAGATTTTTTGCGTTAATTAGTCACTTTCTGAAAACATGAATTGTTTGAAACATGATTTAAAGGGGAAATCTATCTCCATGGTTCATGGTTTATTTAAAACAAGCTTTTACGGAACAATGAGAAGTATAGAGAAATCAAAATCGTTATTTAATTTCGCAGTTTATGTTATAAGACATGACATATTTAACATGTTATAAGATTCTATCTTATATCATGTTACTCAGAAACGCAATTCAATTAAATCTGTCTGTTAATTTTAATAATTACTTTTTCTATTTGAATAATAAATAAATGGATATAAAAATATATTTTAGAAAAGAACGATTTGATTTCTCTTATAGCATTTTCGACTGGATAATATCAATTACGATCTTCAGGTTTAAAAATTATTATTATTTATATTTTCGGGGATTATTGGTTCAAGGATTATTGATATTTTCAAGTTATTATGCAATTATTTTATTATGACAAAAATTGTTTAAACTCATATATTGTATGTTGTACGAATCTTCTACAAATACACGTGTATATCTTTTAATCTACGAGAATATAAGTAGTACAGGTATATTGACATATGTTTTGATATATATTGGCATATATTGGAATCAATTACGACCTTCTGGTATAAAGAGTACGGATATTATTGATGTTTTCAATTTATTACGTCATCTCTTTTATTTTGGCAAATATTTTTGAGACGCATATTGTAATACGGGTAATCTTCTACTAACGCATTGGCATATTTTCTGATCTGCGACAATATAATTAGTACGGGGTTGCATATATTCATTCAATTCCTATTTTTCCTTCTGTAAATTTGCTTACAAAAGGGGCCAGGATGTTTTATTCTTCAGATCTGATCGTGAAGATAATTTTGCATAGTGAGAACATATATTCTTAAACTTCTCTTTAGGAGCAATAAATTCAATATTTTAACAGAATTTGCACATGATTGCGAACTTTAAGTTTCTTTAAATTATGCACTCCGTACGAATAACGGGTGTGCTGTTAGTGGTTAATAAATTTTAACATTTTAGGAGGATATATCATGTTGCTCGGCATCGCAATTAAATTAAATGTGTTTGTTAATGTTTTTATTATTTTTTTTCGTTTTAAATAATAAATAAATGGATATAAAAGTATATCTTATGAATGGACGGTTTGATTTTTCTGTTAATTATATTAATTGCTGACTGCGATCTATTTCATTTATTTTGGCAAAGAGTTTTCAAGCTTATATCGTATTTAGCTACTAAACTCATATATTGTGTTTAGCCAATAAATTCATATAGCCGATTGTTGAAACAGAAAAAGAGTAGAGCGGGTATATCTTCTAATACAATTGTAGTGTTTTCATTTAGTATATTGAAACGGGATAAGAATGTTTCATTCAGATCTGCAAATTCAAAGCTACGAATTTGGAAGGATATCGCTAATTTGACAACTTTTCTTAAACTTTGCCAAATTGGCGGAAATGTCGCCAAATTGATATAAACGACACACAAACAGCTGCTATAAACCTTCGGGTTGGTCGTGTGGCTTGGGTCTTCTACATATCAATGAAATTTTTTTTTGTTTTGTTAGAAGAGAGTACTGAAATGCTGTTTGGTTAGCATTTATCTGTCAGACCAACCATCCTACTTAGTAATACATTTAGCGAATTTTTAAAATGTCACCAAATTGATAAAAATGTTTTCAAATCTATAAAAATATCTTGAAATTGATAAAATTGCGCTGCATAAATGATATTAATTGTTTTTTGTTAGGGGATAGTATTGTGATGATATTTCGTCAATTTGTCGCAAAGTGGAACTGTCAGTTCTACAGTCCCACTTGGCGATAAATTTGGCGATTTTTTAAAATGTCGCTAATTTGAAGAAACTGTCGCCAAATATTCCATAGAAATATAACTATTTAGACGATATTTTTTCTACCAATTTATTTGAAGCAAATGATATCATGTCGCTTAGCAACGGATTTAAATCCAATGTGTTTATGCGGCAGACGATTTTTATTAAATCCTTTCCGATTTGAATAATGAAGATATGTATATAAAATAAATTTCTTTGCCATTTTATTTTGGACTGGATAATATCAATTATACTCTTCAGGTTTAAACATTATTATTATTGATATTTTCCGGAATTATTGATTCAGGGATTATTGATATTTTTAAGTTATTACGCCATTGTTTTATTGCGGCAAAAATTGCTGACACACGCATATTGTACGCTGTACGAGTAATCTTCTAGGAATGCACGGGTATATCTTCTAACCTACGAGAATATACGTAGTACAGGTATATTGGCATATATTTTGACATATATTGGCATATATATTGGAATCAAATACAGTCTTCTGGTATGAAGATTAAGGGGATTAATTATATATTCAATTTATTACGTCGTCTGTTGTATTTTACCAAAAAACATTTGTGACTCATATTGCAAAACTGGTAATCTTCTACTAATAATCGGACATTATAAGTAGTACGTGTATATCTTCCCATATAATTTTAGCACTTTAATTTTGATATATATTGGAATAAATGACTGTCTTCAGATTTAAAGATTACGGGTTTATTGGTATTTTCAATTTATACATGTAATCTACTAATACAGGTTATATTTTCTAATATTCGCGTATATAATTAGTACGGGTCCCATACAATTTTAACGCTTTTATTTTGCATATATTGATTCAATTCCATATTTTTTTTTATATTTGCTTACATAAGGGGTCCAAGATGTTTTATTCTTCAGATATGTCCATGAAGATAATTTTATATAGCGAGAACAGAGATTCTTAAACTTTTTTTAGGAGCATTATATTAAATATTTTAACAGAATATTTTGATTAAACATGTCATTTAGTATACTATAAGAATTTGGGCATGATTACGAATTTCAAGTTTCTTTATATTATATACTCCGTACGAAGAACGGGTATGCTGCTAGTCTAGTTAAAAAAATTGAAAATCTGTCTGTCGGTCTGTCTGTTTGTCCCATCATCACGGGAGAACGGCTGAACCGAATTTGATGAAATTTTGTGGGTAGCCTAGAAATTGCCCCACTTAAAATTTAGTCAATGTTTGGAGTTTCCATAACCAGTGGTTCTCGAGATATTAGTGAAAAACGAATATTTCGTTTGTCTCATCATCACGAGAGAACGGCTGAATCGAATTTAATGAAATTTTGTGAGTAGCCTTAAAATAGCACCCCATAAATTTTGCCCAAGTTTCGAGTTTCTAATACCAGGGGTTGTCGAGATATTAATGAAAAACGGAACTTTATCCTAGGAGATCTACTCTCTAACTCCGTGGTTTATCCAAACGGAAAGGATGAAAATCGTTTGTTTAAAACGTCAACGTGAATTAAAACTTCATTTCTGAGCTTAGTGCAGGATTTTTGCATTAATTAGTCACTATCTGAAAGCATGAATTGTTTGAAACATGAATTTTAATGGAAAATCTAACTCCATGGTCAAGCATTTACTAAACAATGGAAAGTATAAAGAAATCAAAATAGTTATTATTTTTGCATTTTATGGGGAAGAGATCAAAATGGTTATTTAATTTCGCAGTCTATGAGGAAGATTCTTTATTATACTATGTTGCTCAGCAACGCAATTAAATTAAATGTGTGTCTTAATATATGTTATTATTTTTTCTATTTGAATAATAAAAAAAAGAGGTATAAATATATTTTGTAAATGAACGGTTTGATTTTTCTTTTAATTATATTAATTACGGACTGCGTTCATCACTTTCATTTGACAAGGAGTTTTAAGCTTTTATATTGTGTTTAGCTAATAAACTCATATTGTGTTTACCAATAAAGTCATTTATCCGATTGTTGAAACAGAAAAAGAGTAGAAAGGGTATATCTTCTAATACAATTTTAGTGTTTGCATTTAGTATATACAAACGGGATCAGGATGTTTTATTCTTCAGATCTGCAATTTCAGAGCTACGAATTTGGCGGAATATCGCTAACTTGGCAACTTTTCTTAAACTTTCCCAAATTGACGGAAATATCGCCAAATTGCTGAAAACGACGCAAATCAATGAGATTAAATTCGTTTTTTTAGAAGACAGTACTGAAATGATGTTTCGGTAGCATTGGTGGGTCAGTCTATTCATCCTACTTAGTAACACATTTATCGAATTTTTAAAATATCACCAAGTTGATAAAAATGTTTGTGAATCTATAAAAATGTCATGAAATTGATAAAATTGCGCTTAATAAATGAAATTAATTGTGTTTTGTTAGGGGATAATATTATGATGATGTTTCGTCAATTTGTCGCAAAATGGGACTATCAGTTTTACAGTCCCACTTGGCGATAAATTTGGGGGATTTTTTAAGTTATCGCTAAATTGAAGAAAATATCGCCAAACCTTTCATGGAGATAGCATTATTCAGACGATATGATTTCCATCAATTTATTTGAAGCAACTGATATCATGTCATTTAGCAATGGATGTAAATCCAATGTGTTATGTGGCATACGATTTTAATTAAATCTTTTCCGATTTGAATAATAAAGATATGTATATAAAATAAATTTCATTGGCATTGCATTTTTGACTGGAAAATATCGATTACGGTCTTCAGGTTACACATTATTATTATTGACATTTTCGGGGATTATTTATTTGTATCACCTTTATTCAGGGATTATTGATATTTTCAAATTATTATACCATTGTTTTATGATGACAAAAATTGTTGAAACTCACATATTGTACGTTGTGCGAGTAATCTTCTATAAATGCACGTGTTATCTTCTAATCTACGGGAATATAAGTAGTACAGGTATATAGGCATACATTTTGATATATATTGGCATATATTGGAATCAATTACGACCTTCTGGTATAAAGATTACGGGGATAATTGAAATTTTCAATTTATAACGTCATCTGTTTTATTTCGGCAAAGATTTTTTAGACTCATATTGTAATAAGGGTAATCTTCTACTAACATACAGGCATATTTTCTAATCTGCGACAATATAAGTAGCACGGGGTTGCATATATTGATTCAATTCCTTTTTTTTTGTAAATTTACTTACAAAAGGGGCCAGGATGTTTTATTCTTCAGATCTGCCCGTGAATATAATTTTGCATAGTGTGAACAGATATTCTTAAACTTCTCTTTATGAGCAATAAATTTAATATTTTAACAGAATTTGCACAAGATTGCGAATTATAAATTTCTTATATATTATATATTATATATATTATATACTCCGTGCGAAGAACGGGTATGCTGCTAGTACTGTTTATAAATTTAATTCTTATATCGATTTATTTATTATTTAAATAGGATAGATTTAATGAAAATATTCTGTATTATAACATACAGGCATAATTATAACATACAGGCATTAACATACATTATAACATACATTAATTATAACATACAGGCATATTTTCTAATCTGCGACAATATAAGTAGTATATATATATATATATATATATATATATATAAAAATTTTCGATTAAAAAAATTTTCGATTAAAATCATTTAATTTATATATATATATATATATATATATATATATATATATATATATATATATATATATATATATATATATATATATATATATACATATATATATATATATACATATATATATATATATATATATATATATATATATATATATATATATATATATATATATTCCCATATAAATTTAGTGCTTTCATTCTGGCATATATTGGAATCAGTTACGGGTTTATTGATATTTTCAATTTATACATGTAATCTACTAATACAGGTTATTTCTTCTAATATTCGCATATATAAGTAGTACGGGTCCTATACAATTTTAATGCTTTCATTTTGCATATATTGATTCAATTCCTTTTTTTTTTGTAAATTTGCTTTCGAAAGGGGCCAGGATGTTTTATTCTGCAGATCTGCCCGTGACGATAATTTTGCATGATGAGAACAGATATTCATAAACTTCTCTTTAGGAGCAATAAATTTAATATTTTAACATAATTTGCATATGAATCTGAATTATAAGTTTCTTTATATTTTATACTCCGTACGAAGAACGGGTATGCTGCTAGTACAACATAAATACAAAAGTAACTGGTAATCAAATTAACTTGACCATCATTTTACACCTTTATTTGAAGAAAATTATATCGTGTTGCTTAGCAACGGAATTGTATTTTTTTTATTCCTGAAAGTGTATTGTCAAATGTGTTATTAGCAGACAGTATTAAATTCATTTATTCGATTTAAATAATAATGAAAATCATGCATAAATGATTTTAACAAAAAGAAGGTATTATATTTTATAATGACATTTTATTGATCAATGCCACGGGATAAAAGTAATATTATTACCATTATTGATATTTTTAACATCTGTCATTTTTATTTATGGCGGCCCATATAAGATGTCGGCTTCCTTACAAACATTTATACCGGCCTCTTACGGCTTCTTCAGTCTCAAAACTAAAGTATTAGGGTCCAAACCCACTCTGGAACCCGCCCCCACTCTCAAGTAGTGTCCCTTCCCTCTCATAGGCCGCACGTCTGTAATAAAGTAGATTAAAACTTGTACTCGCGTATATATTGCTATTCTTGTTTCAGCTCTCGTATTATTGTAGAAGTTGACCAATTTATTTATTTCGTAAATTTGTTTTATAAACTGGACCAAGATATTTTAATCTTCTGATTTATCTGTGAAAATATTTTTGCATAGCAAGAGAAATGATTCTTTTTTTTTTATTATTTATTTATTTATTTATTTATTTATTTTTTTTTATTATTATTTATTTATTTATTTTTTTAAATAGGAAAATTAAATTATATATTTTAAGGTATCTTTTGAACATAATATAAATGCTATTAAAATTTGCAGATATTTTAAAACACGAGACACGCCGGATATATCTGCAAGTATATTATATCGAGACATAATATTGTAAACAATTATTCTGTATTCATATTTTTCTCCTCTCAGCTGTTCTTACCATACATATCGTTCAGATAATTTTTTTCTAACGCCACTTCATGAGCGATAAATTGCCAAGAATGGCCCCTGTTTCATATCAACATACTCTGCTGCTACTGTAAAGATCAGCTATTGACGTCAATATGAAACATTTGGTAAAACCGAAACTACGAAAAACAAATCTAAAACAAGACCCTCTCTTCCTTCAAAGTTCCTTACAAATTATCAGTCATTTGACCGAATTATCATAAAATACAAATTACTCAAACAGGTAGGATATTAAGGGAAGAGGAGCACTATATTTTGTGTTCTTGCGCGCGCTGAGAAACTCCTCTACTCGCGCCGGCTCCCTTTCCTAATATTACCAGTCGTGTGTTTGCATACGGCTGAACAAAAATAGCTCACCTCGTCACTGAAGGTAAGTTTTTCTCGCTATATTTAAACCATGACAACATAAATAGACTCAGCTTATCGAACTAAAGGTGGAAAATAGCTAAAGAACTATTTAACAGTTGGACGATCCGGGACGTGGTTTATCGTCTGCTAGCGTAAAGGAAATTATGCGTAGATAATCAAAAACCATGTGTTTGTTGGTTGCCAATGTTTTCGTCTTTGAAGTTTCGCGCTTTTATTAGCCGACTCCAGAAATGCTGTAAAATGTCATGATTATCTAGATTTCTAAACTGTTGAGAAAACATAAAATATTTTGAGTTCACATTACTCTATTCTATTTCAAGCATATAAGAACAAATATTAACGCTTTCTGTAAATTTTAATTTCACTTTAAATTAAAACTGCAATTCCGAATTCAATATCGAGACTAGTTGTTAATATGTATGTAAGCAAATTATCAAAAATCCAACAGTTTTAAATTTCGTTTATTTATTGTCTATAAATAGTTGCCTTAAAAATAATCGTTTTATCTTTTCTGTAATCATCGACTTTCGAAATAATCATATTATGTTACATATATTTTCCATCATTTGTGTACATGTTTAATATTTTTTAGTGTTTTAAAATTTCTTAGTGTTTAAAAAGTTTCTGACGTTGGTGATAAGTTAAGTTACTATTGCAGTTCTGGAAAACTAAAATATTTTTCTACGTAATTTCTGTTTCCATATGGATTCAGATTTATGACTATACATTTTTTAAAGACAATCATTTTAAATAAAAAGTTCCAAATACTTTTTAAAGACATTTCTTTATGAAATTTTGCCTTATTACGCAAAAAATATTTAATTTTTAAAAAAGTTTCTTAATCTTTGACATCCCGAAGGTACTTTAAAACTTTCATAAAACACCTGTTTCGCGTCTTTTCTCAGAGTTAAATGCTTAGAATAATTCCGTATATTTATTTTAAGTATCGTCTGGCGATTTATTGCTCCTGTTTTGCACCTTTATTTAAAAATGCATTCTTATGATAATTCTGTATATTTTTCAAAGTATCATTTGGTGACTTATTACGCCTGTTTCATGCTTTTTCTTAGAGTTACATTATTTTGATAATTCTGTATTTTCTTTTAACGTATCGTCTGGTGATATTCCATGCCTGTTTCGCGCCTTTTCTCTGAGTGACATTCTTATAATCATTCTGTATATTTATTTTATGTATCGTCTGATGATATTTTACGCTTGTTTTGCGCCTTTCCACTGAGTTATATCTTTATAATAATTCTGTACAATATTTTAAATATCGTCTAGTGATTTCTTAGTCCTGTTTCGAGCCTTTTCTCAAAATTACATTAATATAATAATTCTGTATATTTCTCTTAAGAATGTCTGGCGATTTCTTACGTTTTGATATGAAGATATTGGTGAAAATTATATTCTGACGCCATAAAAGTATTTTGAAAACAAAAGAGCAGTAAAATTTGTGAATAATTTTTCCGGGCATAAACGTTTTCTACACATTATCAAAATTTTTTAAAATAATCAAGTATACATAACATGGAGAATTTTATTTAGTCTGATATTTTGGTATATAAATATTTATAAATTTTTGCATGCCTTATTTTGCGGTAATACAACAAACATGACACAGATTATTGTTTCATAATAAAGACAGGGTAATAAAATATAAAGAAACATGTTTTAGTTTTAATTACCTATATATTTTAATGTTATAATTTTAATTTAGTAGGCAAGACTATTTGCGCGGCTCATAGTCACATCTGGTTTGGTGTGGCAATCCAAAAGTCTATATAAAATTTTTCGTTTTCCGGATTGAAATATCATTAATTCCTGCATTATTTAAAAAATATTTGTATATAATAAAATAACCAAAGTTTATATAATAATTACATGTTATACAGTATTTAAGTGACATTACTTTATATCAGATATGGTTTTTGTGAAGGATTTTGTAAAAAATTTTAAGGAATGCGACATTAAAATCATACCATGAAGGAAGACCTAATTTACGGCAATTTTATCATGTCCCTCTTCTTGCAGTCTCAATACAAGATTTAAAAATAAATTATGAAGAGCGGAATTCGTTAATGCAGCATATAAAAGCATACAATAGCATATAAACAGCATATAACAAATATATAAAGGTATCAATATATTTGAGAGGCAAAAAGAGCCTCTTTCATCAGTATAAACAAAATATCTGTCTACGGAGTCTAGACTGATATTTTTCTGTCTTTTCTAGAGTGTCTTATTTATTTTGATGAAGGGAACTCTCTTTACCTCCAAAACTAGTTTATATCTTTAAATATTTGCTATATTCGGCATTTTGACGAAGTTTGTACAGTTATTTTTTACAGCAGTTTAAGCGATTGCATTTAAATTAAATTCTAAAATGAGCTTTTTTGTGTTTATAATTATGTTTTGTGTGTCTGAGACTCTGGAAGGGCAATTAATAAATATTTTTTGTTTATGTTGTGTTCACATCACAACACAATGGCATAATAATTAATTATATTTTTATAAATAAACTTAGAGCCACCATTTAACATACTTTTAATTTTAATTTTCATATTTTCAAGATATGAACATTCAAAAAATGTTTAGATTTTTAATTTTTTTTTGTCCTAACACACCCTTCACTAAACGTTTCTATTTCAAATGGTACGCTGTGTTCTTTGTCAATCACTTTCATGATAATTATTTAAACATAGCCCAAATGTAATTTATAAAGTAAAAAAAAAAATACGCCCTTCCACGTGCTCTTAAATAGAAAGACGCTGAGTATACATACTTTGTATGTTTGCATCTGAGAATCTTTGTTACTATTCTACACAAAAACTTTCTCCCCAGCGCTTTGGGGAAAGTTCTGCAACCATCTATTGAATAATAATAAGAAAAAGAACTCCACGTCCGCTCCATTGTGCCATATTTTCTTCGCAGATATAGTGTTGGTATTTTTCAACATTTCTTTATCACCTCCTTTATATATTCAGACCTAGTTAATATCAAAACATTTTATACTAGTAATATATGCATGAATGGGATTTGTTGGTTGCAAACATTTCAGGTACTGTTACAGTTAATCTAAATTCGATATTTTTAATGAATTTCTAGACGAAAATAAGTATACATAAAATTAGAGTCTTCATTAAAAACACAGCATGAAGCAAATTAATAATTTGTTTGATGCTGTGTTTTTATCAAAGATTTTACGTTCTAGCTACTTTTGTAGCAGTTTGAACGATTTTTTTTATATATATTCAGATACTGAATAATGTTTTCATATTGCTACAATAGTGCTATTTTGCATCTGTAAAATGTATTGCATAAAAATGCAACGGTATGCAGTAGTGCTTATGATATGTAGATATTTTAAATTAATTTCTGGAAGAAAATTAAGTAAACATATATGCAGTTGAATTCTAAAATCTTCATTAAAAACACTGCATAAATAAACTAGCAATTTGTTTTATGCTGCATTTTTAACGAATAATTTTATTTTTTATCTATTTTTGTACGTGTTTGATCTATTAATTTAAATACATTCAGGTACTGAATAATGTTTTATATATGTAAGCCAATAATGTTATTTATTAGTAGTAGAATAAATTGGCAATGGTATGCAGCATTCTTCCTATATGATATGTTGATGCTTCTGTCAGAAAATTAAGTAAACTCATATTTAGATAAAAAGTAAAATCTTCATTAAAAACACAGCGTAGACAAATTAGTAATTTGTTTTATAAAAGATGACTAATTTGTTTTATAAATTAGTTTTACAATTTAGTTTTACAAATTAGTAATTTGTTTTGTGATTTGTTTTGTCGAAGATGTTACTGTTTGACTATTTTCGTAGGAGTTTAATCAATTAATTTAAATATATTTGGATACTGAATAATGTTTTATATATTTGACAATAGTACTATTTAGTAGTTGTAGAATGTATTGCATACTAATGTAATGGTATACAGTGGTGTCTATTATATATTGATATTTTAAATTAATTTCTGGAAGAAAATTAAATAAACATTTATTCAGATAAAAGGCAAATTCCACAATAAAACACAGCGTAAAACAAATTAGTAAACTATTTTATGCTGTAGTTTTAACGAAGATTTTACTTTTCAGCTTTTTTTATAGCAGTTCAAACCATTTATTTTAAATATATTCAAATACTACAATGCTTTTACATATCTGACAATAGTACGATTTAGTAGTTACATAATGCATTTCATAACAAGTACGATCAATCATGCATAAAACATTGATTCTGAAACACTTTCCAATTGCAATGCAATTTTATTTAAGCATCTCTAAAATGCGATACATTCAGCGGCGATATTTTTAACAGACTCCCGAGCAAAATAATTTTGCGTTAAAAATATTCAGCAAATTTTATACAACTCATCTTACAGCTTGATTTGTTTACATTCTGCATACGTTAAAATTAGGCTTCGTTGTAGAAATAATCAAAATTTGATGATAATTTAAACTCAAAAATATTGTAATTGGGTTGGAGTAGAATATAGATGCACAGAAAATACTGAAAAATAAAGCAATTTTAGGTCGGATGCAACATTAAATATAAATTTAAAAGAACTTTAAAAATCACGATTTTGACACTGGGGGAAAAATTGATGCCATATTTTATTTTGAAGTGGGTTACGTGATTTCTTTTAAAATAAATTTAAAAATGAAATAGTATGTCGTAGTGTCTATGATGTGTCAATATTTCTAGTTAATTTCTGGAAGAAAATTAAGTAAACATGTATTGAGATAAAAAGAAATATAAATAAGTAATATATAATGTACTACTTCCACCGTAAGTAGTCTAATGTACTTTATTAATGTAAGCAGTGTTTTCCAAATTTGAAGCACTCTCGTGTGAAATTCAAAGAAACATCTGGTAAATTATGAAGATGAGATTGTCAGACAATTTTTTATATCGCAATATACAACTTCGAGACGTTTTAAACACACCCAAAGTACTTATTTTTTTTAATTAACGGAAATTCGTCTGTTAATTCCATGGATTCCGTTCAAAGCTTGCTTGAAAGATAATTTCTCGATCTGTCAGATGGTGTTAAGATGGAAACTCTGCGATATTATTGAAAATCGCTAAGGAACTGATTTGCGTGAAAATCGTACTAAAACATAAAATAACTGAAAAACTAAACTTAAAAACTTCGAATTTTAAAAAAATATCGCCGATGCATATCGTCCCTGGTCCTAAAATTCTTGTGTACAAAATTACATGTCCGTACGACGTTTAGATTTTCCTCTATAGACGGCACACACAGACAAACAGACAGACAGACGAACAAAAACAGGTATCGTACTTTATTATTACAGATTGATAATAATTATCGTGCTTTACTTGTAATAATTTTGTAAAACATGATTTGAATGGAAGAGATTTTAACTGAAGGCTAATTTACTTTTGTAGAAACGTAAATGTACATTACATTTGCAACTGAGTTTTGCATAATAAACAGCTCTAAGAAATAGTTCCACCCAAAGTATCTCGTGCTCTAATCATCCAATGAATTGTTCAACTTGTATCCTATTTACCTCAAAGAGAAAGACTTGGATTATTGTGATGCCACTTAATGCAGTAATTTCAACATGGTTATTTCATATTGCAAAATAGAAAAAATGTATGTACCAAATTTTTGTGATAAAGCTTTTTTTTTGCTTATTCTCAGGACAATTATGAAGTCGAACATGATAAGAAGTTTATTACAGCTACCCTTGTAAATGTAAATAGTTAGTTATACGAATAAATAGTCTGTAAATTAGGGTGAATGAAATTTTAGAACTAGAGAACATTAAACGGAAGAAAAATAATCAGCGGGTTATGTTCAATATTTGAAAAAAAAAATAAACAGCCTCTGCAGATACCTTTATAAAATACAGCCTCTGCAGATGCTACCAATGACACCCCCAATCACCGATATCACTGAATACCTATTAATTTTGAGCGAGATCAAACCATGGAAAGGCTTATTTATTCAAATATTATTTTTTACAAATAAATAAATAAATAATCAAATAAATAAATAAAATAACATAAATAAACATAATAAATTTTAACTGAGTCAAATCGTACATATTAAATAAAAAACATCTGATGTGGGCAGCGTATGATTTTCCCTACAGATTCAAACTCATTTTCTCTTTATTTATTTATTAATTCAATAAATGGAGTATAGTTGCACAAAATAACATGGACAGTTATTTCAAATTACACTGGATTTGCAGATTAAATTCAATTTTCGTTTTCATTTGGTAACTGGATGTATTTTCAAAGGCAATTTTCCAAAAAATGCAAAAACTTAGAATATCTCGAGAGCGGTTATTCCTATAGAGGTACAGATTTTATTTTATTCATTTGTCGTCAAAAATTATGTATAAAACAAACATTTGATTGATACATTTGGGCATATGTAGTCTTCCACACATAGGCACACACACACACGCACAGATGTCACTCTAAAAACAGTTTTTTCGAGTTCTACTGTACTTGAAATCTGTAGATATGTCAAAAACTCGAGTTCCGATTTTCGAGATGATTCCAGCATTCTTCCTTATACAACTATGTGTTGTAGGGAAAGTAACTAGAGATAGGCGAATACAATCCTCGAATACTCGAATGTCTCGAATAGAAGTAAGTATTTGAAATTCGATATTTCGAATATAACGTCTCTAGAAGGAATTTGAATGTCTCAAATATTGGTTCCATGATTAACTGCAGGTTCTGGAATAAAAAGTTAGGATATTCCATAAGAAAAAATTCGAAAGTACCTAGAAGAAAATTTGCTGAAATCAAATGAAAATATGTTTCTGACTATTTGAAGAAGACGAATCTGTACCCTTTCTGATAGGAATTATCTTTTAAGTATTCAATCACGCCAACGTCAACAGTTTTTTAAGAGCGACACTTCAGTATCCCTGGTTTAATTTGCGACAAAGAACAAAAGAAGACTAGATCCTGAATGTACTTAAATGCTTGTTTTCTTAAATGAAAACGGGCGGTACGCGAGAAGCATTTATAATTATTAAATTATTGTAGTTAAGAGTACCTAAAATAAAAACTTACTCTAAAATAATTAAAATTTAAAATAAAAAGTTTCATTTCTAAATTAATGTGGTCTTATTATAATATTTTTAAATTTTACTGTAATTATGTATTTACCAATATTTAATAAAAAATATTTAATAAATGTAAATATAATTTATTAATAATTAGAAATAAATATTCAGGGTATTAAAATATTTGAGATACGGTTAATATTCGAAATGAATATTCGAATTCGAGAAAAGGTTTAGTTGTCCATCTCTAATAAAACTTGTGTGAAATTTATAAAACAATGGACTTATTTATAAGACACTTAACATACACCACAATTTTCAAGCATTGCACGTTTTTCCTGCTGGTTTGTCAAAAATCCGAAAATAAAGTATTTCTATTAGTGTCAAGAAACAGACCCGTACTCAAAGGGGTCTCGATCCTTAATCATTTCTTATGATGCCTCCCAAATATTCCACGCAAAACATTTAAAATAAACTAATTATTACAAAACCAATTTTCTTAAAGACCTGTATGAAATACATTTCGCATAATGTGTTTTAAGTATATCTGAATGGAATTGAAATTTACCAGTTGGCAAAATAGTCAAAGTTGACTTCAAATTCTGAAATAAGAAGAGAATAAATTCCTGTATCGCTTTAGTGTCGCCCACTCCTATTATACTAAAAGCGACATAATGAGAGATGCGCATTGTAGCAAAGAAATTATCATGAGTTATTTTTCCATTTTCTTCCAGCCAACCAAGAGCATGGAGTAATAGACGGGGAAATAGATCAACTACAGAATCGCCAAGAGCTTTGCGTTTCTTACAAGGTAAAGAAAATGACTTTTCAAAATTTTTATTTTTCAGCAAAGAAATTTCAAGGAAAATTTTAGCGTATGTAACAGTTTCTCTTTCTATTCTCTTAATAAGTAGTTATTCTGCGTAAATGAAATCAATTTAAAAAGCATATTCCATTGTAAACAACTCTATCTTCGCTGCTTAACTTCCAAATGCCTTTCTGTTCCTAACATGCATACTGAAATTTATGTGCCCCATTCCCTTCACGAGAATGATTGTTTAACATTCTCACAGTAGCTGGTGACGTAATCAGGTACATGCATTAAAATACGCACTCTCAAATCACCACCTTGGGCGAGGAACAATAGATTTTTTAGCGGGATTGTTACTGCGTGTTTAGCGTATATATTTCTATATCTAAATATCTACTTAGTTAAAATTCGTAATTTTTTAGTATAGAGTCTATGCATTATTTTATAGCACATAGCAGTAAAATGTATTTGATAGCATATTCAGCTATTAGGTCAAGCTGTTTTATGGCATTTATAAAGCATACATTGCTTGGGATTAGGGCTGCTAATCCTGGGATCCTTGATCTCTGCATGACGAGTGTCCGGCCTAAAAGCCGATCCTGAGATCTCGGCCAAGGGTGCGACAGTGTTCAATTCGCGCCACTGCCCAAACTGTCGCCGTATTCACGCAGAGTACGATCACGTTAAACATGTGGGTTCGTAAGTCCTTCCGAGAGGTTGGTGGTAGGGGAAGGAGGGTACGGCCCCTGTGGATGCCTCCACCACTGGGTTCTGGTCTAAAGTGGGTGGCACTTTCCAGCTGTCTAAACAGATGTCTTACACCTTCAAGTAGGTCGGACTATCTGCGTCGAAGAAAGAAAGATCTCGGCCAAAAGATTTGATCCCAAGTGCCTGGTCAAAATGTTGATACAAAGTACCCATCCAAAATGTCGATCCCGAGATCCTAACTAAAAAGTTGATCCCGAGTGCCCTGCCAAAAAGTCGATCCTGAGATTCTCGTCTAAAAGTTGATACAAAGTACTCGTCTAATAAATCGATCTCGAGATCCTAGCCAAAAAGCTGATCTCGAAATTCGCCGATTTCGGGATTTATCTTAGTTGTTTTAATTTATGTAATACTTTATCGGAAATGTCAAAACGGTTATAAAAAACTATGCAAACTGTTGGAGTAAGACCCCACTAAAATAATTCTCAAAAATTCAAAAATTGGCTGATATAATATAGTGTACAATTCAATTTTTTTTCCTAATTTTAATCAATTATACACATGCAAAATATAATTGAAGCAAGAAAGATCAATCATGCATAATCATTGATTATGAAACACTTTCCAACTGAAATGCAATTTCATTTAAAAATTTCTGAAATGTGATACATTCAGTGGTGATATCTTTTATATTATCACAGTACTACAGTAATTTATTATACTTAAATATTTAAAATTGTATCGAAATATAAATCATCTGATTCTCTATGCAAAATCAATGAATATTTCATTCATATAACTTGTATTCCAGACTCCAGAGCTAAATAATTTTGTGTGAAAATAATTCAGCAATTCTTATGTAACTCACCCTACAAGCGCTTGAGATATTTGCATTCTGCATAAGTTAAAATTAGGCTTCGTTGAAGAAATAATAAATGTTTAAGGATCACTTAAAATCACAACTATTGTAATTGCATAGGCACGGAATTTAGATACACAGATAATACACAGATACTATATGTGTGTGTGTGTGTTCAAAGTATTGGAATCGTGCCGAAGATCGGAACTCGAATTTTTGAATGAACTACACGTTTTGGGACTTCTAGAAAACGAAAATACTATTTTTAGGAAGACGTTTGTGTGTGTAAGGGGGTATCTGTGTATGTTTCTGTGTGTCAGTGAGGATAGTACATCCACTCTAAATGAAAAACTAATGGACCGAATTTCATAAAATTTGGTAGGTATGTTTTCGTGGGAAATCCTGATGTTCTTTAGATTATAGTACGATTCGTAATAAAAGAATCTGCCTTCTTTGCGAAATGGCCGGCAGAAATTTACTTTATCCACTCTAGCTAAAAACTAATGGAACAAATTGAACAAAATTTGGTGTATAATATTTCAATAACCTACAAGTGATTTATATACCAAATTTAACAAAATTTGGTATATAAATCATTTGTAGGTTATTCTAGTACGATTCGGGAAAAAGGAACATGCTGTTTTTGCGAAATGGCCCGCAAAAATCGTTAAATATGAAAATAAATGACTACGTGTGCTCAATTATATCAATTAAATTCCTAATTTATACGTGATTTTTGAAAACAAAAAGAATTAAACTAACCCCATTACTCTAGGACTAGCCGTTCTTGAGATATTCTAGTTTTTTCGTGTTTTCGCTACGCCACCTTTGACAATAAGTTCAGCTATCAAATGAGAACCAGATTTAAGTTTAACGTGCAAATTCAATGTCATTTAAAATACTAATGGCTGTTATTTTGTGCATATAAACTCAAATTATTATTGAAGAAATGAAGAGAACGTGAATATGAGTCTGCAGGGAAAGACATGTGCTGCCCACATCAGAATTTTTAACAATATTACAACAATGATTTATAGAAGTGAACGGAGATTATTTGCAGGCCATTTCGAAAAAATGTATGATCTATATTTAAAGATCCACCAAATTTTTGTAGAATAAAATGTTCAACGAATTTAAGCTGTGTACCAAATTTTAACTTTCTAGGACGCAGGAAAGTGCATTAAAAATGCCATCAAATAAGTATATCATGAAGAGTTATATAAAATTAAAAAAAAAAATTTGAAAAATTGTTATCTACCAAATTTATTTTAAAATGTGAAGCCTCTCTCATATACGAAATGATTAAACTCTTGGAAAGATATTTATTATATAATATATCTCTTTTTTTCTTTCTGGAGGATATCCCAAAAGTCAGAATTTAATTGAATCTGTTTTTTTCCCTATAATAAATAATTTTTAATTAAAAAACTACTTAACATATTTTACTGAAATTTTTTTTATATATTTTATAGGATAATGTGAATATTTCCTAAAAATTTCGAAGCAATTTGTGAATTTTAAATTTGCTTAAAAAATGTTTGAAAAATTAGGTCCCATAGGGTTCAATGTGTATCATTTTTTCAACACGGGTTCAATAAAAAACTAATTGGGTGATATTATTTATTTATATTCTCATAGGTCCCACAGACCGTTTGAAAAACATACTAAAATTTCATTTTGATAAAGTCATTTTTACGGCAGTTATCGTGCTAACGGACAGACAGACAGACAGACAGACAGAATGAACAAATTCATAAGCACTTTTAAACTATGTTGTAAAGTGTTAAAAATGATTGAAAATTTAATTCTCATGATATTCTTCCATCTAACTTTCTACATGTTTAATACAGAATATTGTGCTATTTTGTGGTATAATTTAGGGACTGACTGCGAAAACTGATGAAATAACAATATAATACTATATCATAAACAAATTTTAATTGGGAAAAATTATGTTTAACAACTGAAAAACAATATTTCGTTTCGTTAAATATGCTTCCTTTTATTTAATAAAACTTACAGTAAGCAAAATGTATTTATTAATATGACGTTTTTCATATAAAAGTTTGATATGCTACATTTAAAATTTTTATATTCAATAAAACAGTTAGATACATGTTCTATTAACAAAGTTTCTAGAAATGTCCCACACAGTGGTGAATCCTGGTCTATGAAACAGCTCATGCGGAAATGCATCTTACACGCTTCCCTTGCGTTATCAATTGTACCACAATACTCAAGAGATTTAATGGCGATAATATTAATGATAATTAATAATGTTAATGCTATTGTGTTATATATTGTAACTAGGGTAGGGTTTTGTCGTGAATTTGGTGTGATAGAGCCATACTAAATTCTACCGCATCATTCGCCATTGGTTTCCATGTACCCCAATAACTTTGTAAGGAAAGATTCATGAGTACGTATTTTAGGTCTATATAGTAAAGTGACCTTACCCGATCGAGTTAAAGTGATTGCAGCGCCCCTAAAGAATATAATCTTAAAAGTTAGGGAAAAGAACTTCACAACAAAGCGAGATAGACGAAAAAGCCAATTACAAAGTTGTAGCGCATTGTCTAATTATTAGAATTTGACAATGCGTTACAACTTTGTAGTTGGCTTTGTATAATTGACATTGTTTAATTAGTAGAATTTGACAGCAGAAACGCTTGTATATTGAAGACAAGAAATACCCGTCAAAAAGTCGTATAAACACAATCACACCTGAAATGCTTATCAAACTACACAGTCATATTCGTTCTCAAATTAAAATGTGTATTGTTGCTGACAAAGGATATTTTGAACAGATCGGTGTGCATGTAAGTGTTGTTTATTGTATCATTCCTGAATAGGATAGAAATTCGCCAATAACTTTATTTTGTCAAATAAATGTTTTCTGTAACAGTTTTATTGTCGATTCCTACTCATTAGACAATGCTCTGCAAACTTGTAATTGGCCTTTTTCGTCTATCTCGTTTTGTTTCCTAATTCGTTATCAAAACTTTTAAAATTCTTCTCTAGGGGTACTGAAATCACTTTACTTAATCAAGCACGGTCACTTTACTATAGATAGACGTAACATGTACACTCATGGACTTTTCCTTACAAATAAGGAAAACTTGATCAACGTATTTAAGCCCAAATAAAATAATAATGCAGCATACAGCTGTTTCAAGGATTCACTGAATAATCTTTGTCAGCGTAAAAGAACCAACAAATCCGAAATAAAATAAAAAACCGAAATGGGCATAAATAGAAGAAACAGCGGGGTTTATATACCCAAGTCCTGGATTAAGGGCCTACCTGCAAGATCCAATTAGAAAGAAGAACAGCCTAATAACTTTCCTTACACAGTATTAGGTTGCTTAAGAACTTTCATATGAACCATGTTGTTGTTGGAAATAGGGTCGGTTTGAGAAACCTGCCGGGAACCGGACCGTCCCATATGAACCATGTATAATAACACTGTATTTCCAATCCTGTAAGCAGCAATTAAAATATAAAATAATATATCAAAGTTATTGACATGTTACAAAAACTCTGTTTATTGTTGATCTCATTACCGAGATTGATTTCCCATTACTATAATTTAAAAATATGATTTAGGTAGCACATAACTTTCCCTACATAATGCAAGTACTATACTTCTTTTAATGCGAAATAATGAGAGCCCATGATTCAAGATCCATGGCATAATGATTTTAACGCTGAAACGTTTTTCTTTATATAATTTCTAGCAGCAGCACTTAATACAATGATCATCCGCCAATCAACCTGCAGTATCGAATATTTTGAAGTACCGAATTAACTTATATTTCGTGTAAATATAGCTTGACAGCTGGAAATATTGCTAACATCTGCTAAGTAATATATTGCATTATATTAAAATATGTTAGTTATTACTATACATCGATTTGGCGTCATTTCTTAACTTCAGCGTCATTTTTCACACTTTACAACAAAGTTGAAAAGTGTTTATGACTTTGTTCATTCTGTCTGTCTGTCTGTCGGTCTGTCTGTCTGTCTGTCCGTTAGCACGATAACTGCCGTAAAAATGACTTAATCAAAATGAAATTTTAGTATGTTGTTCAGACGGTCTGTAGGACCTATGGGATTATAAATAAATAATATCACCCAATTAGTTTTGGATTGAACAAGGTTGAAAAAATGAAATACATTGAACCCAATGGGACCAAATTCTTCAAACATTTTTTAAGCGAATTTAAATTTCACAAATTGCTTCGAAAATTTTAGGTAATATTCAAATTGTTCCATAAAATATATAAAAAAAAATTCAGCGAAATATATTCAGTAGTTTTTTAAATAAAAATTAAAATAATAATTACACCTCTTACATGAAGCGATCACGTGACCATGATATGAAACGATCACGTGACCAACTTCAATATATATAATACGGTATCCATCTTGTCTCAAAATCGTCATTTTTAAAGTTCTTTTTAATTCATATTGAGTGTTGTATTCGTCGTAAAACCTCTTTATTTTCGCTTAAATTCTGGCATCTACATACTGAAACAACGCAATGATAATATATTTGAGTTTAAATGAGCATCCAACTTTGATTATTTCTCTAACGAAGCCTATTTTTCACTTATGTGAAATGTAAACAGCAAAATATGTAGGATGAGTTGTATAGGAATTGCTGTATTTTTTTAATGCAAAAGAATTTAGTTCATGGAGTCTGCATAGCTGATATGAAAGAAATATTCATTGACTTTACCGAGAGAAGGACGATTTTTTGCGATGAAGTTTTAAGCATAGAGTTAAATTACTTATAGCTCCATGGTCTTAATTTTTAAATAAAATAAATTATTATAGTATTGTGATGAATGACATGAATGGGAAATTATTTATGAATGAAATGCTGCTTTTTTAGAGAGAGCCAGGCGTGTTATTTTTTCTATGACGTCATTTGAATGAATTTCAGTTGTTTTCGATGAAGTTTTTAAATATAATAAATTATCGTGGCATTATGATAATTCTAAAATTGTTACCGAGTAATATATCACATTTTAGAGATGTTTAAACCAGGCAATTTATATTTCAATGCCGTCATTTGAATGAAGTTCATTTTTTCGGATGAATGTTTAAGTTTTCAACTATAATAAATCAATGTAGTATTGTGAGACGTTTTAAAATATTACCGAGGAATGTATTACATTTTAGACATGTTTAAATAAAATTGCATTGAAGTTGGAAAGTGTTTCTTAATCAATGCTTTAAGCATGATTGATCTTTCTTGTTTCTTATTTGGGGCCATTTCGTCAATTTGGCACCATATTAAAAAGTCACCAAGTTGGTCATATTTCGCGAAATTAATCGCTAAGTGTTACATATTTAACCATACTACGGTATAATTTGCAGATTCCACTTCGATAAGAGCTTGCAATTCCGTCCTAGTAGTTCAATGGTAGAGCATCGGCTGGCCAGAACAAATATCCATGGTTCGATTCCTGGATTGGACAGCAAGGTACTTTACAAATTCTTTAGATACATTTATTTGAAAAAGAAGTTAAAAGTTTGTAAAGTGTTGTTGTTGAGACCCAGACCGTCCGACCTACCAGAAGGGTGTAAGGTAACCGTTTGGACGTCCGGGAAGTGCCACCCAATTTAGACCGGAACCCAGTGGGGGAGGCATCCACAGGGAACGTACCCTCCTTACCCCACCACCAACCTCTCGGAAGGACTTACGGACCCACATGTTTAACGATATCGTACTCCGCATGATCACGGCGGCAGTTGTGGCAGCGTGCAAATCCAGTGCGCAAACCACCGGGCTACCACGTCCGAAATGTGCCAACAGCACGCGGTGTTCCCAGGTTGTCACCCACCCAAAGCTTGTAAAGTGTGTCTCATTCGTTTTAAGATAAACATATTATGTATAAAATGATTATTTTTTAACATTATTGAATGTCTTGTTATTTTAATGATTATTTCAAAGATTATTTCGAAAATGTGGGGATCTTTCGAACGTTCGATTGCGTTTAAAATCCACAGGGTTCCAGTATTCACGGATCTTAATAATCGTACCACATTATTTGGAACGCTCCATTTGTTCGTGAGATATCGCATTCGCAGACTCACGGAGACACTCACACTTACATACACACAGACACCACCTCAAAAACGTTCGATTCAAGTTGAGGTATGCTTGAAATGCGCTCTTCCATCGAAAAGTCGAATTCGCAGTTTCAACTCATTCACAATACTTTCCCTATACATTATACACCGTGTCCGAGAATCTTTATTATTCTAAACATTAATAACAAAAATAAACATTAATAAAAAATAAATGAGAACTATATTGAAGGTATTGTAAAAAAGAAAAAAAAAACTGTTAGATTTCTTCGTTCTTTTGCCGCAAACTGCATTTCACCTTTTCGTATTTTTGTTATTAATGTTTAGAATAATAAAGATCTTTCTCAGATACGGTGTATAATGTATGCTGGGAAAGATGTTGGCTTATCTTACACGATCGTTTAAAGTTTTATATACAGCAATTTAGTAACAGATTAACAGATAATTTATAATTTCTTAAAGTAAAATGCGATCGCAAATCAAGGTTCTAATAAGAGTTTATTTTTTATCGGAAAAATATCTCACCTTAAAATCTGTAAAATGTAGAAAGCTTATATATAAATGTTACCACAACAAATCATGGATATACTGGTTTCCTAAGAAAGTTCTCACGCCACCTAGGTCTATCTATACTAAAATGATCATGCTTGATCGAATAAAAGTGGTTGTAGCACTCAGAATTTATAAGTTCAGGAATACTAATTCAACAACGAAGCAAAATAGACGAAAGAAGCCAATGGTGATTAGCTGTAAATCACAATATGCTTATTGGTGATTAGCTGTCTGTTGTGATACAACCATTCAAAAGACCTAATTAAAGAATAATAAAATCCCCTGAACAATTATATCTCAACACCTGATTGGGTCGGACACTCACATACAATAAAAGGGAAATTTTAATTAATTAAATACTTAATGGAAGGGGATCATATAGTGGGAAATAGAATTTGGAATATCAAGCAGCTCACATACAAGTATGGTTTAATATTTAATTACACAACGCAATGCTTTATATTCAAAATTCTATTCCCTACTATACGATCCCCTTCCATTAACTAACTTTTAATTAATTAATTTCCCCTTTTAATTGTATGTGAGTGTCCGACCCAATCAGGTGTTGAGATATAATTGTTCAGGGGATTTTATTATTCTTTAATTAAGTCTTTTGAATGGTTGTATCACAACACTGTCCTATTCAGATATGCAAAAATAAACAACATTTACATGCACAGAAATCTAATGTACATGACGTTCAAAACGCCCAGCAACAATGCACATTTGAGAAAGATTATGGCCGCGTACTTGGAAAAGCATTGCAGGTGTCACCGTGCTACAATCCCTGATGATTCGATGTTTTGACAGATATCTATTGCCTTTCAAATGCACGTTGCGTTCGTTTCTGATGGTGTCGCTTCCTACGAATCAACATTCTACAACTTTGTAATTAGAATTTTTCATCTATCTCGCATTGTCAATTTTAGTATCCTAGCTTCTTAAATTCTTTTAAAGGGGCGCTGCAATCATTTTTATTCGATCGGGATGTGTTACATTACTATAGTGTTACTTACCTAACGTGTACACTCATGGATCTTTCTCTACAAAGTTATTTGAGTGATTAAAGATTCTCTGATGAATCCTGTATTTTTCCATAGCGGAAAAAATAGCCAATAGCACCCATCTATCGAGATTCAAAAATTTTTAGTAAATAAATGCCCCTATGAATACAAAACTTACTCAACCAATGCTGGTGAATGGATTTAGGGATTGAAATCAGAATTGTTAACTCCTGGGAGATAGAGATTGGCCAATATGTATTCTCAATTTGATCAAAGTCATTGATGAAAGCACACATTTCTCTGCTGGCACACGATGGTAATATAGGGAACGTAATGAAATCGTTTCGGAACTCGATTTTTCGACGGTTCTAAACGTTTGTTGCACTCTAGAACACGAAAACCTATTTCTTGCGTGTCGTATGTCTGTGCGTGTGTGTATATTTGTGCAATGCACCGCACCTACTACGATGCTTTTATCTTGAATCTGAAAGTAGAAGGGTAAGAACAATATTGTTACACCACTGCAACTACAGTATTGTTATTTTACTGCCTCAGTAAGTCATCAAAATAAAGTTATGAAGGTACAGTATATGCACAATATATGAAGGTACAGTATATGTACAATATATGAAGGTACAGTATATGTACAGTAAGTATGTATACTAAGCACGTACAATACATGAAGGTACAGTATATGTACAGTTAGTATGTACCCGAGCACAGTATATGTACTATATATGAAGGTACAGTATATGTACAGTAAGTAAGTAAACTAAGCACATATGTACAATATATGAAGGTACAATATGCACTTATGTCCAAAAGTTAAGCATAGTTGCTCTCTATGTGAAAATTTCAGGAAATCTACATCGGAATGGAAAGAAACGCTGTATGCGGGTGTAATAGAGTTATAGAAGAAGAAAAAAATCTGATGTGGGCAACACATGACTTTCCTTATATAATGAAATGAATTTACTACTTTTACAGTAAAATAAATAGGTTTTTCTTCTAGTAGATACTAATATCCTTTCCAAGATATTGACTTTTCGACAATTAGTCGTCATTTTCATTGATTATCGTCATTTTTATCCATTTGGCGAGATTTTCGTTAATTTGGCAACATTTCAAAAAGTCGCCAAGTTGGCGACATTCCGCCAATTTTGTCGCCAAAATCTCGCCAAGCGTTATGGACAAAGAAATAAGTTATATATATATATATATATATATATAACTTATTAGATATTGAATTTTCGACATATATTATATAACTATTATATATTTATATATTATATAACTTATTAGATATTGAATTTTCCACAATTAGTCGTCATTTTCATTGATTTAGCGTCATTTTTATCCATTTGGCGAGATTTTCGTTAATTTGGCAACATTTCAAAAAGTCGCCAAGTTGGCGACATTCCGCCAATTTCGTCGCCAAAATCTCGCCAAGCGTTATGAACGAAGAAATAAGTTATTCTTACAGCAGATAAATTGGCGTTCAAATGCAAATGTATTACTCAAAGTATATTTTTTCATGAATGGAACGAGCTAGATCCACGAGAATGATGTCACCCAATTTATCGCATGATATTATATATGAAAAGTGAACATGTTTCTCAATAGGAAATATTTTTTTTCTATTTTATTTGACTTTTTGATAATTTTTTTGAAAAATGTGCAATATCTCGAGAACGGTTCATGTTAGCGTTCTAAAATTTATGTCAATCGTTTTCTAATGAAAAATTACATAAGGAATGTCTATTTACGTAACTTTATTATTGGTTTTGATTATTTGACGATTTTTTCAAAATTTCATTCGAAAATTTAGGGGGGTTCTGAACATTCGATTGCGTATAAAAACAATAGGCTTCCAGTGTTTACAGATTGTGATTTTTGTACCAAATTTGGTTCGAATCGGTCCATTCGTTCGTCAGTTATCGTCTCCACAGACCCACTGACACACACACACACACACACACACACACACACACACACACACACACACACACAGACATCACTTCAAAAATGTTTGATTCGTGATCAGGGATGCTTGAAACGTGCTCTCCCGTCGAAAACTCGAATTCGAATTTTCGACCCCGTCACAATACTTTCCTTATACATGTATATAAGGAAAGTAATAATGCAAAATAAGGATTATAACGACTTTTATTATCCAAAGAAAAGGGTTGAAAGAAAAAGGATCAGAATACGAGTGTGAATCTCAGTGAAACAGGATGATTAACACAATGTGATGCTGCAGTTTAATAGGGTGTGTGGGAATCTCGGGTAGCCACGCAAGCTGCACAACGATTTTCCATACTTTCGATTAGGTTTGGATGAGTTGCGTGCTCAAAGAGTTCCAAGCCTCACGGAGAGCAGTTTTTCAACCCCGGAACGGAGCTTGGTGGGTAGCGGAGGGCTGCAAGATGTCTACCGAGCATATCCTACACACGCTGTATTGGATTCAGGTCAGAAGAGTTGGCAGGCCACTGCATGTGCTGGATATCTTCATATTGAAGGAAGTAGTCGACCAAGTCAGGAGGCGCGTTATCATCCATGAATATGAAATCAGGATCAACAGAAACTCGAAACAATCGAACAGTAGGCTCAAGAACTTTGTCTCTGTATCTTTGACTGGTAACCGACCCCGTGTTAAAGATGTGGAGGTCTGTGTGGCCATCCATCATGATGTCAGCCCAGACCATGACTCCCTCAAACGGAAAACAATGTCTTTCCGTGATTTTTCCCGGATGAAAACGTATTCCACATTTTCTCCAGATCGTGGTGCGACAAGAATCAGTGTGCAGGCTAAATCTGGACTCGTCACTGAACATGACATTGCTCCACTGTTGTCCACCCCACTGCCGATGTTCCAAACTCCACTGTTAACGCGCGCGTTTCTGTGCAGACGTCAGGGGGATCCAAACTGCTGGTCGTCTGGCATAGAGACCAACGCGTCTGAGTCTCCTATAAACAGTTTGCCTCGAAACAGTGATTCCTGTGGCGTCTGTCAGGGCTGAACCCAGTTGTCTAGTAGAACGGTTCCTCTGATGTCGAGCAGTTATCACCAAATGTCGGTTGTTACCCTAGACCGACCTGGTACTGGTCGTCGGGTATATATAACATCTCCAGTGGTTTAGAACCTCTGCCATAGTCTGGAGATCACACACTGAGGCACATTCAGAATTCGAGACGCTTCGGTTTGGGATCGACCGGATTCCAGCATTCCAATTATTCGTCCCTTCAGAAACATGTCCAGTTGGCATCTTTGTGATATCATTCGTCCTTTTTGATTGTTAACAACGCTCCGTACCACAGCAATTGCGAAATTCTGCCTCAACTGGCCATGCCGCTCGAGGCCGTTTTATACTCGTTCCGACGTGCGCCGGTGCTTTGGCCATGTCGAAGTTGACTGAACTGTTTTGCATATGAACAAAGATTTACCTTCGTCCCACGATTCTCCACAACTGATTGTGAACTATTGTATCCGTATTAACTCAGAGTTTTTCGCACTTTACGAATTATGCTTAACTTTTGGACATGATTGTATGTCGAAAGCCCAGTCCGCCCTACTCGTCCGAGGACATGGAACAGCAAAATGGGCGGCCGGGGACATGAGTGTATGTGTCATATATGAAGGCACAGTATATGTACAGTAAGTATGTATACTAAGTACAGTATATGTACAATATATGAAGGTACAGTATATGTACAATATATGAAAGTACAGTATATATACAATATATGAATATACAGTATATGTTCAGTAAGTACGTATACTAGGTATAGTATATGGAAAACTCAAAAATAAGAATAAAAATGTAAAATTAGTGTATAAATTAGCAATAACTGATGAACACTTATTTACATATTTTAATGATTGATGAACACTACTTTATCATATTTTAATGATTGAGAGTACAAATGTTTTAGCCATATGGTTAGTCATATCTTATGAAATTCTAGCCTGGCCTATTATATGTATTGTTCCTAAATATGATTTTTTGAGATTTGTTTATTAAATTTTTTATTATAAAACAATATTTCATAAAATATTTTATAGTCCAATAATTACACTTCTTGCAATCCTTTTATAAGTAAATTTTAGATGTTACTTTTAAGTTTTTGGCGGCGAAATGTGTGAAAATTTGAATGTAGTCCACGTTTCGAAATGTTGGAGGCACTTGTTGTTAACCGACCCCAGTAACCGACTTTCCTATTTTGTCAGTTATTAATTGAAATTGCAACACTTATTTCTGTTACACTACGTTACTATTGTAATGTCTAGACATGTTCTCAAAGTGAAACTGATCCCGATATTACTTAACGTTCAAATACCACAAGTGTATATTTGACCCTTATATAAATTTTATTTCAAAAGTATAAGCTTCTCTTTAATAACATTCTTGCACTTTTAGATATACAGGGTGTCCCAAAAACATTGACCTCGGCTTTTATTCCTTAAATATTGATCTTAGACATATATAATAAATGACAAAGTTGCGTAAAAAAAGGTACATAATTTTATGAAATCGATTAAAATTTTCAAGGGAATTAAATTTTAGGAAATACAAAATTTTAATTTTTATGCTGCCCCCATACCAAAAACATTTCCAGTGAGTAAAATATGCCCCATACGTTAATAAGGTGATGTACAAAATTTCAGCATTTTATCATAAAAAGTCCCAGAGATCTGAAAAGACAAAAATGCTGACTTAAACTCCTTTTCGATGCATCAACATGGGTTCTTAGAGGGGAAAAATCATGTCGGCAGATCGCGTTTCAGAGGTCATACACAATTACATAAATAAATAATAATTTTGCTATTTATTGGTACAAAAGTATCTACACTGTGTAGAGATAATAACTTTACACAAAAATTACAAAGCTTGTTCAAAATGTTTTCCATCCATGCCAAAGATCCATTAAAGATAAGAGGCAGATATTATTTGCTTATGATGCATTTCTGCGTTGCGTCATTTATACTCATGCTGTAAACATTTACATTTTGATTTGTGATTAATCCCTCACCAACTTTGTTTAAACATATCTCTGGGACTTTTAATGATAAAATGCTGAAATTTTGTGCACCACCTTATAGTGTATGGGGCACATTTTACTCAGTGGAAGTGCTTTCGTTGGGAGCCGTATAACATTTTAAATTTTGCATTTCTTCAAATTTGATCCCCTGAAAATTTTTATCGATTTCATAAAATTCTGTACCTTTTTTTACGCAACTGTGTAATTTATTATATATATCTAAGGTCAATATTTATGGAATAAAAGCTGAGGTCAATGTTTTTGGGACACTCTGTATATGCAAGAAATATCGATCAAGCATAAAGTATTATTGATTAAAAAACACTTTTCAACTGTAATTTATTTAAACTCTAAAATACGATACATTCAGCGGCAATATTTTTTAATTATCACAGAAATGTAATAAATTACTTTACCTATAATTTTATTTAAACATCTCTGAAATACGATACATTCAGTGAGGATATTTTTTAATTATCACAGAGCAACAATAATTTATTTTACTTGGAAAATTAATGGAGGTAAAAGTGCTTAAAAGTTAATTCAAACTTTATTCAAATGGCGTCATCCAAATGTAAATCGTCTGGCTCTCTATGTAAAAGTAGTGAATATTTCATTCATACACTTTTATTCCAGACTCCGGAGTTAAATAATTTGGCGTGAAAAAAATTCAGCAATTCTTATACAACTCATCTTACAATCACTTGTTTACATTTTACATTCATTAAAATTAGGCTTCGTTGTGGAAAAAATCTAAATTTGATGGTCATTTAAACTCAAAAACATTGTAACTGCGTTGGCGTAGAATATAGATGCACAGAAAAAACGCAACAATAAAGCGGTTTCAGGACGGCTGCAACACTAAATATAAATTTAAAAGAACTTTAAAAATCACGATTTTTACTCTGGGAAAAAAGACGGATGCCATATTTCATTTTGAAGTGGATCACGTGATCTCTTCATGTAATATGGGTGGAATTATTATTTTAATTAAATTTATTTATTTTAATTATTAATAAATATTAATTATTTATTAATATTTAAATTTTTTTATTTTATTATTTTTATTATTAATAAATTTTAATTTATTAATCAATTAAAAATAACCTTAAAAATCACAATTTTGACACAAGATGGATGCCACATTTATTTTGAAGAGGGTCACGTGATCTCTTCATATAATGGTCACGTGATCTCTTCGTACAAAGGGTCTCTTCGTCATTATTATTTTAATTTTTATTTAAAAAACTATCGTACATATTTTGCTGAAATTTTTTTTATATACTTTATGGGATAATTTGAATATTTCTTAAAATTTTTGGAGCAATTTGTAAATTTTAACATTGCTTAAAAAATGTTTGAAAAATTTGGTCACATAGGGTTCAATGTATTTCATTTTTTCAACCCGAGTGCAATCCAAAACTAATTGGGTAATATTATTCATTTACATTCCCACATGTCTCACAGATCGTCTCAACGACATACTAAAATTTCATTTTGATAAAGTCATTTTTACGGCAGTTATCGTGCAAACGGACTGACAGACAGACAGAATGAACAAAGACATAAACACTTTTCAACTATGTTGTAAAAAGTTAGAAAGGAACATTTGTTCCATTATTATTATTAATACTTTTATTTTTACTTTCCTATACTAAGTAATATAGTACAGAGCAAATATTGTTTTCACAAAAATTTTCAAATTCGAGAATTTGATGCCACTATATGTTCTGTATGACTTCCTGAGCACGTTTTGCCTTTTTTTGGAGTGATGTCCCTCTGTATGTCAGTGGCCGATTTCTAGTGTGCATTGGTAGCTGCCGCAAATATCAATGGATTTTCACGAAGCTTTATATCCGGCTTTGTTATAAAAAATCTAGAACTGGATAGAATTCTTTAAAATTCGAGCGAAAACTTCGAAATTTATTCGAAATTTTATATTTTTTTACATACATTTTTTTACTTTGATATAATCATGCATAAAAGGGTTTATTTATGGCTCAATGAACACAAGACTTAATAGTTTCAATTATTGTTCTGAAAGATAGCCGCGAGATAATTATTTTATTCGTGACGTCATTAGCTCCCCCCCCCCCCACACACACACACCGGGAGTGTATTGTCAAATATGGTATCAATTGGAAGATTTTTTCAAGCCCTTTAAAGTGAAGGGTAACATGCTATAATTATAATCATTTGGATGCACGATACCGAGTTTTCAAAATATTTCTTGTAAAATTTGGGGGAAAAAAATAAATAAAAAATAAATAAAAAAATAAAAATAAAAAAGTACTAAAAGTGAATTTCGGTATGAGAAAGTCGAGTTGAATCGCATTCCAGTTAATTTTCTTATTGGCTCCATGCATTTGTTTTTATTACATGCATTCGATTTTATTAATTGTTTAAGTTTTGAATAAATTTTTCTCGTGTATCCAAAATATTAAAGTAATTTTAAGATTCAATTTTAAGATAAATTTAAAATTTTGCAATTTTTCACAATGCGACATTTGGTATTTTAATATAAATAACTATGTAGCAGCAAATAGAATTAAATGCAGAAAAGTAGTACGAAAGAGTTCATGAACATCATTTTGTGTTCCTTTTATGAAGGCAAAACATTCAATTTAAAACTAAGTTCGCCGCAGCTAATCAAAGATCCAATGTACAAATCCTCTTCCAGGCAAAATTTTACTAAACATGCAAATGCATAGAAAAACTGTTAAGCATTTTCATTAAAGTACTATGGTCGCCACAACTGCCTCATCTGAGCTCATTTGCATAGTTATTCTCCCTTCGTTACACTCCAAGAAATCTTTTTATGATTCTCTTGTTGACTCGAACAACGTTCTAGCCGCGAAAGAGAAGTAAAAAAAGAGCAGCAAAATAAAAAGATATTTCAAAGCAGCGTCTTTGCTATGAGAAAATGTCGAAGAGAAATTTTATACATGTCTACAAGAAGTCGACTGTTGGCTCATAAAAGATCATTTACAGACTTTTACAGTCCTTGGCATTGTTGGATGCCTAGAATAAGAAGTATCAAATATCATTTACACGGTTTCACGAGATTTATATAGATGCCACTCGCTGTCTGTCTGCCTTTTTTTTCTACCTATAGACTGAACCAATTTTGTTTAATGTTTTGTTTTGCAATATTGTCAACATAAACTATGTTATACATTTTATTCTTGCTGTATCATGTAAAGAATACATAGTATACTTACCTTCCATACATATCTAGTACAATGCATAGGGAAAGTATTGTGACGGGTGTCGAAAATTCGAATTCGAGATTTCGATAGAAGACCACGTTTCAAGAATCCCTGAACTCGAATCAAACGTTATTGAGGTGGTGTGCGGTGCGTGCGTGCGATATCTCACTAATTAATGGAGCGTTTCAGACGTAATTTGGTACGATTAATACGTCACGTGGACACTGGAATCCTATTGATTTTAGGCGCGATCGACTTTTTAATGCGAAGTCAAATTGATGAAAATGTCGCTAAATTGGCAAGAACGAAGCTACAGTTTCGAAAATGACGCCACTTTGATTAAATTATAATTAACATATTTTAATATAATGGAGTATATTGCTTAGATGCTAGCAATATTTCAAATTGTCAAGTTATATTTGCGCGAAATATAATTTAAATGAGTTCTTCAAAATAATTTTATATGTTGTCATCCAGAAGTGTGTCTAATGTCAGTGTACTTGCTAACATTAAAAGCATTGTACCAAAGATCTTGTCCATCATTATTTCGCATTTTAAGAAGTAAAATACTTGCATTATGTAGTAAAAGTCATGTGCTGTCCACATTATATTTTCTTTCTTTTCGTTTCGTAACCACTACGTTTAATTTGAGGTAGAGTTGAAATTCTTAACTAGGGTACCTAGATCTGAAAGTGCAGCTCCAATTGTGCAGAAACTTGTCACAAAATATTTACAGATTTCATAACTTTTTTGGAAGGAGGTTTTAGTTTTTTGTGCTTATAGTGCTGTTTTTGGGATATTTCAATACTTTTTGTAGACATATTTATCAACATGATTACTCAACAATGATATAGCAGGCATTACAAATTTTTCTTTACCATCGATCACAATTTATTCATATTTTTTTAATTTTTGAAATTATAAATCAAATTTATCTTCAAAATTTTAAAACAAAAGCATGCATCTCACCAGAACATACGAAATGAACCAGTGATTAAAATTGGTTCTGTAGTCTAGGCTGTAGGTCCATCAACACTGAATAAAATGGCCGGAAAATGTTTTTTCAACTTTTTAAATTATAAATCCAATTTATCTCACAGAGTTTGAAGAAAAACGTGCATCTTTTTAAAACACACGAAATGAGCCATTGATTAAAATCGGTTCAGTAGTTTAGGCTGTAAGTCCTTCAACACTGGACGAAGAATCATGTTTTGTTTTTCAACTTTTGAAGTTCTAAATCATATGCATCTTCAAGTTTTATGAAAAATGTATGTACTTTCCACCAGACCACACAAAATGACCATCCTATATTAAAATAAGTTCAGTAGTTAAGGCTGTAGGTCCGTTAACATTGACGAAGTAAAAGGCCAGGCAGAAAATCGTAAGAAGTGCACGTAACGTATTTTTTTTCTCGGGTGTTACCGTACCAATCGTAATTTTGTCTGTGTTAGTTTCGTAGTAATATTACATAAAAAAGATCAAGTCCACGACTTCCTTGTGGGATGAAATTCAGATCTCCCAAAATCAGGTTTTATCACGTCACGCATAATATGCACATGCTAGCTACAGATTTGGAAATGATGACTTGGCGGGGCGAAACGTTGCCACATTCCTTACATTAAAAAATATTCCAAAAGCCCAGTGTATTAATCCAACGCAAATCTGATTTCTATATCTTGACATCTAAAATATCACAAACTAAAGAGCAAGAGGTATTAAAAGTAACATGTAGTATATCTATAGTGTTGTCTTTGAAAGGAAATGCCCTTGAGATAGTAACAAGCCTTATCGAATAAGGGTGCTTGAAGTGCCCTTATCACAACATTTAAAAGTTAGGATAATAAACTTTGCAACAACGCGAGATAGCTGGAAAAGGGCAACTACTAATATGTATACCAGTTGTAACCATTTTTACCCATGCCTCACCTTGATATGTCATTGATTTGATAACGTCATGAATTTAAATATGGTGCTGCAAGAGTATAATAAAATTAACAATAAAGTGATTTAATTAATATATACCACTTTAAATTTTGAATATTTGGTAAAATACGGCAAATTCAAATTATTCTTAGTAGGCCTAACAGCCTTAGCTCATTAGACTCAAGAAAACATCAAGTTTAATTATCTTAAGTTAGTGATATCCACGAGCTTGTTGTGTACTACAAATGGTTTTGATTCAGGCACCGATTAAAGTTAGATCCAGTGTTGGAGTCCCATCATTTTGTGATATACAGTCGGGTTTTCATTTTTCTGTAAATTTATTTGCAGCACTAAAATCACTTAACTACATATAAGATGGGAATGGTGACTGTTGCTCTTTTGTCAAACGAACGGGTTTGGGTATTTAGTCTTTGTCTGATCACAAAACTACATCATAGTTCTTTTTGCTTATAGTTTTCACAGGGTCGACGTGGTGGCTTAGCTGTGAAGAAGGCAAGGGTTTCCTGTCTGTTTAATGCCTGTATCCACTTTAACTGAAAATCTATTCTAAGAAATATCCCAAAATTTGGTAAATAAGACGTTCGTGGGTTACCCTGCAGTAGATTTTGGAAGAATTCGGGAAAATAAAAACTGCTTTTTTTTCTGCAAAATAACCCTTGAAAGTCATTCCTAACTGTATTGATTAAATAGTTGTTTCGTACGTATTTGTTGACAGCAAAATGAATAAAATCCACTATTCTAAGATTAACCGTTCTTGACGTTCTTGTGTTTTTTGTCATTTTTGCAACGCCTTCTTCTAAAAGTACGGTCAGTCACCAAATGAAAACGAAAATTGAATTAAAACCGCAAATTCGGTGTAATTTTAAATGGGCATCTACATTATTTTGTTCAGTTAAACTTATTACATTCTAAAACAATGATATGATGAGTCTGAGAGGAAAGTCATGAGCTGACCACATCACACTTTTCTTCCTATAAATCTAATGAATTGTATTTAAATATTTTGTTTTATAATGTTTCCAACGTGAACCATGTTACATATTTTAGTTTTACTGCTTCCTATTAAGTATGTATAATATATTCTGTTTCGATACCAAACTATCTTCTTGATAGGACATTATAAATATGACATTCAATTTAGAAATTACATTCAAATATAACTCTCCACAAACATTGTGGATAGTAATATTTGAATTCAACATAAATTTCATCACCGGTTCCAGACGTCTGAAATTCCACAAACCAGTAATATTTAGTGAGAACTCATCAGATTTTCAAATGCCAGACAAATTGGTTGTTTTAGATGAAGTGTTGTTAGACATACTAAAGCAAATCGAGTCCCACTGAAAAACTACCCTCAATTTAAAAAGAATTATATTTTCACTATTTCAAATTTCCGTAATTAATAGTTTTGTAAAGTTATAAGTCGGTTTGTGCAACTGTTGTTGCACGGCGTCCACAATAGACGTCTTACAGTAATCAAAATTGACCCACGTATGCTCTGTGGTTTCATGTTTCGTCCTTCTAGGTCACGAGGGGATTTCTGGAGAGTCCTGTAATAAATGCCCTCCCCCCATTTTTTCCGTTCCTGGGGAAGAAATCTGTAATCCGTCTCAGTTAGGTTCTGTCCTGTAGGTGGAACTATAAGTGTGCAAAGATTCAGCCTTTAGGTCACGTGGGGCTTTTGGGGATTTTGAAAACACAAATAAAAAATCAGATGTGGGCAATACATGGCTTTCCCTATAGACTCAAATTCATTTTCACCTTATTTTTTTTATAATGCTTTAAATTGAGTTTAATTGCACAAAATAATACGGATAATTGTTTGAAATTACACTAAATTTGGAGTTTTAATTCCATTTTCATTTGGCGACTGGACATGTTTTCAAGGACGACATGGTAAAATGCGAAAAATTAAAATATCTTGAGAACGATTAGTCCTGGTGTTATGGGGTTGGTCTTATTCTTTTCTTTGTCAAAAACTACGTATAAAACATTACCATGCACTGTAGGGAAAGAAAATGCAATGTTCTTTGCCTCCTGGAGGAAATTCGAAATCAGGCCTCGTTAAGTTTTATCCGGCGGTCGTTACTATAAGTTTGAAAATATTCTGTTAGTCTAGATCATCAGGGAACTTTTAACAAGGGAAGGCTTTGCAGTAGTTCTCTCGGATTGCAATTTTCATATCCTGTCTTGTAAAGGACCATGAATAATGATAAAACGCCACGGCTTTCATCTGTTAAGTGACAGGGGGCGCCACAATAACAATCATGCACATTTTCATGCACAGCGCCTCGGAAATTCATTTTGTTTACGTGTTGCATGCTTGTAGCACGCCAATTCCGTTGTTATAAATTGGTTAAAGTGTTTCATAATTAAATTTTGTATTTTTACTTGAAACAGCTTTGCAATCAGTGGTATGCCGACTGAAGATGGAAAAAAAGACACCGCTTCTGTATTAATAATCATTTGGTTGTATGTTTTGTGAAATGCAATAGTATTATTGTGCATGGATATTTACATTAGTTAACTGTTTGTGCTGCCTTCGTTAGACTCATTAATTCACTCGTACTTTGTAAAATGTTAAATTTTGTAAAACATTACAAAATTTAACAAGGTAATGGCAACTGTATTTAATGTTGGTTCAGCAACTTGTTTCATTGTAAATTGCAATGATTATACATTTGTTAAATGTACATATTGTAACGCTTTTATTTGTATTGATCATACATTTAATCATTCCCATTTATAATTTCAAACTTACAAAGAATTTAAATCATCATTATTTTACAAATTTCATTTGCTTTGACTTTCATTGTAATACAGTCAATTGTTTTGTTGATTAGTTCAGTTTCGGTTTCCAAAAATTTCAGCCTTTGTCTTTGTTGTGTTTGATCAACCTTTACGACCATGTCTTAGCAATTGTTTAGCTAATTAATAAGATATAAATTATATTAGTAATAAATTTACCGTTTACTACTTACCATTATTGTCCATTTTATTTCAAAATAATAATAATAACTAAAAAGGATAATATTTTCACACTAAAATGTTAATAATACACGTCAGTAGACCACGTTTGCATAACAACTTCAGATTGTTATTGTGGCCCCCCCTGTCACTTGACAGATGAAAGCCGTGGCATTTTATCATTATTCGTGGTCCTTTACAAGATAGGACATGAAAGATTGCAATCCGAGAGGACTATTGCAAAGCCTTCCCTTGTAAGTAGGGATGGGGAGTGTCTGGAAACACACACACGTTAGATAGTCATTATACAGGGTGATTAAAAAAAATGAGCCAAACTTTACGAGGTGGTAGTACACATCAAATTAAGTATTTTTCGTCTTAGTTTACCGAGTCGGAAAGAAACGTAAAGGCGTTACAGAGCGATGAATTGGGCTAGGTGGTCCCACAGCTTGGCCTCCACGATCACCCGCTTTGTCGTGTGGGCCTTCTTTTTGTGGGGATATCTCAAGAATCTCGTCTGGGACTCTCCCCTTGAATCTGAAAAGGAACTCGCCACCAGAATTTAGGCCGCTGCTGCCGAAGTGCGCGACATACCGGATCTCTTCGAGAGAGTTCGCCAATTTCTTCATCACCGCTGTGAGACGTGCATTCAGGTTGGCGGTCGCTCTTTTAAACCATTACTGTAATTATTGTTTATTAAATGTCATATTATAACGTCTAAGTCATTCCTGTGTTTTCGCCTCACCTCATCGGTTTCACCATTAAGCGTCCACTGCCGCCTTTACGTTTCATTTCCGACCCGATAAACTACGATGAAAAATGCTTGGTTTGGTGTGTACGTAAAGTTTGTTTGTATCTCGTAAAGTTTGGACCATCATTTTTGAATCACCCTGTATACATGTATTGAAGGGAAAGTAATGGAATAAAAATCGGCAGTGGTCCTAATCCGATGGAGCCGAAATGATTTAACTTGAATAATTTTTTTTTTATTGCGAGTGGTTTGTCTTGTTTAGCATTTTCAAAACAATTTAAAATATTAAAATACCAAATTTGAAACACCTATTCAAAATAGCTTATAATATCAAAATATCGAAAGTATGGCCACTTTGCTTAGAAAACTAAGAACCCTAATACTTGTAGACCTTTCAAAGGGATATAAATTACTTCTTATAGTTTCCAGCTTGCTCGTTTAGTTTTCCAGATATAAATACCACAAACTCTAAAACCGGAAATTTTCCAAACTCCTTCAAATTGATAAAACGATTTTTCGGAAACTAGAATAGCTTTGCAAAAACAAGTTATCGATCAATAAACTTTGTTTCCTCCTGAAAAGTTTAGTCACCTACTGTTTCTATCTATATTTTATAGTTTAGAAGATATTTCGAGTGAAAGCGAGACAAAAACTTTTGTAATTTTTATTTTTATATTAAAGTTATTTATATTAAAATAGAGTTAATATTAAAATATGGAAATTATTTTTTTATATTTACAAACTGCGCCATATTTTCGACAAAAGAAGTAAAAAAAAAATGTTTACATTTATATTTATTAGGTTCGGAGATATAAGCGTCTAAAGTGTTTACATTTCTGGTAATGCTCTGATTTCAGCGAGAGATACACCAGCCATAGACGCCATCCACATCAAAAGTAAGAGAAAAGCATTTTATACTTTCTAGATACAAGCTATGTTATCCAATTATACGAACGCAATCTTCAAATATACAAACATTATTTTCGTAAAATCTGTATTTCGATTTCTTTTCCCATCCCTTTTTTGAAGCGACAACTCTTTCCCCATCTTGATCACGTGTGTGTGTGGGAGGTGACGGTTTTAAAGAAAGTGGGACCATCTGTGTATCGATCGTACCTGTTGCTGCAACCCCTCTTATCGGGAGCATTTTGGGTAGATTGTTATATTTAGAGTGGCGTTACTTTATAGTTTAATCTCAAATTATGAAATAAAATATGAACTACCAATTTATTTTGAGATGTGTAGTTTATACCTGCTAATGGGCCTTGCATTTTAGTTTCTTTAGAATACATGGTAATGTATAGGGGAAATACTGGAATTGTGTCGAAAACCACAACTCGAGTTTTCGACGTATCTACACGTTTTGAGCCCCAAAAAACTATTTTTAGCTTGACGTGTGTGTGTGTGTCTATCTGTGCAATGTATGTATTCACTCTAGCTGAAAAACTAATGGATCAAATTTCACAAAATTTGGTAGATATCTGATGTTTGGAAGATATCTGGTATCCCACTTGTGGGATGCCCTGGTGCTGGTTAGATTTTGGTACGATTCAGAAAAATTAATCTGCCTTTTTTTGGCGAAATGGCCAGCAGAAATCGTTAAAATCTAAAATAATACTAAGCATGATCAAATGTATCAATTAAATGCTTGTTTTATACGTAATTTTTACTAGCGAAACAAATAAGACCAACTCTATTGCTCTAAGACTAACCATTCTCGAGATATTAGGGGTTTTTTTTACATCTTTGATATGTCGCTTTTGAAAATACGTCCAGCGCCAAATGAAAACGAAAATTGAATTAAAACTGCAAATCCAGTGTAATTTCAAGCAATGATCCGTATTATATTGTGCGATTAAACTCAGAAAATGAATTTGTGCTTGTAAGAAAAGTCATGTGCTGCCCACATAAGGTTTTTTTTTTATTGGAATAATATTATTGGTGGCAAACAAATTTGTCTTCTTTGTTTTTACCAAAAAATTTTTGAATCATCTATTTCTCAGGATCTAATGTAGATACAGCTTTGACAATGACTGATGCGGATTCAACATAATTTCGAAGGGAGGTAGGGGGGGGGGTTACGAATTTCTATTTCCGTTTTATTTTTCCTTCATTTCTGGTTCAAAAATTTTAATGCTTCTTGAAACGTCTATTTTACAAGATTGGCTATAATTAAAGCTTAGATGATAGCTAATTTAGATTTAACTTTAAATTTTAGTGGATGTGAGGTAGTTCGCACAGTAGGAGTTCCACTTCCTGTTTTTTTTTTACTTCCGGTTTAAAAAATTTCCTGAAACATCTATTTCTACGAATTGGCTATAGATGGAGCCTAGATGATGACTAATATGGATTCAGCATGGAATTTCAGAGAAGGATGGGGTTTACAAAGGATTTCCACTTCCGGTAAAAAAAATTCATTTTCCTTGAAACATCTATTTTTCAGAATCCGCTACAGATGAGGCTCAGATAATAACTGATATAGATCAAATTTCGGAGAAGGTAGGTGGATTCGCTAAGGATTCAACCGGTTCAAAAATGCTCTTTGAAGCATTTATCTATTTTTTTTTTCAAAATTGGCTATAGATAGAGCCTCGATGATGACTGATATAGATTCAGCATTAAATTCTATACTCGGAGACAACTTATTTTGACTATATGCGTTTGTGCTGCAAAGTGGATCCTTTCGTCGTAAAAATGTAGTTCTTGAAACCCAACAAGTGTATGGCGGAAAGAATGAATGATGAATAAAAATTTTAATGAAATTTGAAAATACAGAATATTTATTCTGAAATTAATTGCTTTACCGTTTTTATTTTAGTGTATTTCTTTATTTTACAGATTGCGCACGTTGTAATACGTTCAACGAATCAAACCATTTGGTTTTTATCAAACACCTGCAGAGCTCTTTTGCTTTGCTTTTTGCAGCCCTTGAGGCGAAACCCTAGAAAAGAAAATCTCCCCTTAGCGTCCGAATTTTTCTTCCTTTTTTTTTTTTTTTTTTGTGCGTTCGTTCTTGGGTTTCGTGACTTTTTAGATCGATTATATAGAAACTCTCGTATATAGAAACATTTTATCAAAATATAGAAACATTTTTAATCTGCATTTTATCGTTTGTTATATCTGTGTTTTATATTAAATGCAGGCTCCAAGCTAAAAAAGTTTTGCAGTGTATAATATGCATATTTATGCAAACGTTGTGCATACTTTTTAAAACTTAACAAATTATCTTCAAAATAAATTACAATTTTTGCACTTGCACAGCATTTTTTGAAAATTTATTTGTTACATAATTTTAAATTTACTATCTAAACCAGAAATTAGTAATTAATTCTCAATAAAATATTTCAGATGTAAAAATCTAATGAAATATAAATCGTATTTGATTGATAACCATGCCAAATATGGCACATCCTTTCTCACTTGCCTGTGACGTACGCGTCGAATGATTTCAACATTAGCAAATCAGAGTGTTAGATTTATACAATTGAGATTTTTTATCGGCTCTGTATAATCAAGTAAAGTTGCCTCGAGTATAATGAGTATGTTGGTCTCACTAAGGATCTGCATTTCCGGTTCTAGAGATGTCAGTTCCGATAAAAACTTCCTTGCAATATCTATTTCTCAGGATTGGTTATATAGAGAACTTAGATGATGACTTATATGAATTCAGCATCAAATTTTGAAGTGGTAAGTGATTCACTAAGAATTTCCATTTCCGGTTCTGTAGATGTCACTTTCAGTTTAAGCGAAAATTTGCATACTGTACGAAATGAGTGTGCAAAGATTATAATAATTCTTCCGAAGATTAAGATTCTTCCGAATTTCTACCGAAAATTAAGTGTACACATCATTTGCAACCACATGAAGGCTTCTTCATAAATTTCTTGTTAATTTTTAGTTTTTGTAATAACATAGTATATTTTCTTCTTCTCATTGCAGTATTCCATGTTGACAAGAGCTTTATAAGTGCGAAAACTCTCCATGGATGTTTTCATTTTCAATGAGAGTGTTTTTGATACTGCAGTTTTTAGTTACAAAATAGCTCAAAATATAGATTCCAAAAAGGGCTTTTTTCTTTTACTGTTTTATAAATGGAAATGGAGTTATGAATTTCACTTTTATTCTTTAATAGCACTAATTACCTGAAGTTGTCCGGGTCTTAAATAAGAGTCCGATACGGAAATAATACATATAGAGATAATACCACTCAAATCATTTTTTAAATCATCTGTTTTGAACCAAAATTTTTTTAAATGAGAGTCCGATACGGAAATAATACATATACGGATAACACCACTCAATTCATTTTCAAATCATCTGTTTCGGACCAAAATCATTATAAATAAGAATCCGATACGAAAATAATACAGATACAGATAACACCACTCAAATCATTTTCAAATCATCTGTTTTGGACCAAAATCATTATAAATAAGAATCCGATACAAAATAATACAGATACAGATGACACCACTCAAATCATTTTCAAATCATCTGTTTTGGACCAAAATCGTTATAAATAAGAATCCGATACGGAAATAATACAGATACAAATAACACCACTCAAATCATATTCAAATCATCTGTTTTAGGACCAAAATCATTATAAATAAGAATCCGATACGGAAGTAATACAGATACAGATAACACCACTCAAATCATTTTCAAATTATCGGTTTTGAACCAAAATTATTCCCACGCTTTGTTTTTTATATGCGCAACCATGCCAATTATTCAACGCCTCCCTCCTTTGATAAGCGCGCTGAAAATACTTGACATTCCCCAAAAAAGAAGTTCATTTTAGTAAAAAAGGTAAGATTTTCGTTCTTCAGTTTAGTTTCCTTTTTTTAAAAAGTTTACTGTAAAAGTTAGATTTTCGTATTTTATAATCCAGTTTATGTCTTTCGATATTTTTTGATTAAAAATCACGGTTCGAAGCAAAATGAAAAAAATCTGATGTGGGTAGTATACGATCTTTCCTATATATTGCAAGTACTTTACTTCTTTCAATGTTGTTGTTGTTGTTACCCAGACCGTCCGACCTACCAGAAAGGTGTAAGGTAACTGTTTGGACGGCCGGGAAGTGCCACCCAATTTAGACCGGAACCCAGTGGGGGAGGCATCCACAGGGACCGTACCCTACTTCCCCTACCACCAACCTCTCGGAAGGACTTACGGACCCACATGTTTAACGTGATCGTACTCCGCGTGAACACGGCGACAGTTTTGGCTGTGGCTGGAATCGAACCCGGGCCTACCGAGTACAAATAACGGTGCTTTTAACGGTAAAAACTGCATTGACGCTACGTGCTGTTGTAGATGACAGCATGCAAAAATATTTATATATAAATACCCAATATAAATATAAGTGCCGATGTGGTGGCCGAGCGGTCAAAGAGGCAGGCGTTTCCTCGTGACGTCTCGGCTGCCAGATTGCGGGTTCGAGTCCCGCCTGCGGGCATGGATGTTGTAATGTCTTATTTGGGGCAGAAGTCAGACTTCTACCTTCGGGTGCCCCGGGTCATTAGACTAAACAGAAGCAGTGCACACATTCTTCCTTAAAATGTAATGTTAGGGACACGACAACAACAACAACAACATAAATATAAGTACCAAATATAAGTGCCCAATTAACTTATATTTCGCGCAAATCTAACTTCACAATTGGAAATATTTCTAACATCTGCTAAGCAATAGCCTCCCTTACAGTACATTAAAATAAGTTAGTTATTATTAATTTATCCATTTGTTGTTACTTTCGTAACTTTAGCGTAATTTGGCCTAATTGGCGACATTTTCAGCAATTTGGCACTACATTAAAAATTCGCCAAGTTGGCGGCATTTCGCCAAATTAGGTGCCAAGTGTTATATATTTGATGGTACTTACTACTGTTCATTTTATGCAATTTTTTAGATACATTTATTTAAAAAACGTGCAACATTTCGAAAACGGTTTAAACTAGCGTTCTAAAGTTTGTCATTCGTTTTAGAATGAAACATTACATACAGAAGGATTATTTATTTAACATTATTGAATAATCTGATCTTTTCATGACTTTTTCAAAAATCCATTTGTAAATTGAAGAGGAGGGGGGGGGGGTCTTCCAGACATTCGACCACTTTTAAAATAATTATTATTCTAGTGTTTGTCCACTGATTGCAATAATCGTTCCGAATTACGTTCGGAACGCTCCATTCGTTCGTAAGATATCGTATCCACAGATACTAACACACACGTACATACATACATACATATATCCATACATATACACAAAACACACACACACAAACGTACACACGTACATCATTTAAAAAATGTTCGATTCGAGCTCAGTGATGCTTGAAACGTGCTCCTGAGTCGAGAATTCGAAAACTCGAATTCTCGACTCTGTCATAATAATTTCCCTATACATTATACTATGTATGTAGGGAAAGTCAAAACAACAAAATACCCTTCTGTTTTGCCAAATTTCGACTTTAAATTCCTTAATTTTACATTAATTCAAATTAAAACTAAAAACTCACCGAGGTCTATCGTCTCGGGAAATCAATCGTAGATTTTCCACTACAAAGGACACAGACTCACAGACATATTTTTTCTTTCCCTACAATGTATTGTAATGTATAGGGAAAGTTTTGAATCGTGTCGAAAATCGCAACTCCGGTTTTCTACGGATTTACCCGTTTTGAACACTCTAGAATACGAAACTACTAGTTTTAGCGTGACGTCTGTGTGCGTGGTTGTCTGTGCAATGTATATATCCAATCTAGCTGAAGAACTAGTTGACCAAATTTCACAAGATTTGGTAAATAAATCACTTGAGGGTTACTGTGGTACTGATTAGATTTTGGTACGATTCGGAAAGATGGAACTCACCTTTATTATTATTATTATTATTATTATTATTATTATTTGAGAAATGACCACGAAAAGTGTCAAAATCTAAAATAAAACACTACGTAATTTATACGAAATATTCTGAATTAAATTTCTACACCCTACAGCGAAGTATGGAGAAGAAGAATGTAACACTTGTTTTTGTATAACTTTGGAACGGTTCAATGGATTTACACACTTTTTCACTGGTTTGTCAAACTTAATAATGATCAGATTTATGGTTAAAATTAATTATAATTGTGTACCACGTTAATTTATAAATGCAAAGATTAGAAATTATACTTCCAAGGTTAAGTATGTCCTGCTTTCAATTATTAAATTATTATATCGATTTAACGTTTATGCAAAACAAAGGAGATCAAAATACATTTTATCTGACTTTTATCACCTACACTCACCAAAAGTGAAATTGCAACACAATGAAGGAATGCACGTAGCCATATGCAAATCACATTACCGGTAGAAGAGAGAGTCATATGCAAATGATTAAAAGAACAAACAAAGATATGCAAAAGAAACATATTTATTCAGTAAAGAATGTGGCCCCCACGTCCAGTCATACAGGCCTCTAAACGGCGAGGCATATCATTGATGAGGCTGTTAATGGTTGGCTGAAGTAATCCTTGTCAAGCAGCGTCCACTGTGGCTCGCAGTTCGTTTACAGTATGTACCGGTGATCCCCGGCACACCTGAGAGAGCTCATACGTGTTCAATGGGGAGAGAGATCCGGCTAGGCTGCCGACCAGGAAAGGATGTGAATTCCGTTCAGGCTGTTAAGAGTTCGCCGTGTAGTGTGGTACGAGTATTATCTTGCTGTAGCACCGTGTCGGGGACGGCCTGCCCCAGTGGCCGAATCAGAGGCATCACAACTTGTGTGACATACCGGTCCGCTGTCAGATTAACTGTAATGTACACCAGAGTTGTCCGCTGATCGAACATGATGTCGCCCCAAACCATGATGCCGGTGTGACGCTCTGTGATATGGCAAGTAGTGTTCCCCGGGAAGCCGCCACGCCCTTCCACGACTGCAATTCCTCCACAGAAGCAAGATTCATCCTTAAACAATAACCGATGCCATTCATTGGTCCAGTTGTGATGACAACGACACCACGCCAGACGTGCATTCCTGTGTCGAGTGCTTAATGGGCGCGCGGCTGTACTTCATGCAACCTGGTTCTAATGGTTTAGGTACACACAGGTGCTACCGTTGATGGTGGCAGGCTGTTTCGGATGTCACTTGTCGTTGCGAACGGATCTCGACGGTTCGGCGAATCTGGTGGTCTATGCGCTATCGTGAGCCTCTTCGGCGTGTTCTCTGATGTTCCTGAGTCCATCGTGTCACACATCGCTGGATTGTACTCACGTCGTTCCCAACACGCGTGGCAATTGCACGCATCGGCAAACCCATGTCACGCAGCTTCAGGATACGGTCTCGTTTTTCAGCTGTTAACTGCTGGTATACAGCTGTCTGACGTCTTCGAGGCATCGCTTCTTCATTTTTTCTAAAGTTCGGCTGCTACAAATCGTCGCTGATAGCATTTACGAGACGCGCCGTCTGCTGGTCTTTATCACCCGAAACTTGATGTCACGTGACCCGATACATACGAAAACTTAATCACTTGAATATGACTCTCTCTTCTACCGGTACTGTGATTTGCATATGGCTACGTTCATTCTTTCATGGTGTTGTAATTTCCTTCTGACTAGTGTACTATACCTCGAAAGCCGTTTTAACGCATTTTCAATTATTTCCCTGAATTGTTAAGTGCATTGGTAGTAGGTTCATGATTGAAATGTTTCACATTTTAAACCAAGTTAAATTTCTTTCAGTATTATCTTGGAAATGACAGGTACTTCAACTGGTAGTTAATGAACAAAAGTTCTTCATAATTGGGGCAAAATTGGAATATTGCATTACAATGTTCCTTTCGTTATTGCCAGAGAAACATCACGTGGATTTTGCTTGTTCCTTCGTTCAAAAAATTTCACTGGCTCGTTCTTGGTCCCCAAGACACATGAAGAGCACAGAGTCACGGACACACGCACCACTTGTAACCTCGTGTGGATTTTGTTTGTTTCTTCGTCTAAAATATTTTATGGGATATTTCTCAGCTACCGGAGCATCTAGAGAAAGAACCTAGAGAGCACAGCCTCACTAACACACACACACGTGTAATCTAATTTGGATTTTGTGTGTTCCTTCATTTAAAATCCTTTACGGGCTCGTTCTTGGCTCCTAGAGCAACAAGAGAGATCACCTAGAGAGCACAGACTCGTGGACACATACACACACTACGTGTAACCTCACGTGGATTTTGTTTGTACCTTCATTCAAAATCTTTTACGGGTTCGTTCTCATCTTTAGGGCACCTAGAGAGCACACACTCTCGGACACACATACCACGTGTAACCTCACGTGGATTTTGTGGGTTCCTTCGATCAAAATCTTTTACGAGCTCATTCTCGGCTCCCAAAGAACGTAGAGAGAGAACACACACACACACACACACACACACATATATATATATATATATACACGCACAGACATCACCTCAGAAGTATTCGCTTCGATTTTAGGGATGCTTAAAACGTACTATTTCGTCAAAAACTCGAATTCGAATTTTCGACCTCGTTACAATACTTTTCCTATACATTATACTACGTATGTTTGGAAAGGGAAAAGAGTTGATATCTAAACCTGCATGCAATTTGGCACTTCGATATACAAGATTCCTAGGAAAGTTCGTAAGCACTCCAATAACTTGGTAACGAGAGATCCATAAGTGTACATTTTAGGTCTCTCGATATTAAAGCGACCACGTCTAATCAAATGAAAATTATTTCAATGCCTCTACAGGAGAATTTTAAGAGGTAGGATAACGGGCTCGGCAACAAAGGGAGATTGACGGAAAATGTGAATTGCAAAGTTGTACAGTATTATCTAATAAGTAGGAACCGACAATATAACTGCTACAAAGTGTATTTATTCGACACAATAGGGTTATTGGTGAATTACTGTTATATGCAATATATGGGGCTAATGGAGTTAAAATAATTATGGAGTTAATATAAACATTTACATGCACGGGAATCTAATGTACAATTTTGCTCAAAATGCGCTCTGTTAGCAACAATATACATTTAAATTCGAGAAAGAATATTACTACATTTTTTGAGAAGCACAGAAATTTATTAATCCAACAAACAAGGCAATACATGCGAGCACAACAAGCAAAAGACACAGCATAACAGAACACAAAATGTTTCTACAATACAGCCTAGGAACATAGCAAGTCCATTCAGGTTGCTAAGATAAACTGATTGGCAGCAGGTGCAATACAATAATTAACAAAATCTATACTTAAAAGAATTACTCAGAACAATGAAAAAATACTTTCGTATCCCTATATGAATATAGATAAACTCTCAGCTTATACTTAAAATAGTTAGGTGACCTTACAGGCTTCAGTTCATTAAGTAAAACATTTAAATTTTTAGACGCAAACCACTAGTTCGTATAAAAAATGTCATTATTCGTTTTAGGAATAATATAGTTATAGTTGTAAGAACAAGTGAATCTGATGTTGCGATTGATTTCTAAGTAGTTAAGGTTCTTAAATAAAAAATAAAGTACATTTGAAAATATAAAGCTGACGAATAATTAACATGTTAAAGCGTTTCCTTAACTCAGTACGTCATCATTAATTAATATTACGCAAAATCAATTGATACCGTTTCGACGGAACTTTAATCAATGGATACAGATTAGAAAAATAATCACCACCCCAAATAAGGATGCCATACAGTAAGTAGTGTAACGCAAAGGAATTGAATATATATATATATATATATATATATTTTAAATGGCTGTGAAACAATTGGCCTAAGATAATGACGATTAAGTAAAATATAATGCAGTTTACACACAACATGAGCCACATGGGAACGCCATTTAAGATTGCAATCAATATACACACCCAAAAATCTAAAACTTTGAACATGATCAATTACATGATCGACAAAAACAGGGATTTTATGTCGAACAAGTAGACAAATGATGCCAAATATCTAAGGATATGCTACGAATTGATAAGGAAAACAACATATGATTGGTTTTAGAAAGATTAATATTTAATTTACTAGCTGAAAACCACATATTTAAATGCTTAATATCAGCATGATCATTCCCTTTAAATTCTCCATTGTCGCTTTAAATTCTCCTTTAGGGCGTTGAAAATCACTTTTATTGGATGAGGAATCATTTATAGATAGACCTTTACACTATAGATAGACCTTTGCACTATAGATATATATATACCTTTACTATAGATAGACTTTTGCGCACTCATGATCCTTTCTTAATTTATGTAGATGCTTAAGGCCTTTCCTAGGAACCATCCGCAAAGATATCTATAAATTGTCTTGCCGCAGTTTAAAGTTTATTAGCGCTTGCAGTTTAGTTTTATTTATTTGGATGCAGATGCAGCCGACACAGTCACTTGCTAGAGCTTTATTCTATCACCCGCAATTCCTTTACGGGCGCCCAGCTTTACGACTCTACAGGTAATCAAGGGTACAAGCATCACGCAGAGTGCTTACAGCGTAGAATTATGATGCGTTGTTTTCAACTTTCCCCCAAATCTTAGTTTGCTAGTCATGTGAGACATTACTGCTGAAGCCACTAACATGTGAACAAAAGCTACAGTTGATGCAGCTATAAAATTTCTGTTGGATATTTTGACCTTGCTGTATGTGTGACTTCGCGATGAATTTTCGTGAATAAATTTACTGTCATTTAAAAGAGCAATGATTATTTTATTTTTCTTTGATTCAAGCTTTTCAAGATTTTAGTGCTAGTGAAATAAGTAGATGTGAGTGTCTTGCTTTAAAAATGGACAATGTGATTGTATTTTGGATTGCTACTTTTAAGAGAATTAATTTGATATTTTTACTTTCTCGTACGAGAGAAGGTGTTGTTTTCAAGAAAATTTTCGATTTCAAGATTTTGATGCAATATATGTTTTAGGACCTCTTGAGCACGTTTTGACTATTTTAAGATTGATATCCGTCTGTCGGTGGCCGATTTCTCTTGTACGGTGGCCACAAATATTAATGGATTTTCACGATTTATATTCAACTTTGTTATAAAAAACTAGAACTAGATAGAATTTTTTGAAATTCGATTATAAACTTCTCAATGTATTTGAAATTGGCTTGTAACAATCAAAGACGCTTTCAAGAACCATAAAATGAAGGTTAACATGCTATAATTGTGATCATTTAAACATGCAATATAGATTTTTTGAAAGTTTTCTTATCAAATTTGCAGAAGAAAAAATCACAACATACTTAAAAATAGATTCTGGTATGAGAAAGTCGAGTAAAACCACACTCGAGTTCATTTGTATTTGGAAACGTTCTAAACTACTTTTTGCTCTACTTTTTGCAACATATGGAGGTTTCTAATAATTGTTTACTTTCTTAAAAATATTTTACAAAGAAATGGGGGAGGTAGGGGAGATTTGATACTTAAGGAGACTTGGTATATTTACAAAATTTTCCAAAAGATAACATCATATGTTTTAGAAATAAGCTTCAAATGAAATTTTGTATATAGGACAAAGTCATGTGATTTAGATCTAAAATGCACAGAACTAGATTCTTATGAGTGTTAATGTGAAGTTTTTGAGACTATAAACAGTTTTGACATTTCTTTTAAGGGACAAATTCTCAGGGTTTTTTTTTTTTTTTTGAAATGTCAAAAAGTGCAAAAAAATTTCCTCAGATTTAACGTTTTATTTATATCTTTTAAAGTATACAGTTTATTAAAACTATGTACTTTAAAAGATATATTATAGATACTTTAAAAGATATAATATTTTTTTTTCAGTGCACCATATTTTTAAAAACATAACATAAAGAAATATTTTTATAGACTTGAAAACTGTGAACCCTTTGTTGAACAAAAAATAGGTATGACAGTTTACATCACTTGAAAAATTTTGTATCTAAAATAAAATTTTTAGTATCTAATTATACTGCAGGACAAATTACTTATGTTGAATCTAAATTAATTTGTATTTAAAGTACATTTCTATTTTAGGCAATATTGCACTTAGCTTTCACAAAATTTTTGAAATTTTAGAAACATAACCTTAACTATTTCTTCAACAAGAGAACATAAAACAAGTTAAGTAATTTTTATAGAGACTAACATATATTATATATTCTGAAAATTCCATGAAAAGATATAGAGAAGTTTTAGAGTTAGTTCGCGCGCAATATAAAAAATCACTTTCCGAGAAATATGACTTGAAAGTTATTTCATAATACATTTTTCCAGATTCCGCCTGAGACATTTTGGGCTCCGGTAATTATAACTCCAGTAATTATATGCGGATTATTTTTAAATGCTCAGAAAACTGTATACTTTTATATGCATATTTTTTGTTTTTTAATTTTTTGACTCCCTGAGTTTATATTTTAAGATAATTAAATATTACTTGCATGTAATTTGCAGTAACTAAATAGAATATATTTAAAAATATTCTTACACGAGAAAAAATCGCCATGAGGCAGCATAATTTGAACCAGGACATAGCAACACTACAATGGTAGCATGAGGAGGCCTGATACACGAAATTTTGGTATGTTTGATACATATAAAAAATCATTTATTTGTCAATTCATGTGGTAATTATCTGTGCACAATTTTTTTAAATACTAAAAATAAGTTTCATGTATAGAAGTGTTGTTGCTAAGCCCCTTGACCTAGAAAATATTAGGTCAAATCCAAAAGATCACGTCGCACATAAAATAATGAGGCTACTCTTGCTTGGACCTCTACGAGAAAACCTAGAGAGACTCCAATGTAGTTGAGAAGAGGTACATGGAGGGAAAACTCTGTCTCCTCGTTCAAACATCATATCATCATTATGGCCGCTCTTTAAACTGGCCAATGCTGTCTGAATGGATCTAGGGCCATCCTATTGGAACGATAATCTAGGGCAGAGTACCAGTGATGACATGGAGGAGTATTGTGACAATTCCTAGATCTAATCAAGGTTTGTATTTCAAAAGCAATGAGAGAATTGTTCGAAAGTGAGTTCAAGTGACAAGCCTCATTGGCTTAGGAGTCGGCAGTCTTTTTACCACACACACCAATATGAGAAGGAATCTATTGCATTATTGGATTGTAATGTATCTAAAATTCTTCATCTCATATGATAAGGTGATGATGTCCCGGCTAGTCTTGTCAGTGATTTCTGGTCAGTTCTTAAGATGTTTAATATAACTTTTACTGTCTGTTAAAATCATGTACGGTTGGTTCTAGGTATATCCATATAAGTGTGCTAAGAATGAGAATAAATATGAGTATTTAAGAAGATCCAGATGTTTTATTTTACCCATGTTAAACCTATGGAAAACAGCTCCTAACCTCTAGTTCTTTTAGTTTTTAGGATATTTTCCCAGGAAACATGGATGCTGAAAAGGAAAAATTTATGCTTTTTATAAAAAAAATGGCAAAATATTTAAATCATTTTTAATATGTATCGAAAATTAACACATTCATTTTACAAAAATATTAGAAATACTTATAATTATTTTATCGATTTAAAAAAAGCACAGTCCTTTTTATTCTTAGCATCTATGCTTGGCAAAACCAGCGGGAAAAGTTTTATAAACTAGAGTTTAGGGATGGACTATTTTTCATAGGTTAATATTGGGAAAATGAAACTAGCGGCGGTAGGGAGAATATACTCTTTAGCTCTTCAAATGAAAATAGTGATGAGTTTTGACCGACAATAGACTCTTTAAATTTTCATATTTCTTTGTATGTTTTATTCCCTTTATTTTTTATTAAAATGTATGAAACAAACTCAATACATATATTACATCTCTCTACTATTAGGGAGGGAGGTTTGATGCGATTGCAGTTTGTCAATGTATCTGTAGCAACTTGAAAACTAAGAACTTAAATTAATTGCAAACAATTATTTTATGAAAGTAAAAATAAATTTTGTAACTTAGAATATCAAAAATTATTTAAATAATATTTACTTTAAAAGACAAAAAAAAAATGTTAAAAAACTGCATCAAAGTTTTCCTACTTCCTCTACTGGAAATACCGGGTGGTTATGATTAAAGTATCTTTGTTCAGAGCACTGTAGAGAAAAAATCAGTGGTCATAAGAACGTCAAATCTGCGTGGTATGCATTTCAGAACATGGGGAAGCGAATGACACAAAAAATAGTTCCAAAAATGACCGACAGGGAAAGAGATGGCGCTGCAAACAGTCCCTAGTGAGAACATAATTCAATGAAACGACTTTGTAGTTGTTATGCATATTAATTACGAATTGCAAGTGGTATAAGCGTGCGATAGATACTGACAATAGTCATAAACACCCAAATGTCAATTCAATTAATGCATCTAGAACATACTTAGAGTGGTAACACGTAAACATTGTAAATTGATTTAAATAAATTAAAGACGAAATCTTTAGATTTTAAAAATCATTTAATAAACATCCAATAGATGTACACATAGATTAAAAGCCAGAGCGCTTTCGGGCATCACTATACCCTTCCTCAGTGGCATTATATGAAAATCGTACAAACTTGCAATTCGTAAAAACTTGTGGTTAAAGATAATTTTCAGCCCCTTTACAAAAAATATTTTCTTTTGATTAGTTGTAATAACCCCCCGTTCAATTTTAATGTATGAATCCCTGTTTGTTTATTTGTACCGTGCTTCTATCTGTAATTTTGATCCTGTGCATATTTTGAGTTATGCCTGGCGACTCGTTCTCGATTCCATGCCTGTCAAGCTTCACAATGTTACCTCTGATTTTAAAATTAATTGCTTAATACATGCCATGCTTGATGTAGAACTTGACAATTTGTCCTTCTAATTTTGCATTATAATAGCCTTCAATTTAAATTTATTGTTCATATTTTTATGTTGATGCATTATAATGTTTGTTGCAATGATGCCGATTTGTAATATGCAAATTTTGCCTATCAGTGTGGATAGTATTTAAGCTTGTTGGTACGATTTTCATATAATGCCACTAAGGAAGGGTATCGTGATGCCCTGTCTTTTAATATATATGTACGTCTATTGTATGTTTATTAAATGAATTTCAAAATTCAAAGATTTCGTCTTTAATTCTTTAATTTATTTAAATCAACATCTAAAACATGTTACACATGAAATGCATAAGGGAAGAAGGCTGTAGAAAGACAGGTCATTGGCAGTGTTGAATGTGTCCACCGTGTTGAAGAAGCAACAACTGGTACCGTGTGACAGCGTGTTCGACAGCTGTACGTAACTGATCTGCTGTGATGTTGTGCGTGTGCAAGATGACGATGTCCTTCAAATCTGAAAGACTACGAATATCTCCCCCGATAAACTGTGATTTCCAGATAACCCCACAGCCAGTCACAAGGGTGAACGGATTGACCATAAAGATGGGTATGCGCGACTGATTACTCGATTTTCTATAAAATGCTGTCGCAACAACTGTTGAATAAGGCTGTCAATGTGGGGAGGTACTCCATCTTGGTGAAATATGGCAGAGCTAGAGCATCCTCATTGTTGGATATGAGTTTATGTTTATTATGTTTTACTAGGGACTATTCGCAGCGCTATCTCTTCCCTTATCGGTCATTTTTTGAACTATATATATATATATATATATATATATATATATTCGTTTCCCTGTGTTCTGAAATGCATACCACGCAGATTTGGTGTTCTTATGACCACTGGTTTTTTCTCTACAGTGCTCTGAACAGGGATACTTTAATTCTAACCATCCTGTATATTATAACATTTCTGTCACCCAGTGTACAGAGTGTTCCCTAAAGAGTGAAGAGTGGAAGGATTTTTTCAACCATCACCCATAGTCCCAATTACAAAAGTTCTTTAAATAAGATAGAAAGTTATGAAATAATAATTTAAATGCTGTACCATATTTTTGTTGAATTTTAAGAAAATTAACATTTTACATGGCCCCTCTATCAGTAAAATTACAAAAATGTTACCCAAATCGTATTTAGTACAGCTGAAAAAAAAATAATTTGGCTGTAATGCGAACCAATTTGACATAGTTATCATTAATTAAAATTTTCATTGGGAAATAAGGGAGCATCCACAAATCAACTTCGGTTGCAAATAGTTACTAAAACTTTCACTACTTCTTCAAATTTATTTTATGCAGATATTTCTAAAGCTCTTCTTTGACCCAGACTGCCCGACCTACCCGAAGGTATAAAATATCTGTTTGGATGGCCAGTCAGTAAAGCTATTGTGTCATTATTATGACGATTCACAATTTGTATTTAACCATCCAAGTAACTCTGTTATCTAACTAGAGTTTGAATTAATTTATGGCGCTCTTCAGCAATGCCGAACTCTGTGAGATGATTTTGATTTACAGTGAATGCAACCGATCTCCTAGAGAGAGAGTGAGGGAATACTATAGCCGTTTCCTATAGAACGGCATCCTTCTAGGTTCTAGAGTTTCATTCTAGGTATATCGATTGCAATCAACATTCGTTTCATCGTTGATATGGCTCAGGAAAAAAACGAGTACTAACAGAAAATGATGAAATATATATTTTGCCTATTTCTCATCCTATCCACATGCGAGTGTCCGGGCTATAAGTACTAAGCAACATCATCTTCGGTCTACTTGTACCCTCCAGCAGGCTACTCGAACTCCCCGCCTGCTGTACCGTATGCAAATGCTCTTACCGATTTTGTCTATAAGGGATCTCATTCTGGTTGGAAAAGTGCAGTGATAAAAATGTATTAGAAACTTATTACGTCAAATGAAAGCAGTAGTTTTAAATGATCCTAGTTGATTTCAAAAATTGAAAGGCATGCTTATTTTTCCATAGATTTTGTCAGGAAAATATCCAACAGGCCGAGAGAATGGCAATAATCTGTTTTATTTACCGTATTTAAGAGTTAAACTAACTTTTAACCAGTATCGTCTGCCTGTCTTTAATAGTTTCAGAAACAAACCACGGGGAAAATTGTATTAAAACCCTACTAAATGATTCCTGGGTATAAATTCAATTTGTGAAGGGCTCCTGAAGTCAAGAATTTCGGTAATTAAAAGAGTTCTCAAAAGTCACACGAAAGAGGTGTCAGGAAGTTTGACAATTTATTTCATCCTAAATTTGAACTTTTGAGATATAAATTTTTCTTTAGTTAGACTAAATAAAATATTGACAACATTTTTGTAATTTTACTTTTTTAGATAGAGGGACTCTATAAAAAATTAATTTTCTTAACTTTACACAAAAATATGGTACACAACTTAAATTACTATTTCATACCTTCCTACCTTATTTAAAGTACTTTTGCAATTGGAATTATAGGTCTACGACCAACGGTTCAAAAAAATTTCACCTTTTCACTTTTGTGGGACACCCTGTATACTCCTTTGACTCTGAATTAAAATTAATTAATAAAAAAAAATCCATATTGTGTCATTTTTAAATATCTGATGTGGGCAACATATGACTTGCCCCACATAGTAACTTATATCTTTCAGAACGAATTAATGATGTAATATATCCACGGCACAGTGATTTGGGAATTAAATTAACGTCACGAAAATTGAAATTAGGCGCTTTTGGCAGCTTATGAGTCCAAACACTTATTCATATTCACGTGAAAATGCAATTAACTGTTAATGAATATCCCGTGAAATAAATGACTTTTGGCGAATTATTTGGCATCAAACTACAAAACCAGTACAAAAAATATCTTATGAATGGAATAAGCCAGATAAACTAGAGTGATGCTAAGAGATTTTGGGTGGTGGTGGGGGGGAGGGTTGAAGTTGTTGAAACCCAGACCGTCCGACCTACCAGAATGGTGTAAGGTATCTGTTTTGGACGGCCGGGAAGTGGAACCCAATTTAGATCGGAATCCAGTGGGGGAGGCATCCACAGGGACCGTATCCTCCTTCCCCTACCACCAACCTCTCGGAAGGACTTACAGACCCACATGCTTAACGAGATCGTACTCCGCGTGAACACGGCGGCACTTTTGGCAGAGGCGAGAATAGAACCCGGGCCTACCGAGTGAAACTCCTGCGCTCTAACCATTGGGCTACCGCGCCCCGGGGGGTGTTGTTGTTGTTGTTGTTGAGACCCAGACCGTCCGACCTACAAGAAAGGTGTAAGGTAAGCGTTTGGACGGCCGGGAAGTGCCACCCAATTTAGACCGGAATCCAGTGGGGGAGGCATCCACAGGGACCTACCCTCCTTCCCCTACCACCAACCTCTCGGAAGGAATTACGGACCCACATGTTTAACGTGATCGTTCGCCGCATGAACACGGCGGTAGTTGTGGCAGTGTGCAAATCCAGCGCGCAAACCACCGGGCTACCGCGCCCGAAATGTGCCAACAGCACGCGGTGTTCCCAGGTGGTCACCCACCCAAGTACTAACCACGCCCAATGCTGCTTGATTTCGGTGATCTAACGAGAACCGGTGTTTTCAGCACGGTAGGGCCGTTGGCCTGCACCGGAGGGGGGGGGGGTTGAGACCCAGACCGTCCGACGTGACATTTTTCAAAATAGAAAAGATCGGAAATATTTTTTCCTTTGACATTATGATTTTTGCTTATTTAGTATAATTACATTCTTAGATTTGCATAACGCCCTTCTGTTAATGAAAATAACATTGCACCTAAAATTGGCCTATCGTTAAAAAGACTGATAATAATAAAAAAATGTTCTTAATCTCTTTGGTCATCCTTTTTATGGTTCTGAAAATTTAAAACTTTTTAAACGTTATTTACTGGATAATTAAATCGCTGGTAGAAGAACCTAAGAGTGCGGTTAGGTATTCAGATGTTTTGTTGATCGACATGTTAACAAATTAAAGGGTTTAAAAAAAGAAATGAAAAAGAGAATTAAAGAAATATATTTTCAGTCTGTTCATTTCAAATATTGAAGAAAATATAATCATCTCATCAGCTGGAGGAATCATCATTTGGCTACTTAGTGATTGGTTGTTCGATTCTCCATTAAAACAATAATTTTTATAAGATGTAAAAGTGGTTTAAATAGATTGCAATACGGAATCTATAATATGGAATCTATGTAAATAAATTGAATGTATGTTTGTTTATTTGTTTGTTTGTCTGTTCCGTATACAAATCCACAACACTGATTTGTATGGTTATTTCATGGTTATACTGCAAGTAGCTGTGTCTATGTTTCATATTTGTAGGCTCAGAGGCTGTTAAGATATTAATACCCAATAAAGATCAATCATGCATAAAGCATTGATTATGAAACACTTTCCAACTGAAATGCAATTTTATTTAAACATCCTTAAAATGCGATACATTCAACGCTGATATAGTTTAAATTATCGCAGTACTACAATAATATATTTATTTGACCCGGGTTCAATCCAAAACTAATTGGGGGATGTTATTCATTTACATTCCCATATATCCCACAGACCGTCTCAACAACATGCAAAGATTTCATTTTGATAAAATCATTTTTTACGGCAGTTATCGTGCGGACGGATAGACAAACAGACAGAATGTACAAAGTCATAAACACATTTCATCTATGTTGTAAAGTGTTAAAAACGCTTCCATAGAAATAGCAAACTGAAGGTGTTTATTTTCCGAAACTGTATTTGAAGAAAGTGATACCATGTTGCATAGCAAAGGAATTAATTCCAATGTGTGCAGGGAGGCAGAATATTTTCATTAAATCTATCCTATTTAAATAATAAATAAATCGATATAAGAATTAAATTTATAAACAGTACTAGCAGCATACCCGTTCTTCGTACGGAGTATGTAATATAAAGAAATTTATAATTCGCAATCTTGTGCAAATTCTGTTAAAATATTAAATTTATTGCTCATAAAGAGAAGTTTAAGAATATCTGTTCTCACTATGCAAAATTATATTCACGGGCAGATCTGAAGAATAAAACATCCTGGCCCCTTTTGTAAGTAAATTTACAAAAAAAAAGGAATTGAATCAATATATGCAACCCCGTGCTACTTATATTGTCGCATATTAGAAAATATGCCAGTGTGTTAGTAGAAGCTTACCCGTATTGCAATATGAGTCTCAAAAATATTTGCCAAAATAAAAAAGATGACGTAATAAATTGAAAGTATCAAAAATCCCCGTAATCTTAATACCAGCAGATCGTAATTGATTCCAATATATTCCAATATATATCAAATATATGTCAATATACCTGTACTACTTATATTATCGTAGATTAGAAGATATACCCATGCATTTGTAGAAGATTACTCGTACAACGTACTATATATGAGTTTTAACAATTTTCGTCATAATAAAACAATTCCATAATAATTTGAAAATATCAATAATCCCTGAATCAACAGTCCCCGGAAATACCAATAATAATGATGTTTAAATCTGAAGACCGTAATTGATATTATCCAGTCAAAAATGCAATGTCAATGAAATTTATTTTATATACATATTTTTATTATTCAAATCGGAAAAGATTTAATAAAAATAGTATGCCGCATAACATATTGGGTCCGTTGCTAAGCGATATGATATCATTTGCTTCAAATAAATTGATAGAAATCATATCATCTGAATAATGCAATTTCCATGGAAGGTTTGGCGACATTTTCGTCAATTTAACGACAACTTAAAAAATCGCCAAATTTATCGCCAAGTGGGACTGTAGAACTGATAGTCCCATTTTGCGACAAATTGACGAAACATCATCACAATACTATCCCCTAACAAAACACAATTAATTTCATTTATTAAGCGCGATTTTATCAATTTCATGATATTTTTATGGATTTAAAAATATTTTTACCAATTTGGTGATATTAAAAAAATTCCTTAAATGTGTTACTATGTAGGATGGATGGACAGACCGACAAATGCTACAGAAACATCATTTCAGTACTCTATTCTTAAAAAACAAATTTAATTTCATTGATTTGGGCCATTTTTATCAATTTGGAGACATTTCCACTAATTTGATAAAGTTTAAGAAAAGTTACCAAGTTATTTAGAGATATTCCGCTAAATTCGTAGCTCTGAATTTGCAGATCTGAAGAATAAAATATCCTGATCCCGTTTGTATATACTAAATGAAAACACTAAAATTGTATTAGAAGATACATACAACCGTTCTACTCTTTTTCTGCTTCAACAGTCGGCTAAATGAATTTATTGGGTAAACACAATATATGAGTTTATTAGCTAAACACAATATATGAGCTTGAAACCTCTTTGCTTAAATAAATGAAAGTGATGTACGCAGTCCGCAATATATATAATTAAAATAACAATCAAACCGTTCATTTATAAAATATATTTTTACATCCATTTATTTATTATACAAATAGAAAAAATAATAATAAATATTACCAACACATTTAATTTCATTCCATTGCCGAACAACATGATATAAAATAGAATCTTCCTCATAAAATGTGAAATTAAATAGCCATTTTAATTTCTTTATACTTTTCATCGTTGACTAAAAATTTGTGAAAGATGAACCATGGAGATAGATTTGTCCATTTAAATTCATGTTTCAAACAATTCATGCTTTCCTAAAGTGACTAATTAATGTAAAAATCCTGCACCAAACTCGGAAATAAAGTTTTATTTCATTTTGGCGTTTTAAACAAACGATTTTCATCCTTTCTGTTTGGATAAACCACGGAGTTGGAGAGTAGATCTCCTAAGAAAAAGCTCCGTTTTTCATTAATATCTCGTCAACCCCTGGTCTTAGAAACTCGAAACTTGGACAAAATTTATGGGGGGCTATTTCAAGGCTATTCACAAAATTTCATTAAATTCGGTTCAGCCGTTTTCCCGTGATAATGAGACAAACGAAAATTTCGTTTTTTACTATTATCTCGAGAACCACTGGTCGTAAAAACTCAAAACACGGACTAAATTTTAAGTGGCGCTATTTCTAGGCTACCCACAAAATTTCATCAAATTCGGTTCAGCCGTTCTCCCGTTATGATGGGACAAACAGACAGACAGACAGACAGACATACAGGAAGACAGACCGACAGACAGATTTTCATTTTTATTTATATAGATTATATTTTTTATTGCGTTATATCAATTACTGTTTTGGGATATACTATTACGGGAATAATTGATATTTTCAATTTCTTAATTGATCTCCTTTATTTAGGCAAAGAGTTTTCAAATTCATTTATTTTCTATTGTGCTTAATTGACTGTTGCAACACGGGGGAATAGCATAATACAACTTTTACAACCATTTTTGCGTTTTCATTTGGTCGTATGTTCACCAAATATCTAATTTTTTTAAATTGAAATACAAACAGGGCTAGTTTATCTTATTCTATAGATTTGCCAGTGCAAGTAATTCTTTATATTGAGTATTCTTATTCATTACTAGCAGCATACCCGTTCTTCGTACGGAGTATAAAATATAAAGAAACTTATAATTCAGATTCATATGCAAATTATGTTAAAATATTAAATTTATTGCTCCTAAAGAGAAGTTTATGAATATCTGTTCTCATCATGCAAAATTATCGTCACGGGCAGATCTGCAGAATAAAACATCCTGGTCCCTTTCGAAAGCAAATTTACAAAAAAAAAAAGGAATTGAATCAATATATGCAAAATGAAAGCATTAAAATTGTATAGGACCCGTACTACTTATATACGCGAATATTAGGAGATATAACCTGTATTAGTAGATTACATGTATAAATTGAAAATATCAATAAACCCGTAATTGATTCCAATATATGCCAGAATGAAGGCACTAAAATTATATGGGAATATCTGCAAAAAATTTTATTTGGACGAGCTTAAATTGCAACTCAGTACCTCTCTTTCTTTAACTCCTTTATACACTCATATCAATGTTATAAATAAACAAATAATAGCTTACTACAAACTTCTTAAACAAAAATACAATCTCAATTTTCCTTACTTGGTACTCATACCTAAATTCCATAAAACACCTATTTCATTTAGAACAGTCACTATAGGATTTAATTCATATACCAATGCAGCTGACAAACAACTTCTAATCATACTTAATCAAATTTATGATTATTTTACTGTACAAAAAACACATATAATCAAAAATAGTATAGAACTAATTAATAAAATAAAACTAATCCCTTACATACATGATGTAAAAACTTTTGATTTCAAAGACCTATTTAATAATATAGACATTAATGATTTATATAAAGTCATACTACTTTTATATGAACAATTCACTCAAGCAAAAAACATATCATTTCCAAAATTCAAAACTTTATTAAAATTCATTTTGTTCAAACAGTATATAGTTCAAGGAAAATGCATATACAAATTAAATAAAGGAATCCCACAGGGAGGTAAATCATCCACCATACTGGCCAACCTTTATCTACATTTTTACGAAAATCAGAACCCTTTCAACAGTCATATAATGTACAGATATATTGATGATCTTATTATTATTGGAATTACTAATGAGGCCAATGAATTAAATTTTGATTTCTATCCACCTAATCTACAACTCATTGAAAATGTATATACATCCAACTGGATCAATTTTCTAGACGTTAGTTTAACAATTAAAAATGCAAATACAATACAATTTAAAATCTATGACAAAACAGAAACTTATAACTTCAAAGTAAATAAACTTCAACATTTCTCTTCCAATCTTTCCAAATCTGTATATAGAAATATTATTAATAACCAGTTATTAAGAATCAAAATGTTAAGCACACCTTGTTACTACAAAGAACATCTTCATAAATTCATCAACACCGTCATCAAAAATAACTACCCGCCCAATCTTATTTTTTCTTTTATTAAAACACATTTTAAATTTAAATTCAAAAACTTGCAACAATTACAACAACATATTGACAGATCATACTCTAGCATTTCTAAATAATTCATAAACTCCATGTCTTCTTCTAACAGTTAAACTATTCGTATAATTCACTTTAACCTGCTTTGAGAAAACTGCTTAGACAGTAACAAAAAATTCACTGTAACCTGTTCTGAGATGATTGGTAATACACATGCTTTTCCAGAAGTACAACAGTACTAGGGGTAGATATATTTTCATTTTATTTTCATTATATTCTTTTGATATTACTTTATAATACTTTGCATCCTCATTTCAATAATTAGCCACAAGCTGGTGTAACAGAATATTTTTTATTCATGTTTGATTTTTTTGTGTATTTGATCCACTTTGTCTTTTCTTCTACGTCGGGCCATTTACATTATTTCTGTAATACATTTTACAGTTGTGTAAACAGAAACGTAGAATCAGCATTAATGAAACATGTATGACCCTTGATAACGTACATGGTTTCAGAAATGCTTTTCATATTCATTTTATTCCTTTTATAATCACTAGATTCCATTTATTCAATTTCCAAACTTCTTGCATAGCTCATCGTGCTACACTAGGCTTCTGATTTGCAAAAACCTTCAGTTTACAAGCAATTTTCATTGGTATTTCTCGGGTATATATATTACAAGTAATCATAAAAATCTTCAATTATATATATATATATATATATATATATACAACTATAAAAGATACGTTTAATATATAACATTAGACATATAATACCACTCAGAAAAAGGCGCAATGCCGCTCAAAAAACTGAAGTAGGATATAACCATGAAAAACGAATACAAAGTAAAGGGAGGGAAGCCATATGAATTGCATATAAATGGCTGAGAGGGATAGCGACCTCTCATTCCCGTTTAAAGTACTTTTACGTCAGACAACGCCCACGGATACCAATGCAATTCAACGACAGATCCCCGTACCATGTGCAAACATGAAAGCACCAGAATGCAGACAGATAAGGAACGACGAAAAACAATTTTCAGCTACACCACCAACAGTAATGGAACACTCGCAACGCCGCCTTTAATGCATGTCCGTACGCATGCGTACTGAGATAAGATCAAAATGATGTCACATCCCCAATTCTGCATTGAATGAATATTCTTCTTCTTTAAAGAAAGAATTATAAATAACTTTAAGGAAATTCCTTGGGTAATGTTTTTTCATTGCCTCCATCAAAATTTGTTTATTGTTTGTGAGACAATCCTTTTTGAAGGTATTATTATTTCGATTTCTTCTGAGGTGTCCAGTTATGATGTTACGGAAAATGTTCCTAGTTAAATTCGACTTCCATCCTATAATTTGGTTAATCTTCATTTCATAATTATTACGTTTATTGTACATTACTGTATGAATTCCATTTCTATGTTTAAATCTTATGGTTATATCAAGGAAATTTACTTCGTCTTTTACATTATTAGGGTTTATAATTAGTTCCAATTCCGGTGGATAAAAGTCAAATTCAATTTCAGGAGTATTAGCGTAATGTCCCAAAATCACATCGTCCACAAATCTGTAATATGGAATCTCGTATAAAACGTGATTATTCCTTTCAAAATAGTAGCATCTGCAGTAGAGATACTCCTCAAAATGAGTAAAACTTTTGAATTACTATGACTGAATACATTACAAATATTAGCGACTGGCAAATATATTCATTGTGAGATTAATTTATTAATATCTATTAAATATATGCCCGGTGATATAATATAAGGGTATTTATATTATCGATAGCCTGCCACCCTTATTGTGCTTTGATCTTGATTGTTGCCTTTTGTTGATGACTTCTATTACGCATTTTTTCAAACCTGTGGATATTCATACAGATCCGAGACTGACATCAAAAAACCTTAATGTTGTACATTCATCAAACGCGATCACGCACGGATCTAGAAAAAAATTTTTTGATGGCATCTATAAACATTTTTACAATTTAAAGAATTTTAAGTTTAGTAGATGTTCATCGGGTAAATGTAAATTATGCCCCTGTGCCAACACTTTACAAATCGGACCGAGATCTTCAAGTCAATTTTTATTCTGCAAAACATACAATGTAATATATTGTATAGAATGCTCAACTTGTAATATACTTTATATAGGACAAACAAAGAATCCGTTGCATTTGCGCATTAATTTACATAGAAACCAAATAAAGCAGAGCATGAACCCGGATTATCCTTCTACGAACATAGAGTTAAGGCACTTCCATGTACATGACTTTTCTAATTGTGTGATTACTATACTGGATATTGTGCCTCGACTTCAAGAGCGTCTGTGGTGGGAATATACGCACATTTTACAATACGGATCTGCATTCCCTTTTGGCCTAAACTCTGTAATTTTCAACGAAAATTATAATCTGGCTCACTGTAAAAATGAAGATCAAATCCCGGTTTCTAGTTCATTCCAATTTCAAAAAACCTCAAGATGGAAACGTGGCAAGAAAAATCGATATATTGGCTATCAAGACACTCACGCAAAAATAAAAAGTTTAATGGACTCATTTTGCAATAATACATATGTCGATAATAAGTGGATAAAAAATATTGTATTTGGAATAAAAAGGAAATACATACGTAAAATATGGGAAAGTATCATCGAACATATAGCGTATATAGATCAAAATAATATAAAACATCATCAATTTGCCGTATTGCTTGATTTTATGAAGTTGAAAGCTCAGAGATCATATGTCAATTTGAAATGTCATCCCGTTAAAGAAATACAGAATGAATATATGATTACCACCTTCAAAAATAAGACATTTGATAAAATACCTTTCAAGCTTATATTTAATCAACTGAATGAAATGATCCCTATTGCTAACATCAATGTTAAACTTACATATCGTTTTGTACGTCCATATGGACGTAAATTATATAACTATAACCATTTAAGCAAAAATTTATCACTGATGAATGGTAGTGAATGTAAATGTCATCTTAGTAATTTAATGGATAAGCACCATCATCACATAATTACAGGAAATCTGGATGTGATCAATGATTTGCCATTGAGAAATATATTTGAAAAGGGTACAAAATTCCGTAGTCAGGAATATGAATATGTGACAGAGGAATTTAATGCCGATGTAGAGTCTTTCATATACAAATTGGCTATTAAACATAGTTTGCCCATCAAAGCATTTGATGAATGGAAATTCAATTTACTGAACCGGTTCACCAGTCAATATCATAGCAAACTCAAACATCAGCAAATTTCCATCATTCCCACTTCTATCAGGGAAGTAAGGGATAGTTTCGTAATCACATATACTGACAAAGCGATATCAAATTACGCATTTACTTGCAAACCTTATTACATTAAAATTTTAAAGCAGTCTTATATGGAAAGCACTATGTACAAACCTTTGCCATATAATTTAACTATAATGTCAAACAAGATCACTGCTTTATATAAAAGAATCGACATCAATATAAAAAAGGTAACCTTTCCTTATTTAGTACTTATTCCGAAGCTGCATAAAACACCAGTAAAATTCCGTACTGTTACAGTTGGTTGTAATACATATATTACGATAGCTAACAAAAAATTAATGAAAATACTTCAACCAGCTTATAAAGCTATATTGGAACAAAATTCTATAATCATTAAAAACAGCTATGAAGTTATTAAACGCTTAAAATATTGCAATAAAGATTTACAGTTCAGCAGCTATGACTTCCGGGACCTTTTCAATAACATTGATCTTAATAAATTGTATAAAATACTTTTACTGGTGCATTCTGAATATAATCTCAAAAGTGTAATAACTTTGCGTAGATATATGGATCTAATTCACCTGGTGTTATTTGAGAACATACTGTATAACGGTGAGGTATTTTTTCAACAAATTAAAGGAATTCCCATGGGCGGCGGATGTTCGTCAGTCCTAGCTGACATCTATTTAACCTATTTTGAAAGGAATAATCACGTTTTATACGAGATTCCATATTACAGATTTGTGGACGATGTGATTTTGGGACATTACGCTAATACTCCTGAAATTGAATTTGACTTTTATCCACCGGAATTGGAACTAATTAAAAACCCTAATAATGTAAAAGACGAAGTAAATTTCCTTGATATAACCATAAGATTTAAACATAGAAATGGAATTCATACAGTAATGTACAATAAACGTAATAATTATGAAATGAAGATTAACCAAATTATAGGATGGAAGTCGAATTTAACTAGGAACATTTTCCGTAACATCATAACTGGACACCTCAGAAGAAATCGAAATAATAATACCTTCAAAAAGGATTGTCTCACAAACAATAAACAAATTTTGATGGAGGCAATGAAAAAACATTACCCAAGGAATTTCCTTAAAGTTATTTATAATTCTTTCTTTAAAGAAGAAGAATATTCATTCAATGCAGAATTGGGGATGTGACATCATTTTGATCTTATCTCAGTACGCATGCGTACGGACATGCATTAAAGGCGGCGTTGCGAGTGTTCCATTACTGTTGGTGGTGTAGCTGAAAATTGTTTTTCGTCGTTCCTTATCTGTCTGCATTCTGGTGCTTTCATGTTTGCACATGGTACGGGGATCTGTCGTTGAATTGCATTGGTATCCGTGGGCGTTGTCTGACGTAAAAGTACTTTAAACGGGAATGAGAGGTCGCTATCCCTCTCAGCCATTTATATGCAATTCATATGGCTTCCCTCCCTTTACTTTGTATTCGTTTTTCATGGTTATATATATATATATATATATATATATATATATATATATATATATATATATACACCCATACTACTTATATTGTCGCAGATTAGAAAATATGCCTGTATGTTAATAGAAGATTACCCTTATTACAATATGAGTCTAAAAAATCTTTGCCGAAATAAAACAGATGACATTATAAATTGAAAATTTCAATTATCCCCGTAACCTTTATACCAGAAGGTCGTAATTGATTCCAATATATATCAAAATATATGCCTATATACCTGTACTACTTATATTCTCGTAGATTAGAAGATAACACGTGCATTTATAGAAGATTACTCGCACAACGTACAATATGTGAGTTTCAACAATTTTTGTCATAATAAAACAATGGTATAATAATTTGAAAATATCAATAATCCCCGAAAATATCAATAATAATAATGTGTAACCTGAAGACTGTAATCGATATTTTCCAGTCAAAAATGCAATGCCAATGAAATTTATTTTATATACATATCTTTATTATTCAAATCGGAAAAGATTTCATTAAAATCGTATGCCACATAACACATTGGATTTACATCCATTGCTAAACGACATGATATCAGTTGCTTCAAATAAATTGATGGAAATCATATCGTCTGAATAATGCTATCTCCATGAAAGGTTTGGCGATATTTTCTTCAATTTAGCGATAACTTAAAAAATCGCCAAATTTATCGCCAAGTGGGACTGTAAAACTGATAGTCCCATTTTGCGACAAATTGACGAAACATCATCATAATATTATCCCCTAACAAAACACAATTAATTTCATTTATTAAGCGCAATTTTATCAATTTAATGAAATTTTTATAGATTCAAAAACATTTTTATCAACTTGGTGATATTTTAAAAATTCGATAAATGTGTTAATAAGTAGGATGAATAGACTGAACCACAAATGCTACCGAAACATCATTTCAGTACTGTCTTCTAAAAAACGAATTTAATTTCATTGATTTGCGTCGTTTTTAGCAATTTGGCGATATTTCCGTCTATTTGGCAAAGTTTAAGAAAAGTTGCCAAATTAGCGATATTCCGCCAAATTCGTAGCTCTGAAATTACAGATCTGAAGAATAAAACATCCTGATCCCGTTTGTATATACTAAATGCAAACACTAAAATTGTATTAGAAGATATACCCTTTCTACTCTTTTTCTGTGTCAACAATCGGATAAATGAGTTTATTGGTAAACACAATATGAGTTTATTAGCTAAACACAATATAAAAGCTTAAAAACACTTTGTCAAATGAAAGTGATGTACGCAGTTCGTAATTAATATAATTAAAAGAAAAATCAAACCGTTCATTTACAAAATATATTTATACATCTATTTATTTATTAATCAAATAGATAAAATAATAACAAATATTAAGAAACACATTTAATTTAATTGCGTTGCTGAGCAACATAATATAATAAAGAATCTTCCTCATAAACTGCGAAATTAAATAACCATTTTGATCTCTTCCCCATAAAATGCAAAAATAATAACCATTTTGATTTCTTTATACTTTCCATTGTTTAGTAAATGCTTGACCATGGAGTTAGATTTTCCATTAAAATTCATGTTTCAAACAATTCATGCTTTCAGATAGTGACTAATTAATGCAAAAATCCTGCACTAAGCTCAGAAATGAAGTTTTAATTCACGTCGACGTTTTAAACAAACGATTTTCATCCTTTCCGTATGGATAAACCACGGAGTTAGAGAGTAGATCTCCTAGGATAAAGTTCCGTTTTTCATTAATATCTCGACAACCCCTGGTATTAGAAACTCGAAACTTGGGTAAAATTTATGGGGAGCTGTTTTAAGGCTACTCACAAAATTTCATTAAATTCGATTCAGCCGTTCTCTCGTGATAATGAGACAAACGAAATATTCGTTTTTTACTAATATCTCGAGAACCACTGGTTATGGAAACTCCAAACATGGACTAAATTTTAAGTGGGGCTATTTCTAGGCTACCCACAAAATTTCATTAAATTCTGTTCAGCCGTTCTCCCGTGATGATGGGACAGACAGACAGACAGACAGATTCTCAATTTTATTTATATAGATTTTTAAGGAAATTAAATTATATACTTTAATAAAATTATTTGCAATATAATTTTATTATTTGCAATATAATTTAATTAAGAGCAATATAATTTAGAATACTGCTAGAAATTGCACATTTTTAAACACGAGCAACGCCGAGGATAACAGCAAGTTATCTATAAATTATACTTAATTTAACTAATTAATTAAATTTTGTTTATACTTGTGCCCAAAACAACAGAACAGAACAGAACATAAAAGACTGGAAAATTTCAATATATTGTCTTATCTACCATTCAGTATCATCTTTATGTAGATGAAAGAAATATTAATTATTGTACATAACTTTTAATAAATCTACTTGAATTTCTTCCAATTGTTTCGAATCCATGTTTTGAATTTGTAGGAACAGTGGTTATGGTTGTATTTATCAAAAACTCTTCCGTAGAAATAGCATTATGCAGACAATTTTATCTCGAAACTTCATTTGAAGAAAATGATATCACATTGCTTAGTAGCGGAATTGAACTAAATGTGTGTATGCGGGTAGGCGATTTTGATTTAATTTATCCTATTTTGATAATAAAGAACTTGACATAAAGTAAATAAATTATGTCACATTTTTTATATTGTTATATCAATTACGGTCATGGAATATATGATTACTGTGATACTTTCGGAAAAAGTATGTTAAATTCGTAACCGAATGAGTTTAAGTAATTGTTGCAACGGGGTAAAAATGGCACGAAAATAGATTTTGTTACCATTTTAGCGAATTTATTTTTATGCTTAATAAACTTCCTATTTTTGTACATTAGTTTATAAGCGGAACCAAAATACATTATTCTTTAGATTTGTCTGTGCAGATAATTTTGTGTAACTAGAAAATATATTATTTTTTATAATAGAATTAAATTGTATTGATTTACAAGAGAATTAAATTTTTTACAAGAAAATTAAATTTTGATAAAAAAAAAAAATCTGAAAAGCAATATGAATTCATTTAGAATGTGCGCATATTTTCAAAAGCGAGCACCGTCGAGTATATTTGCTAATTTTATAATAATCTACTAAATATAACATTTTTCTTATACAAAAATTTGATTTTGGAACAACACTATCATTATATTTCCTTGAGATTTTTATTTATTGACGTTGTTTTAAGGGTTAAAATTACTTCAAAGGGACTATCGCATAGGAAATTAATGATATACGTAAGTGATAACTATGTTAAGGATTCAATAATTTGCTTCTATTTGTCGTCCTTTGTTGAATTCGCAGGTTATTGAATTGCACCCAAGGTCAAACAAATTACATCAGGGGCTCTAGATGAAGTGCGTTAATGTGTTTATGAAAGTAGATTAAACATTCGGCATTTGAGATAAGTGCTGTATAAATGATTCACAGTTACGCTATTAAAATAGATATCTATTTATTGGGGTAATAAATTGGTTTACTCGTCTTTGGAAGAACAGAGAATAGGATTCCTTTGCAAAAGATCATTGATTTTCGTAGACTTACATTGTACGACGAAAATATCCATCGCGTTATTATAAAACTAGCAGACACAGATGACGTTGCTATTTTCAAATATATGCACATTTTAGTAGTATTTAAAAAAAAATATTGTTCTTCACAAATTCTAGTAAAATATTTAATTTAATTTCTGTAAAAAAGAAATATAAGAATCTCTGTCGTACCTATACGAAATTATCTGCACCGGCAAATCTGAATAACACACTTGGTTCTATTTGTAAGCAAATTTACAAGGAAATATGAAATGTTGTCAACATACGTCGAAATACAGACTCAAAAATCGTATCTAATGACATAGCCGTACCATTTTCATCCTGTTGCAACAATCGCTAAACACAACAGATAATACGAGGCATGTTTTTTATGTAAGTACCGTTTTGCGATTCCGCCGCCGCAGCGCTACGGTCGGCGTTCCGCGCATGCGCGCTGGTTACCTACATCTCTTGTCTACGCACTGACGCCATTACAGTCTGATTCTTCATTGTATACCTTGTTTACTGAGTGTTTAAGATGCCTCCGACAATCGTGAGTCCCGCCGATTGTGAAGTACGGGCTGTTATACAATTTCTTAGTGCTAAAGGCGTAAAACCGATCGATATTCATCGTGAGATCTGTGAAGTTTACGGACAAAACATTATGAGTGATGGAATGGTAAGGAAATGGGTGAGAGCATTTAAAGATGGCCGCACAAATGTGCATGATGAAGAACGGAGTGGGCGTCCTTCGGTCTTTAATGAAGATTTGGTGCAGAAAGTGAGAGAAAACAGACGCTTTACAATTTCATCAATGTGCGACTGGTTTCCTCAATATTCTCGTAGTGTTTTGTATCGCATTGTGACCGAGAACTTGAATTACCGGAAATTGTGTTCACGTTGGGTTCCAAAAATGTTGACGGATTTGCACAAAACCCAACGTTTAGGCAGTGCATTGACTTTCCTTGAGCGGTACCACAATGAAGGTGAAGATTTTTTAGACCAAATTGTTACTGGTGACGAAACATGGGTGGCCTACGTCACACCAGAATCAAAACAACAATCCATGGAATGGCGACATTCATCATCACCCAAAAGAGTGAAGTTTAAGCAAACAATTTCGTATATGAATTTGAAAAATCTTTGCCAAAATAAAACAGACGATTGAAATTTAAAATATCAATAATTTCAGAAAAGCCTTTATCTTAAGGTTGTAACTGATATAGCACAATCAAAACTGTAATGCTATTCATTTGTAAAACAACTATAATGTAATTCAAAATTTAGACACTATAAATATTTTTGAATTTCAATCATTTGATTTTAAGGATTTATTTAATAACATTAATATTACAAATCTATTTAAAGTTATTTGGGATCTAATAAAATATTTTTATGATAATAATAAATTAGTAAATAAATTAGTTGAGTATTCATATGTGCATCACCTTCTTAAGTGTGTTCTTTGTAATAATGTTTTATTGCAAGGTAATAATTTATATTTGCAAATTAAGTGTATACCTCAGGGTGGTTCTGTCTTAGCTAATCTATATCTGCATCATTACGAATAAAGATTTAAATATTCTGAATACACTTTTTATCGTTACATTGATGATGTAATTCTCATTAAGACAGCTTCATCATCAAACGTAATTGATTTTAATTTTTATCCATCTAATTTATCTCTTATATTTGATGAAAGTTCTATAACATTCAGTATTAACTTTTTAGAGATGTAACTATCACTCGTGATAATGAATTCTCTTTCACAACCAATTTCTTTAACAAAAGATCTAGCTTCTCCTTTAAAATACACAAAATTATAAATTAAAACTCTTGTATGATTATAAAGTGTGTAAAACATCTTAATAAATCAGTACCATGGGATTCATTGGTTATGTGATAAAACAAATATCTGTCATTATATAAATGCATTAAAACAAATCTGTTTGGCTGAATCCTATCCTTTTAACTTTGTACAGCCGTCAAAATAAAAAATGAAACACCCGATCGCATTTGCACAAATTATATTACAGGACAAAAAGAAAGATGCTATTCAATAGGGACTGGTGTCGTCTACAAATATCAATAATTCAAATTTGCACAAGGGCCATCTTCATAGTTATTTTGACACTAACTCCAAAATTTTTAAGAGTAACCCCCGTTGATCATTACATACTCTGATTCCCCAAAAACGTTCTTGCAGATTGAAAAAAAAATAATGAAAAAAGCCCCAAAATTGCATAAAAATTATTAAGGGGGTATTTAAAAATTGAACTCTGCACTTATTTATTTGCCCTACTTACAGCTTTACCGAACATCCTGTATACCGAGGGTTTGTCACTAATTCACTATTTGTCACTGTTACTTAGAAGGTAATATCCGCTATGTTCCCAGAGCCGATTGTACTATGTTTGTAGGGCTTCTTGAAGAATAATAAGGTATCAAATGTGCTTATGTTACTTTTGAGTGACATATTCCTGTTTGTTTTATTTTTACGAAGTTTCAACTCAACTTGATAAAAATAATTTATTTTATAAATTTTTTCATACTGACGACTAATACATGCATTAAGAATTTATTTCATTGAACTAGCAATACTTTTTTATGTTATGCAATATTATTAGCAATTTACTCGTTTGAGGTAAACATCTATTAGATTTTAAATGATATATACTGGGTTGAGAAGGAAATATAATTTTATTGTCCCTGTATACATAGTATAATGTATAGGGGGAAGTATTGTGGCGGGGTCGAAAATTCGAATTGGGGTTTTTGACTGAAGCGCATGTTTCAAGCATTCCCGAACTCGAATGGAACTGTTTTGAGCTAGGTAGTGTGTATGTGTGTGTAACGAAATTTGGTAGAATTATTACAATCAGTGAATACTGGAATCATTGATTTTAAGCGCAAACAAATGTTCGGCAGATTCCCAAATTTTTTAATAAAATTTTAACAAAATCATTAAAAATTAGAGCCTTCAACAATGTTACGTAAATGATTATTTCTTATATAATTTTTCATTAGAAAACGAATGCCATAAACTTCATAACGTTAGCACAAACCGTTTTTGAGATATTACACATTTTCCAAATACATTTATGAAAATATCACAAATTAAAAATATTCTATTCTATATGTAATATTATACGATAAATTTGTTAACATTATTCTTGTGGATCTAGTTAGTTCCATTCACGAGAGAAGATATTTTGGGTAATAGTCTTGTATTTTGGCACCTAATATCTCGTCAATAGTCATTTACATATGAGAAAAGATCTTGTCTCCATTTGTCTGTAACGCCTAGCGATAAATTTGGCGAACTTGGCGACTAATTTAACAAAATATCACCAACTTGGCGATATGTCGCCCCAGATTAACGACAATATAGTCAAATTTACGAAAATGACACCAAATTGATGTATTAAGTATTAAAATATTTTATATATGGACTACATTACTTGTTGCGGGTGCTATAAATTTTGATAATTGTTAATTTAGAGTTGTGCGAAATATAAGTTAATTCGGATACTTCGAAATAATTTCACATGTTACCATACAAAACATTTTAATAACATTGGTAAAAACATTGTGCTGTTGATCTTATACATCAGCTTTTCACTGTGAAAGAAATACATTCATTGAATTTAATCGGAAAAGTCATGTGCTGCCCACATCAGATTAAAAAAAAAATACAAATATATTAAATACCTTTGAGGTCAACATTAGCTAAAAACACAAATACTGCCTTCTACAGAAAATAAAATGCAAAATACTTAAATCCAAAAACTGTAAATATCAAATCCATTATAATTTTTGAAAAAATAACAGGGATTTCAATTACATTTTGTTCGGCGAATGAAACTTTATCCAAAGCATGGTGTGCGCATCTTATACGTGAGACCACTCCAAGATTAATATTGTGCGTTACAACAGTTGGGTAATGGCTAAGTTACAGAAAAACTAATTTTCTATCGTTTCAACAATTTTTGTGGACCCAAGTTAAAGATTTTTCACATGTAGAAAATACATTTTTTTAACACACATTTCTTTTATAACATAAGTGAGCCCGAGCAGTTTCGCTGTATTTTCTTTGTTTTTATTAAAAATACTTTTGCAAAATTAATAAAATACAAAATATTTATTAAATCATAAACGATTAGTAAAATTCAAAATAAAAATATGTATTTTGTAATTTAAATCATTTGCTTATCAGCCTTGCATATGCAAAACATTTAGTTGTAATTCTTTCCCTTTGCTATCCTTAAAGGGAATTCTGATGTCCTATTCTAAAGTGATGGATACCCAAATTTACAAAAACAAAAACAAACAAACATGGAAATTCGGTAGCAAAATATAATAACAAATCAGGTTTGTATTACCTATATGCAGACTAAGGTATCGCCAATGTTCCCTACAGGTACAAGGAGGTCTTAATAGATTTTTAGCTTGCCGAAAAATACATATTCAAAGGGATTTTGTTTATCACAGTGATAATGCGACACCTACTGATGACAGCTTTTCTTTTTACTTTTATTCCAGACCCCTTTCTTCCTAAGACCTACAAAAAGATGTAAAGTATTTGTGTCGTGCCAATTAATTTAGATCAAAACCCAATAGGCCTATCAACCTCAGGGACCATACTATCCTACAAATGTATTTTGCACATACTTCGAGTAGACACAGGATAATTTGGGACTTCGTCTAGGATCGAGGTCGAACGATTCGATGTCTAATGAAAAATGACATAAGAAATGATAATTTATATAAAATTATTAAACATTATCTTTTTTTAATGATTTTTTCAAAATTACATTGAAAAATTTGAATGTCTGATGAGCATTCGATTGCGTTTAAAATCAATAGGCTCCCCCAGTATTCACCGATTGGAATATTTGTACCAAATTTTGTTTGAAAAGCTCCATTCGTGTATGAGATATCACGTCTAAAGTCTCACGGACACACACATACACATACACACACGGACATCCCTCAAAAACGTTCGATTCGAGTTCAGGGATACTTGAAAAGTTGAATTTGAGTTTTGATCCCGTTAGAATACTTTCTCTGTACTGTATATTATGTATATAGGGAAAACCGATCACAACAAGGCAGTAGTTTCCTGTTTTTACTCTGTTTTTACACAAAGTGCAAATATGTGCATTTATGCGATTTTAGTATATGAATACTACGAAAAAACTGTCGCGTAGAAACTGTCATATTGTAGTTATTGTTTTAATGACTACGACTATAAATGACTACTGATGATTTTTGTTCTAGTAGAGGCATAAATATTAGTTCTAGTGACGGCATAAATACTAGTTCCAGTGTCTGAGTAAATGTTAGTTTCAGTAATGCCATAATTTTTTTTTAATTATAGGGGAATAAATATTAGTCCCAGTGGCGTAATAAATATTGATTCTAGTGGTGACGTGAATATTATGAATATTAGTTTTCAGTGGTGGCCTAAATATTAGTTCTTGTGGCGGAATAAATATTAGGTCTAATGGCGGCATAAATATTAGGTTTAGTGGCGGCATGAATATTAATTCTACAGGCGGATTCAATATTAATTCTACAAGAGGCTTCAGTGTTGGCATAAATATCAGTGCCGGCATAAATAGAAGCGTTAAACTCATAGGTCTGATTATACAACTGATTATATGCAGCAATTATGCAAACCTCTGATAAAACCAACAAAATCAGTCATAGGACACACTCAGTCAGCTTCAAATTTGAACATTTTATACGGTGTGTACTAAATAATTTATACTTTATTACAATTTTGTTAAAGCTGGACATTAAATTGCGTCTCGAATGATTGCCATTGAATAACATATTCACTTTCCCTCGAAATTATTGTGAGTGTAACCAATTTCCCGAATGTGCACTTTCTAATCCCGACAACTCAATTCTTTACCGTGAGATTTCCCTAGATTTTATTTGAATATAACCGACTGAGGCTGGAGTCCATTGTCCGAGCAGACATTCGGCCTTTACCGGAAACTGTGTCCCATAGCACCTGGCTTTTTGTGGGTGTTTCCCTCCCTCTCTTGCACAAGGACGCCTTTCTCCCTGCTCTTACTTTTTTTTTATCTCCCACCCCCTAAGGAAACTTGGGAGAGAGCATCGAAAACAAGTAGTTGGACAACAGCAGTGACAAATGGTGGAGAATGGGGAGATGAAGGTGCCCCAACTTCTGCCGGAACCTGCTCTCGCAGTCCAGTCAACTTTCAAGGTCATTACATAAGTAAGACTTACATCACATATACTTTTAGTACGGATGGTCATCCTGAGATCTTGGTCAAAAACTTTATACCGAAATCCCGGGATTAGAAATGCTAAACCCAGATTTATCTTAGTTACATATTTATATAGAATTAGAAGTATGTCCGTTCCATATACAATGACCAAGTTTTAAATGCATTTTTAAAATTTTTGTATGGTATTTTTGTACGTCACTGCAAGTAATCTGATGCATGTTTTGAATTTCTCACCTTGGGGAAAATCGATATATTAATAAAAATATAAGATATATTCTTCCACAGAAATGATATTGTGAAGACAATTTTGTTTTTTGGAACTTTATTTGAAGAAAATCATGTGATGTTGCTTAGCAACGAAAATTAAACCAAATGTGTGTATGCAACAGACGAATTTCAGTCAATTTATTCAATTTAAGTAATAAAAAACATGATATAAAAATACATTTTTTAAATAAGGTAATTGTATTGTATTTTTGATTGTGTTATATCAGTTATAGAATATAAGATTTCGGTAATTATTAACATTTTCAATTTTCAAGTAGTTTGCCTTATTTTGGCAAAATGTTTTTACATTCTTGTATTTCCGAATGTGTTTAAATGATTGTTGGTATAAAAAATGATACGGGAATAACTCTTGCTACCATTTCAGCCTCTTTATTTTGGAGTATGTTGAACAAACTTCATATTTTTGTAAATTGGTTTACAAACGGGTCATTCTTCAAATTTGCTTGCGCAGATAATTTTATGTAGCGAAAACAGGGATCATTATTTGTATGTCTTTTTTCTATTTTTCATAGGGAAATTAAATTAAATATTTTAATGGAATTTTGTTAAAGCAATATGGAGGCTTTTGGAATTTGCACATATTTTAAATCTCTAGCAACGACGGGTATATCGACTAGTTCCAACTATAAAATAGTATTCCTCCAGTTTTGCAATTATGTCAAATTATTATAGAGAATCCGATTTCAACAGTGAAATAGAATTTCTCAAAAATATTTCGCCCATATTATGGTTAAAAAACCTTCATCACACATGGTGCGCATAGGAAAAACTTGAGCAACATATTCAAGCACAAACAATTTTTTTCTGATTTTTATTTTATTTGTGCCTGAACACGTTTACTCTTAAATAAGTTTTCCTTATCCTTTGCATAAAGTGTTTTTAACTCTTCCCAACATAGTTGAAAATTGTTTATGACTTTGGTCATTCTGTCTGTCTGTCTGTCCGTTTGCTCGATAACTGCCGTAAAAATGACTTTATCAAAATAAAATTTAGTATGTTGTTCAGACGGTCTGTGGGACATATGGGAATGTAAATGAACAATATCACTCCATTGGTTTTGGATTGAGCCCGGGTTGAAAAATAGAAATACATTGAACCCTATGGGACCTAATTTTTTAAGCAAAGTTAAAATTCGCAAAATGCTTTGGAAATTTTAGGAAATATTCAAATTATCCCATAAAATATATAAAAAAAAATTTGAGTAAAATATGTTTGGTAGTTTTTTGAATAAAAATTGAAAAAAAATAATGAAACATGAATGAAATAAGGAAATAATGAAAAATTAATGAAATAAACAATTATTATTTTTAAATAAAATTTAAAAATAATAATTACACCCATATTATATGAAGAGATCACGTGATACACTTCAAAATAAAATATGGCATCTATCTTTTTCCCCAGTGTCAAAATCGTGATTTTTAAAGTTCTTTTAAATTTATATTTAGTGTTGCATTCGCCCTAAAACTGCTTTATTTTTGCGTATTTTCTGTGCATCTGTATTCTGCGCCAACGTAATTACAATATTTTTTAGTTTAAATGATCATCAAACTTTGATTATTTCTACAACGAAGCCTAATTTTAACGTATGCAGAATGTAAACAAATCAAGCTGTAAGATGAGTTGTATAAGAATTGCTGAATTTTTTAACTCAAAATTATTTAGCTCTGGAATCTGAAATATAGGTGATGTAAATGAAATAAATATTCATTGATTTTACATAGAGAAGCAGACGATTTTATAATATTGCCTTTTTCGATGAAGTTTTAAGCATGGAGTTAGAAAGTACTTTTACTTCCATGGTTTTAAGATTTTAAGTAAAATAAATTATTATAGTATTATGATAATTTTTAAAATATCGCCGCTGAATGTATCGCATTTTAGAGATGTTTAAATAAAATTGTATTGCAATTGGAAAGTGTTTCATAGTCAATGCTTTATGCATGATTGATCTTTCTTGTTTACTTATTGTTTCAGCATAGCTGACTTCGCTTGGTTTTAGATACATACCTTCCAATATGAAAGTTTGTTAAAGCTATAAGCAAAATTATTCTACATAACTTTTTTGGGTGTGTGTATTTTCATGAAAATAAGGAAGTCTAAACTTTTATGTTACCTCAAACAAAAAAGTGCAATATGGTGCATTTAATCGCAATATTTGGTGAGTTATTGCTCATTCAAAAATTAGGAATTTTCCTCTTGCAAATTCGGGCTCAGATACAATTAAAATTGCAGACACATTTTATGCAGAGTCTGGTTTCAATTTGCAGTCATCCCATCAGCACGAGACACAGTCGAAGGATATCTTAATTTCAATTCTACTATTTTAGCCAATTTTGCTTTTTTTTTACATTTATTCTATTGTAAATATCTTCATGAACACTGTAGATAATTGCACCGGACTTTTTTCCTTTGACTAGCTACTACTGTACAGCGCACCTTTTTTTTAATTAAAATATTTTGCCCAAGGGACCCTACAAAAATTTAGACCCCACATTTTCATGCAAATACACTCACTGGAAAAATATATGAAATAATTGAGAATTTATTTTTAACAAATTGTCAAATTGGATGTATGTGTTTTAAAACCAATTACGTGGAAGCACAAAAAGATTCAACTATGTTAAGACATCCTTTATGAAATAAAGTGTATACTTTAATTTATGTAGAGGGGAAAGGAAAGTACATCATAAAATAATGGATTTCTACAGGGAAATCTTAAATTATATTGACATATTATGTTGAAAGTAAAGCAGAAGTGAAAATAGTTATAATTTATCTTTTTAGTTTTCTTTTTATCCCCTTAAATACATTCAATGAAACATTTTCTGGCGAAATTGGTTTCACGATTGTCGTAACGAAATGTTTTGTAGCTTCTCTTTGCCAGATAGAACAATAGCGAGGCGCTTTACATAAATCAAGTTTTTATTCCGATTTTGCAATAAACCACTTCCGTATCTTATAAGTTATCTTGTCATTGCATCAGGAGTTTAATTTGTTTACGACATTTGTGAAACACTGAAACAATATTTTGAACATCTTTGGTTTCAGGACTGGCAATTGTCCTGTGTTTTTATTTTTCAACTTCTTTCACGCTATTATTATTTTTATTACTATTTTTTATTATTTTTTTTTATTATTTTTATTATTTTTTTATTTGGCTATATAACAATGAACCCCCCTCCCTTGATATTAGAACATGAAATAACGCAGTAATTATAATTTAAGTATTGATTTATTCTAAAATGGAACTGTATTAATAGGGTCTGAGGAAATTCTGCTTCATTCTAACTACATTTTGTTATATTATTCTAACTACATTAAGAAATATCTGCAACAATAAAAAATGTGAATTAATGAGTTACTGAACAATGAGTCTGTATGGTTATAACCAGTATAATTGTTACAATGAAGTAATTTCTCTGCGTTTTAATTGGAAGTAAATTTGTGTCTTAATTGGCAGTCCTTTTATAAATTTTCTTTAATCGCAAAAGTACTTTATGTAACAGCATGAATTCATTACTAGTTTTCATTTTAATTAATATTTTTCTTAAAGTTGATATAACGAATTCAAATAACTAAAAGTCCAGGAGTTTAGAAATGCGCCTATTTTTACTTTTCCTACATAGTATTATGTATAGGAAAGTATTGTGCGGAGTTGAAAATTTGCATTCGATGTTTTGGCAAAAGATCATGTTTTAAGTATCCTTTAACTCAAGTTAAATATTTTCGAGGTCTTTGTGCATGCATGTTATTATGTTTGCATATACGTTAGTTTGTATTTTAGTGTGTGAGTCCGTGAGTCAGCGAACACGATATCTCACGAATGAAGGAAGCGTTTCGAAAATAATTTGGTTCGATTGTTACAATCAGTGAATATTAACATCCTATTATTTTATAGCGCAATCGAGTGTTCGAAAGACTCCCCCCCTCCAAATTTTGAAATGAAGTTTTGAAAAGATCATTAAAAAACAGAACATTTACTAATAATAACCATGTCAGACGTAATTTTTCATGAGAAAACGAATCATACAAATTTTAGTACTCTAGCGTAAACCGTTCTATAGAAATTGCACTATTTACGAATGAAAAAATTATTAAAATATCAGAACCTTTAGTAATGATAAATAAATAACCATTTCCGATATAAATTTTTATTAGAAAACAAATGACACTCTAACATCTATTTTAGAACACTATGATGGACTGTTCTCGAGATAGTGCACGTTTAACAAATAAAGGAATCAAAATAATTATATAAAATAAGAAAAAAGGAATAAGTATCATCTAATATATTCGCTTTCCACATGCAATATTATGTAAGATATATGCAATATTATTAACATCATTCTTCTGGGTCTAGTTCATTCCATTCATAAAATAAAATACATTTTGTAATTATTTTGACGCCCAAGAATTTGTCAATAGTCATTCATTTCACGAGATATTCATTGGCAGTTAATTGAATTTTGATAAGGATTTTGCAAGTGATAAACCACTCTCTTTTGATTTGCCAAAAGCGCCTTATTTCAATTTACATGCTGTTAATTCAATGCCAAGATTATTGTTCTGTGGATGTTGTATACTATTATTTCGCCGCGAAAGGTGTAAAGTCATTGCATTATGTAGGGAAAGTCATATGCTGCCCACATCACATTTTAAAAATTTCCTTTCATGTCGTATAAACTGATACTGAATACATCCAATGCGGATTATTTCATTATTACTTCTTATTTGGCCATATGTTATAACATGTAGCTTTATTGGAATCTAATCCATACAAATAGAGATCTCATCACATACAAAAGAAAAATAACAAGAACAAACAAAGCAGCAAACAGGGGAACACAGAGAACATCGTCAATACAGAAAAAAGAGTCCAAGGAAGCACACGGCGAAGAGGTTGCAGACAATCTTTATCATTCCATAAGATTCCTAGCATCCCAATAAAGTTTAATGACGTCTCCCTGGCGTTAGGCATCCCTATCCAGTCCAGGACACCCAAGAAGATGTTTTGAGTTCATTCTGCCAACATTACATATTGGGCAAATGTTCGTGGGAAGAACACCTATTCTATTTAGGTGCTCTGCTAAATAATCATGTCCGGTTTTTAATCTAAAATTGGCAACCTCTTCTTTACGTGGTCTAGCGTTGAAAATTTTCCAATCATCTTGGATATCAAGCCACTTTTTACCTCTGAATTTAGTCATACGATTATCTTTATATATTTGGCCATATAATAGCGGGAAACCTGATATCACAATATACAGCAACCCAGTAATTATAATTTACGAATGGATTTCTTTATAAATAGAACTGTATTAATAGAATTTGAATAGAAGTTTTGCTTTATTCTAACTACACTTTCTTGTATCTTTTTAACTAAATTAAGAAATATCTGCTGTAATGATAAATGAGTGGTTTATGAGCAAGTCTGTATGGTTATAACAAGTATAAGTGTTACAATAAAATAATATTCCTGCGTCTTAATTGGATGTAAATTATGTGTCTTAATTAGCAATCATTTCTTTTACGCTTTCTTCAATTTCAAAAGTATTATAATCTAATATATACATTATATGATTTAACATGGATTCATTACTGATTTTTATGTTAATTAATATTTTTGCCAAAGTTTATATAACGAATTCAAATAATTGAAAGTTGAGAAAGTTTAGCAACTCATCTATTTTTACCTACAGCAATTGTTACATCTTTTTGTATTTTTGCTCAACATCTTTGATGGACTCGTTCTCGAATCCCAGGCCACGTAGAGAAACACATTTTTTTTTCACGGTCCATTTACATCTATCAAATTTTCATATCATCATTCTACGTCGTTACGTCATTTACATACGTGATATTTCACAGGCTCGTTCTAGTTCATTCCATTCTCGAGAGAAGATACTTTTTGCAATAGCTTTGCCTTTTGACGAAGAATTCGCCAATAGTTATTTGTTTTACGGAATTTTATTTTGATGTCAATTGCATTTTGAAGACGATTTTGCACATAAGTATGAAAAAGTAATTTTGCTTAAGCTAACTTGCTAAAACTATTCAATCTTATTTTGCATAATGTTAATTCAATACTGAAAACATTTTGCCATGGATCGTGTGTACCATTATTCCTTTGTAAAATATGCCATCACATTATGTAGGGAAAGTGATACGCCGCCGACATCAGATTTTTTATTATTTGTATGCACAGTCATGCTCTGTGTTTATGAGAAAAGCAGCTTTTTCTTATATTTTATTTATTTATTTATTTATTTTTTCAAGTAAAAGTATTCCTGAATCTTTATCGCGAAAACTTTGAATATAAGATAGGTATTTCCAATTGCATAAATCCCTCTACACATGAAAGGGTTCCTTAAAATCCTATTGCATAGCAACCAGGATAGAAACAAATGATACAGTCATTTTCGAAACATCCCCTGGTTGTTCTTGAGCAAAAAAGAAAGGAATCTTGATCAGTAGACGAACTTTTTCTGGTGGTTAAGGCAGAAGAAAAACTTACTTTCTATTTCATAACGAACAGATATAATAGTTCTTTAATATTATGACTACACGAAACTTCATTAAAAGAATAATGTCATTTCATTGTATCTTATTTTATAGCCAGTTAGCGTTCACGTAAGAGGATTAAGGATGCAGTGGTAATAGTTAAACATTCAAATTCAAAGTAATCGGTACTATAATTAATATTTCTATGCATCTACTATACCGGATAAGAGTATCTGAAAGGAGTCAAAAATCAACGGTTTGTCATAGAAATAAAGTAAAATATGAAAAATAATCAGCAAGTGAAATTTAGTTATAATATTTGCACTCACTGAAACTGATAATTTCATAAAAATGCAAAATGTAATTTTTATATCGCCCAATAAAAAAAAATGTGAATTGTAAAATTTGCTCCGCCCTTAATTAGGGCGAGAAAATTTATCCGGTACCTCTTAATGAAAAATTCGCCGCGACATCAATAATTGGAATCCTTGATTTATTCCGTTTTATTTGAACTGAAAGTGTGAATATTTAACTTCCTCTGAAAGTAAATATAGGGGATATCTACAAATGTATTTAAAATAGGGAAACCGCCAATTGACATTTGCTTCCATTTAATTCTGAAGAATTTTATGAAAATTAGCTGAGATATGGTAATTGAAATTTTTAATTTATTCCATTTTACTTGAAATGCAGGTGTAATTCGTTAGCTTGAAGGAACATCTGCAATATGGGAGTCATTCGTAAATATGGGGGGGGGGGCATCTGCAAATCTATTTAAAACAGGAAAACCGAAACTTTGTCTTTGTTGACATTGTAGAAGTTCGATTTGATTCTGATTCAGATACACACACACACAGGGCCACATTTCATTAGTTACATTTTATTTATCACAAACGTGACAAAATACGTAGCACAAGAGGATTTAATTGTTTTCTCCAAATTTGCTACCATTTATTTTGTATTATTTATTTGTTGATAGGGACTATCAACAGTTGAACCAGTTGAACGAGCGTTCCAGTTGAACGAAAAATACCTAATAACGACAATTGGAATATCTCAGAGAGTTTCTCAGGAAAAAAGTACTTGATAAATTTATTTCGTCCTAATTAAGCGCTGCGAAAATTTTACTAATTGCCATTCTTTACATAAAATTAAACGTTGCATTTTTATGAAATTATCATTTCCGAGGGGCTTAAATTCTCTTTTGTTTGCTGAATATTCTTCGTATTTTACTTTTCTTCTACGACCAGTCTTTGCTTTTTTTTCCCCTTTTGGACACTCTTTGGAGAAACATAAGGTATATTCAAGAGCGAAGCTACCATACCGCGAAACCTAGTTGTAAAGGGGACCAACATAAATTTGTACCGTAAAACATTATCTTAAATTTTTATTTTCTGTAAACCGTAAAATAAATAACTCCCTTGAGTTTTCTTTTGTAAACCTCAAAACATTTCCATGGACTTTCTTTTGTAAATGGTAAAATATTTCCTCAGGCTTTCTTTTCTAAACCGTAGAACATTTTCTTGAGCTTTTGTTTACTGATAGAAAAATGTTCCGGAAAGACAGTCGGCATCTTTGAATAACCGCAATATTTCTGAGCCAAGAAAACTCAGATTTTCTAAGATTGCAAACAAAGTTTAATATTGCCAAACCGAAGGTTCTCTTACCTATAGATCCACAGGGGCAGGGTTCGATTCTGGCTACAGTTAAAGAGCTCTGTGTATGCATATAATAGCGTGAGTAAAGTTGTAAGTAGGCCAGTGAGCATAGTAGTTAGAGCTATGAAAGTAAGGTATTAGTATAGAAGGCGATGCGCTATACCAGATGAGATTGACGACAGCTCCGCTAGAAGTAAAATTTTGAAGTTTAGCACTTTTACTCATCCCGAAATACCATTTCAGTACAACTTTGAAAAACAAGGTGGCCAAGGACCATAGCCATAGCAGAAATTAAAACTCCAAACAAAACACTGCGCCCAAAAGACTGGCAGAAGAAAGGAAACACCCGTTTTGAAACTCCAGAAACAAGAAAAAAATAAGAAAAACAAAAAGAAATAGAAAAATCACCAACCAAAATGAACACACAAGGACTAAAAACAAGCCAGTAAACCAACCAACCAAAACTCAAGCACATCTTAAAACCTATGGCAGCCACTAACAGAAGTATAACAGAAACATAACAACAGCAATAAAATAATAAAAACACTGAAAAGCAATTAAATAAGATAAGAACATCCAAGAACTTACCCGGAAAGCCAGAAAAACCAAACATCCAAGACCCAAAATCAAACCAAAGAACATTCCACCAGGGCCCAAGGACAAAGTCAAAGTAGCAAAAATTAATAGTAGCAAAATAACGAAACGAAAGACAAAGACTAAAAAATTTCAGGCGAAAAATTTGCACTATTAAAACCAAATATGAACAGCACAAACACCAACTTATCGTATATAACATTTGTCGACAAAAAGGATAAGACTAATTCCATTACTCTAGAATGAACCATTGAGATATTTGACTTTTTTTTTTTTTGCATTTTGCAACGCCGCCATTTTAAACAAGAAAGATCAATCATGCTTAAAGCATTGATTATGAAACACTTTCCAACTTCAATGCAATTTTATTTAAAAAAGTCGAAAATGCAATACATTCCTCGGTAATATTTTAAAACTTATCACAATACTACATTGATTTATTATATTTGAAAACTTAAACCTTCATCGAAAAAAATGAACTTCATTCAAATGACGGCATTGAAATCTAAATTGCGTGGTTTAAATATCTCTAAAATGCAATACATTCCACGGTAATATTTTTAAATCTATCATAATACTACGATAATTTATTATATTTGAAAACTTCATCGAAAAGAACTGAAATTAATTCAAATGACGTCATAGAAAAAATAACACGCCTGGATCTCTCTATAAAAGCAGGATTTCATTCATAACTTTCTCCATTTCATTCATCACAATACTATAATAATTTATTTTATTTAAAAATTAAGACCATGGAGCTACAATTCATAAACTTTATGCTTAAAACTTCATCGAAAAAAATCGTCCTTCTGTTAATAAAATCAATTAATATTTCATTCATATCAGCCATGCAGACTCCATGGACTGAATTATTTTGTGTTGAAGAAATACAGTAATTCTAATACAACTCATTCTACATATTTCGCTGTTTACATGTTACATAGGTGAAAAATAGGCTTAGTTGTAGAAATAATCAAATTTGAATGAGAATTTAAACTCAAATATATTGTCCTTGTGTTGTTTTAGTATGTAGATGCACAGAATTTGAGCAGAAATAAAGTAGTTTTAGGATGGATACAACACTCAATAGGAATTAAAAAGAACTTTAAAAAATCACGAATTTGAAACAAGATGGATGCCATATATCATTTTGAAGTGGGTCATGTGATCGTTTCATATCATGGTCACGTGATCGTTTCATATAAGATGTGTAATTATTATTTTAATTTTTATTTAAAAAACTACTGAATATATTTAGCTGAATTTTTTTTATATATTTTATGGAACAATTTGACTATTACCTAAAATTTTCGAAGCAATTTGTGAATTTTAAATCCGCTTAAAAAATGTTAGAAAAATTAGGTCCCATAGGGTTCAATGTATTTCATTTTTTCAACCCGGGTTCAATCCAAAACTAGTTGGGTGATATTATTCATTTATATTCCCATAGGCCCTACAGACCGTCTGAACAACATACTAAAATTTCATTTTGATTAAGTCATTTTTGCGGCAGTTACCGTGCTAACGGACAGACAGACAGACAGACAGACAGAATGAACAAAGTCATAAACACTTTTCAACTTTGTTGTAAAGTGTTAAAAACGCCCATCGCCAAGTTAAAACGAAACTTAAATTAAAACTGCAAATGCTGTGTCATTTTAAATACGCGTCCGTGTTATTTTGTGAAGTTAAACTTTTTTCCCAGTGGTCAACAATTGATATTAAATCATTGGCTTATAAAACAGTCCAAACATGAACCATTTTCCCGTTATACCACTTTGCCTCTGCGAACCATAGAGGTGGATCAAACTGCGTCCTTCAGCCATCCAATTTACACCGAATCCAATGGGGTGACAAGCACATGGACTGTTCCCTCCTTCCCCTGGCCATCACCTTTTCGAACCTACAGATTTGACTTGCCCATACTCCAAGTAGACACGAAGATAGTTTTGCGAGGTGCAGAGAATTGAATTCCGGTCTCCCTCGTGAGAAAATTATGTCAACGAAAATCTATAATTATAAAAATGTCTAGTTTACAACTGAAGTACTCATGAAGGAAATCACAAGAAATACGCATGAAAAAATACGTGTAATAAGCTAATTTTAATATATTTAGGATGATTCCTTTCGCATTCAAATTTAAATGTTGTATAAAAATTGCAGATAAATGATACAGTACAAGCATTAATAGTTTATGGTGACCTCAATTTTTATCGTCTGTGTACATGTTATGTGCAAACTTCGTGTCTATCCATACTAAGTAGAGAGTGATCTACAACTTTGTCTTTGAAAATTTCCGATTATCTTGCTTCGTTTTCGAGATAACAATTCTATTTTTAATCGATTCGTTGCTAGAGGCGCTGCAGACTTTCTCATTAGATATCGCATATTCTCTTTCTTATTGCTGACCTTGCTTCTGTAGCCTTAACACTTCAATCGAATGTTAAAGGGGTGCATAAGGACATAAGAGGGAATCCTGTATTTTCAATTACGAACATCGCCGGATGTACGGGGTGTTTAAAAAATTGGGAACAATTATATAACTCCGATACCATTTGCTTTAGACAAACATTTTCGGTATAGCAAGATTGTAAATAGACAGCAGAATATTTCAACTCTATTTTTTATTTAGGCGTTGTATAAAATAACAAGAAAGATCAATCATGCTTAAAGCATTGATTATGAAACACTTTCTAACTTCAATGAAATTTTATTTAAACAAGTCTAAAATGCAATACATTCCTCGGTAATATTTAGAAACTTATCACAATACTGCATTAATTTATTATATTTGAAAACTTAAACCTTCATCGAAAAAAATGAACTTCATTCAAATGACGGCATTGAAATATAAATTGCCTGGTTTAAACATCTCTAAAATGTTATACATTCCTCGGTAATAGTTTTAGAATTATCATAATACTACGATAATTTATTATATTTGAAAACATCATCGAAAACAACTGAAATTAATTCAAATGACGTCATAGAAAAAATAACACGTCTGGATATCTCTATGAAAACAGGATTTCATTCATAACTTTCTCCCATTCATTTCATTCATCACAATAATATAATAATTTATTTTATTTAAACATTTTGTTTAAGACCATGGAGCTACAAAAAATTAAACTCTATGCTTGAAACTTCATCGAAAAAAATCGTCCTTCTCTTTATGAAATCAATTAATATTTCATTCATATCAGCCATGCAGACTCCATGGACTAAATTATTTTGTGTTAAAAAAATACAGGAATTCTAATACAACTCATTCTATATATTTTGCTGTTTACATTTTACATAGGTGAATAAGAAAGATCAATCATGCTTAAAGCATTGATTATGAAACACTTTCCAACTTCAATGGAATATTATTTAAAAAAGCCGAAAATGCAATACATTCCTCGGTAATATTTTAAAACTTATCACAATACTACATTGATTTATTATATTTGAAAACTTAAACCTTCATTGAAAAAAATGAACTTCATTCAAATGACGGCATTGAAATATAAATTGCCTGGTTTAAATATCTCTAAAATGCAATACATTCCACGGTAATATTTTTAAAACTATCATAATACGAGTACTACGATAATTTATTATATTTGAAAACTTCATCGAAAACAACTGAAATAAATTCAAATGACGTCATAGAAAAAATAACACGCCTGGATCTCTCTATAAAAGCAGGATTTCATTCATAATTTTCTCCCATTCATTTCATTCAGCACAATACTATAATAATTTATTTTATTTAAAAATTAAGACCATGGAGCTACAACTCATAAACTCTATGCTTAAAACATCATCGAAAAAAATCGTCCTTCTGTTTATAAAATCAATTAATATTTCATTCATATCAGCCATGCAGACTCCATGGACTGAATTATTTTGTGTTAAAGAAATGCAGTAATTCTAATACTACTCATTCTACATATTTTGCTGTTAACATTTTACATAGGTGAAAAATAGGCTTAGTTGTAGAAATAATCAAATTTGAATGAGAATTTAAACTCAAATATATTGTCATTGTGTTGTTTTAGTATGTAGATGCACAGAATTTAAGCAAAATAAAGTAGTTTTAGGACGGATACAACACTCAATATGAATTCAAAAGAACTTTAAAAAATCACGATTTTGAAACAAGATGGATGCCATATATCATTTTGAAGTGGGTCATGTGATCGTTTCATATAAGAGGTGTAATTATTATTTTAATTTTTATTTAAAAAACTACTGAATATATTTCGCTGAATTTTTTTTATATATTTTATGGAACAATTTGACCATTGCCTAAAATTTTCGAAGCAATTTGTGAATTTTAAATCCGCTTAAAATATGTTTGAAAAATTAGGTCCCATAGGGCTCAATGTATTTCATTTTTTCAACCCGGGTTCAATCCAAAACTAGTTGGGTGATATTATTCATTTATATTCCCATAGGCCCTACAGACCGTCTGAACAACATACTAAAATTTCATTTTGATTAAGTCATTTTTACGGCAGTTATCGTGCTAACGGACAGACAGACAGACAGAATGAACAAAGTCATAAACACTTTTCAACTTTGTTGTAAAGTGTTAAAAATAGGCTTAGTTGTAGAAATAATCAAATTTAGATGAGCATTTAAACTCAAATATATTGTCATTGCGTTATTTCAGTATGTAGGTACACAGAATTTAATCAAAAATAAAGTAGTTTTAGGACGGATACAACACTTAAGATGAATTAAAAAGAACTTAAAAAAATCACGATTTTGAAACAAGATGGATACCATATATCATTTTGAAGTGGGTCATGTGATCGTTTCATATCATGGTCACGTGATCGTTTCATATAAGAGGTGTAATTATTATTTTAATTTTTATTTAAAAAACTACTGAATATATTTAGCTGAATTTTTTTTTATATATTTTATGGAACAATTTGACCATTGCCTAAAATTTTCGAAGCAATTTGTGAAATTTAAATCCGCTTAAAAAATGTTTGAAAAATTAGGTCCCATAGGGCTCAATGTATTTCATTTTTTCGACCCGGGTTCAATCCAAAACTAATTGGGTGATATTATTCATTTATATTCCTATTGGTTCTACAGACCGTCTGAACAACATACTAAAATTTCATTTTGATTAAGTCATTTTTACGGCAGTTATCGTGCTAACGGACAGACAGACAGACAGACAGACAGAAAGACAGACAGACAGACAGAATGAACAAAGTCATAAACACTTTTCAACTTTGTTGTAAAGTGTTAATAAAAATGAAAATAAAAAATCTGATGTAGGCAACACATGACTTTCCTTATATAATGCAATGAATTTACTACTTTTACACATACAGAAAACATACACTTTTACAGTCAGAAAATAGGTTTTTCTTATAGTAGATATTCTTTCCAAGATTCTGAATTATCGACAATTAGTCGTCATTTTTAACACTTTACAACATAGTTGAAAAGTGTTTATGACTTAGTTCATTCTGTCTGTCTGTCTGTCTGTCCGTTAGCACGATAACTGCCGTAGAAATGACTTTATCAAAATGAAATTTCAGTATGTTTTTCAGACGGTCTGTAGGACCTATGGGAATATAAATAAATAATATCACCCAATTAGTTTTTTATTAAACCTGGGTTGAAAAAATGAAATACATTGAACCCTATGGGACCTAATTTTTCAAACATTTTTTAAGCAAATTTAAAATTCACAAATTGCTTCGAAATTTTTAGGAAATATTCACATTATCCTATAAAATATATAAAAAAAATTTCAGTAAAATATATTAAGTAGTTTTTTAATTAAAAATTATTTAATATAGGGAAAAAAACAAATTCAATTAAATTTTGACTTTTGGGATATCCTCCAGAAAGAAAAAAGATATATTATATAATAAATATCTTTCCAAGTGTTTAATCATTTTGTATATGAGAGAGGCTTCACATTTTAAAATAAATTTGGTAGATAACAATTTTTCAAAATTTTTTTTTTAATTTTATATAACTCTTCATGATATACTTATTTGATGCCATTTTTAATGCACTTTCCTACGTCCTAGAGAGTTAAAATTTGGTACACAGCTTAAATTTGTTGAACATTTTATTCTACAAAAATTTGGTGGATCTTTAAATATAGATCATACATTTTTTTCGAAATGGCCTGCAAATAATCCCCGCTCACTTCTATAAATCATTGTTGTAATATTGTTAAAAATTCTGATGTGGGCAGCACATGTCCTTCCCTGCAGACTCATATTCACGTTCTCTTAATTCTTCAATAATAATTTGAGTTTATCTGCACAAAATAACAGCCATACGTATTTTAAATGACATTGAATTTGCACGTTAAACTTAAATTTGGTTCTCATTTGATAGCTGGACTTATTGTCAAAGGTGGCGTAGCGAAAACGCGAAAAAACTAGAATATCTCAAGAACGCCTAGTCCTAGAGTAATGGGGTGAGTCTTATTCTTTTTGTTGTCAAAAATCACGTATAAAATAGGAATTTAATTGATATAATTCAGCACACGTAGTCTTTTATTTTTATATTTAACGAATTTTGCGGGCCATTTCGCAAAAATAGTCCGTTCCTTTTTCCCGAATCGTACTAGAACACCCTACAAATGATTTATATACCAAATTTTGTTACATTTTGTATATAAATTACTTGTAGGTTATTGAAATATTATACACCAAATTTTGTTAAATTTGTTGCATTAGTTTTTAGCTAGAGTGGATAAAGGCAATTTCTGCGGCCATTTCGCAAAGAAGGCAGATTCTTTTATTACGAATCGTACTATAATTTTATGAACATCAGAATTTCCCACAAAAAACATACGTACCAAATTTTATGAAATTCGGTCCATTAGTTTTTCAATTAGAGTGGATGTAATATCCTCACAGACACACAGAACCATACACAGATACACCCTTACACACACAGAGGTCTTTCTAAAAATAGTTTTTTCGTGTTCTAGAAGTCCCAAAACGTGTAGATCCTTCGGAAATTTGAGTTCCGATCTTCGGCACGATTCCAATACTTTGAATACATACACACACACATATTATCTGTGTATCTGTGTATTATCTGTGGTTCTAAATTCCGTGCCTATGCAATTACAATAGTTGTGATTTTAAATGATCCCTAAACTTTTATTATTTCTTCAACGAAGCCTAATTTTAACTTATGCAGAATGTAAATATCTCAAGCGATTGTAAGGTGAGTTACATAAGAATTGCTGAATTTTTTACAAAATTATTTAGCTCTGGAGTCTGCAATACAAGTTATATGAATGAAATATTTATTGATTTTGCATAGAGAATCAGGTGATTTATATTTCGATACAGTTTTAAATATTTAAGTATAATAAATTACTGTAGTACTGTGATAATGTAAAAGATATCACCACTGAATGTATCACATTTTAGAAATTTTTAAATAAAATTGCATTTCAGTTGGAAAGTGTTTCATAATCAATGCTTATGCATGATTGATCTTTCTTGTCATTGATTTATCGTCATTTTTATCCATTTGGCTAGATTTTCGTTAATTTGGCAACATTTCAAAAGTCGCCAAGTTGGCGACATTCCGCCAAATTCGTCGCCAAAATCTCGCCAAGCGTTATTGTTGGAGAACTAAGTTATTCTTATAGCAGATAAATGACTATTAGCGTTCAAATACAAATGTATTACTCAAAGTATCTTTTGTCATGAATGGAACGAGCTAGATCCACGAGAATGATGTCACCAAATTTATCGCATGATATTACATATGAAAAGAGAACATGTTTCTCAACAGTTAATATTTTTTTTTAAATTATGGGGTTTTTTGATAAATTTATTTGAAAAATGTGCAATATCTCGAGAACGGTTCATGCTAGCGTTCTAAAGTTTATGTCAATCATTTTCTAAGGAAATATTACTTAAGAAATCTCTATTTGCATAACTTCATTAATGGTTTTGATTTTTTGATGATTTTTTCAAAATTTCTCTTGAAAATTTAGGGGGGGGGGGGTCTGATCATTCGATTGCGTTTAAAAGCAATAGGCTTCCAGTATTCACCGATTGTGATTTTTGTACCAAATTTCATTCAAATCGCTCTATTCGTTCGTGAGGTATCGTCTCCACAGACTCACTGGCACACACACGCTCACATACTTTTACACACACATACACACACACTCACTCATACTTTCACACACACACACACATACTTTCACACACACACACACACGACATCACCTCAAAAATGTTTGGTTCGTGATCAGGGATGCTTGAAACGTGCTCTCCCGTCGAAAACTCGATTTCGAATTTTCGATCCCGTCACAATACTTTCCTTATACATTATGCATATAAGGAAAGTAATAACTTTTTATATATTCCCCTTAGAGCTAAAAGCTCAATGACAAAATTAGTCCTCGTAAAATTTCAGCTCATTCTCATGCAAATATAAAATAAAAATATAAAGTATAAATAGGAGTTATTGCGCCGAACAAAATATGACCTACGCCACTTTTCTAGTTTCTCCAGAGCTGACGCAAAGGAATACAGTTTTCTATTTCTTGCCAGAAATAGAAAACAGTTTCCAAAATGAATATCGTCACTCTGTTGTTGCTTTGATTGTTAACCTTCTTTAAAAGTAAAGTAAAATAAACATTTAAATTAACAGAAAAAGATCTAATTGGGTGAAAAGAAAACTTTCACCTCTAAGTGCCTGTTATCAGTCTGAAAGATTACACATTCCAATTTACATTTTCAAACTTCTTTCGCGCATAACTCCTAGATTATTCGGGAGAGAGCGATCAAACTTTTTTTGAAGGATTCAAAAGTCGATGAAAATATTTTGGGTATTCAAATTTTTTGCAAAAGGGTAGTAAAAAAATATGCATTTTGAAATTTAATTTTTATGTGCCCCTATAATTAAAAATCTGATGTGGGCAGCACATGACTTCCTCTGCAGATTCATTTTGTCATTTTTTATTTCATTTTGCATTAAATAGAGTTTAATTGCAGAAAATAACATGGATATTTTTCTAATATTGCATCAAATTATGCCATTTTATTGTATCTTCGTGTCATTTGGCAATTTAATTCACCTTAAATTCTTCAGGTCCTTAAAATTTCAAAAAACTAAAATCTATCAAGAATCATTCATCCTACAGTCATGGGGTCAATATTTTTCGCTTACGTGTCAAAATTTACCTGAAGATCAAGTACTTAATTAATATAGTTCAATTTTAGTCATTTATTTCAGATTTTCAATGTCTTTGCGGGTCATTTTGCAGAAAAAGTCGGTTATACTTTTCCGAATAATAGCAATATCTAATCAGTATCAGGATAATTATCAAGGGATTTAAAATAAAAGTTTTTTAAAATAAAAAAATTAAATATCTCGATAAAAATCTATCTTAGTAATGGGGGTGATCTTATTCCTTTCGTTCTTAAAAATGATGTATCAAGCATTCAATTGATACATTTAAACATATGTAATACTCTATTTTTGACTGCATATTTTAGATTTGCAACCCATTTCGAAAAACAAGCAGATTATTTTTTCCCGAGTCGTTCCGAAATCTAATCAGCACTGAAGTATCCCACAAGCTACATATCTACCAAATGTTGTGTAATTTAGTCAATTACTCTGTCAACTAGAGTGAATACATACAATTTTTGCTGTCCATTGCGCAATAACATGAAGATTCTTTTTCCCGAATCGTACCAAAATCGAATCAGGAATAGGGTAACCCGCATGTGAATTATCTATCACATTTTTAGAACTTTGACCAACTAGGTTTTGAGTTAGAGTGGATACGTACGTTACACAGACAGACAGACGCACATTCACACACACAGACGTCACTCTAAAAAAGATTTTTTGGTGTTGTTCTCGAGGTTCCGTACGTGTAGATCCGTCGAAAACTCGAGTTGCGATTTTCGACATGATTCCAATACTTTCCCTATACCTTACCATGTATTGCAGGGAAAGTAAAAATTTATTTAAATGGCTTCTCTCGACAATCATTACACCAAAATTATTTGTATAAAGCAAATGGTTTCGAAGTTGTAAACTTGTCCTCTATGTCTGAAACACTCTGTACAGTTTAGTCAATTATGTATGGTAGAAGACGAATATTCCAATATAATATTTATATTCGTTTGCTGTAATGGGATTGATTTTATACAAGTCCAATTTCTTTTCGTCCTTTTCGTAATTTTTCGACAGATCATAGGCGAGGAAAAAAGGCGGACAGTGACACAAGTCCCTCCTTGTCACTCTTAGTATGCACTCAACCGATAAATCATGGAGAACGTGAACTGCCTTTTCATTCTATAGAGAGTTCCAGATTTCGGAGAAAAAATCCTTCCGATTCAGAGCCAAATATTGGAATTATAGTAACGAAGAATAAATAAGCAATATTGCTATAAAATATTGTTATAACATTATCGCTATATATAATATTGTATTGTACAATAACAATATAAGAGTTACATGCAATATTGTATTGTACAATAACAATATAACAATTATATACAATATTTTATTGTACAATAACAATTATATATATATAATATTGTTCTAATTTTCTTGAATTGGAATGCACTCCCACTGAAAATAACAATATTCATACAGCAGTTTCGCGCTTTTGATGCCGTCATTATTAATGCATTTTAGGTACATTATTTTAATTATTTATCTAGGTCAGAATACATCATATACGTGATGAAGTTCGTTTTTTGTATTTGGAATTGCTGCAACCTGTAAGACATTTTACGACACAAAACAACAAGTACCAGAGTGTGGCAATAAAGAGTGCATCGAACAGTGTACTCAGTCTGACGATCGCCAATGGTTAGCATAATAAATATATGTTGGGCAATTAATGCCCCATATACATCGAAAAGTCACGTGATACTTGCGAGGCTGGGAACAGCAGGCAGTTACGCCCAGTGCATTTCCAGCCAGTAACAACTTTATCGTACCAGTTTGCCAATCAATGGGAGCGAAACTGTGGGTATACATGGGAGTGCTACCAGCCAATGGGTCAAAGATTTACAAGGATCAGAAGTGAAAGAGGAGCCAGTAGAGCATTTCGAGAGCTATACACAAAAAAATTAAATTGAAGGAGAATCGGAAAAACAGTCGGAGAGATAAAAGTGAATGAAGATCGTTGAAGAAAAATGGTAAAATAAATAACCGATATAACGTTTTAAGATAAAAATCAATATAGACAATATGAAAGCCAATATGAAAGACAATATGAAAGAGAAGCTAGCAGAACAGTTCAAGAGCTACACACAAAAAATGTCACTTGAAGGAGAATCGATGAGTTCATCGGAGAGAAATGGTGAAAGAAACGAACCATATAAAGTTTTAAGATAGAAATCCATATAGACAATGTAGAAGAAGTGCTGCCGTCCTTAAAATGACTCCTGGCCATGTTGACTCCTGCAAAAAAGTCTGCAACCCATACAGGAACCACAACAGGTACTCCTTTTAACTCCCATGAGGACTTCGAGTCTTAATAAACAATTAATTATAAAAAATACCACACGGTCATCACACCAGGTCAGATAGAAGCTTAATGAATGAGAATTGTAAAATGGAAATTTAGGTTAATAGAATGTATTTGTTTAATAAATAATTAATTTGTCAAAAACAGAATCCTCATTTAAGTAGTGTGTGTTTTAATGTTATCTTTTAGAACGTATGATTTTTTATAGGTGGATGTTTGACTGCAGAAAATGCTGGGTTATGTGTTTGTCCACAATGAGAAATATTACTATTACTGCACTATTTTACTCTCCGGACATAATATTTTCACCATGTTATCTTTCAGATCCAGCATTTTCTAGCCCAAGCCGGATATCAATCTTTTATCCCAGTTACATTGAGTGGCCTTAAGTGTAAATATTGACATTGTTGTTGGTGAAACTTATCCAAGAATCAAATATAAGAACCTTAATTGGATAACATAGAATTGAATTGAATAAAATAATTGATAGATTTGAATGTAATTTTATATTTGATAAAGATCAATTAAATTTACACGTAGAGACTATTACTTAAATTATGATTGAACTTTGTATGAAAAGTAAGTTATACACTAGGAGACAAATTCTTAAAAGATATGATATGTCTTTGTGGAGTTTCGAACTAAGTACAGCGTTCAAAATTAAAGCAATGAGAAGGCGATAATAAAAAAGAATAAAAATAAAATAAAAATAAATAAAAAGAAAGCGCGCGAAGTAAAATTGAGAGGGAGTTGGCGATCTTAAGACGAATATCGTAAAAGCCAAGAAAGATTCTTTAATGAGCTTAACAATATAGCGGAAAAGGGAGCTCTAGTTCTGATTCCAAATAGGCAATTAGTCAAAAAATTAAAATGATTAATTTTTAACATGTAAGAAGGAATCATAGAAATATGACCGTCAATATTGAATAAGACTATTAGTGAAATATTAGCATATCATTTTCCACCTGTGAAGGAATCGGCTTATCTGTGAAAGGGAAGCAGCTGATCAGTTAGGCTTTCGAAAGGGTGTAGAAACAAATGATGCGGTGAGAAAAATGACTGAGCTCATTAATAATAATAAAAGTCAAAAATTGCACTAAACATTGATATCGCTGGATATTAAGTATGAATTTAATGCTATTAAATGGAATAAGATGAAACATTTATTGGTAAAAATGAATATTAAAGAGAATTTGCATACTCGACTTAAGAGACAGGCCTGTTATATACAACTATTGTAGTTATCATTTGAACTACGGTCTGGGTTTACCACAAGGATCAAACTCTGGACCAATATTGAGGTTAATTATAGCAGATACTATTATAAGCAAATTTTATAGGAGTACTACAGACCAACAACTTATAGTTTTTGCTAACGATTTCTTATTCATTGTCAGATGTGAAAATAAAACAAATTTAAACAATGAAGTTATAAAAGTATCAAAGTATACAGATTATAATTTGAACTTGAGTATTGATAAAACTCAACTTATAATTGTTCCATTAAAAACTGACCTTACGACTGTATTTAGAATAAGTATAGCTAGAAAAACATATAGGGACTAGAATAAGAATAGCTGGAAAAAGGAAGTGCAGAGATATTTAAGTATATTATTCGATCTTTACATGCATTAAATTTTACATTTAAAGTGTATAAAATATTAAGAAGTAATTATTATGAAGTAAAATATTAGAAGTATAAAATAATAAGAAAATCATAGAACGGAACTAAAATCGTAGAAAGTGCCCTCTTAAAGTTCTTTTTAACACTTTACAACATAGTTGAATAGCGTTTATGACTTTGTTCATTCTGTCTGTCTGTCTGCCCGTTCGCACGATAACTGCGGTAAAAATGACTTTATTAAAATGACATTTTAGTATGTTGTTGAGATGGCCTGTGGGACATATGGGAAAGTAAGCGAATAATATCACCCAATCAGTTTTGGATTGAACCCGGATTGAAAAATGGAAATACATTGAACCCTATGGAACCTGATTTTTCAAACGTTTTTTAAGCAAATTTAAAATTCACAAATTGCTTCGAAAATTTTAGGAAATATTCAAATTATCCAATAGTAGTTTTTAAGTAAAAATTAAAATAATAATTACATCCATATAATATGACGAGATCACGTGACCAACTTCAAAATAAAATATAGCATCCATCTTTTTCCCAGAGTAAAAATCGTTAAAGTTCTTTGAAATTTATATTTTGTGTTGTATCCGTCCTAAAACCTCTTTAGTTTTGCGTACTTTTTGTGCATCTATATTCTGCACCAACGCAATTACAACATTTTTGAGTTTAAATGATCATTAAACTTTGTGATTATTTCTATAACGAAGCCTAATTTTAATGGATTCAGAATGTAAAAAAGTGATTGATTGTAAGATGAGTTGTATAAGAATTGCTGAATTTTTATCACGGAAAATTATTTAATTCTGAAGTTTTTATCACGCAAAATTATTTAATTCTAAAAGTGTATGAATGAAATATACACTGCTTTTACATAAAGAACAAGACGATTTATATTTCGATGATGTCATTTGAATAAAGTTCATTTTTTCCGGTGAAGTTTTAAGCTTTCAAGTAAAATAAGTTATCGTAGTTCTGTGATAATTAAAAAAATATCACCGCTGAATGTATCGCATTTTGTATTTCAGTTGGAAAGTGTTTCATAATCAATGCTTTATGCATGATTGATCTTTCTTGTTTCTAGATTGCCACCGCATCAATTGTAATTTTAAACACTTTGCAACATAGTTGAAAAGTGTTTATGACTTTGTTCAATCTGTCTGTATGTCTGTCCGTTAGCACGAAAACTGCCGTAAAAATGACTTTATCAAAATGAAATTTTAGTATGTTGTTCAGCCGGTCTGTGGGATCTATGGGAATATAAATGAACAAGAAAGATCAATCATGCTTAAAGCATTGATTATGAAACACTTTCCAACTTCAATGCAATTTTATTTAAACATGTCTAAAATGCAATACATTCCTCGGTAATATTTCAAAACTTATCACAATACTACATTAATTTATTATATTTGAAAACTTAAACCTTAATCGAAAAAAATGAACTTCATTCAAATGACGGCATTGAAATATAAATTGCCTGGTTTAAACATCTCTAAAATGTGATACATTCCTCGGTAATAATTTTAAAATTATCATAATACTACGATAATTTATTATATTTGAAAACTTCATCGAAAACAACTGAAATTCATTCAAATGACGTCATAGAAAAAATAACACGTCTGGCTCTCTCTATAAAAGCAGCATTTCATTCATAAATAATTTCCCATTCATGTCATTCATCACAATACTATAATAATTTATTTTATTTAAAAATTAAGACGATGGAGCTACAAGTAAATGACCATGGAGCTTCAAGACCATGGAGCTTCATCGAAAAAAATCGTCCTTCTCTTTATAAAAACAATGAATATTTCATTCATATCAGCTATGCAGACTCCATGAACTAAATGATTTTGTGTTAAAGAAATACAGCAATTCTAATACAACCCATTCTACATATTTTGCTGTTTACATTTTACATAGGTGAAAAATAGGCTTCGTTGTAGAAATAATCAAATTTGGATGAGCATTTAAACTCAAGTATATTGTAATTGCGTTGTTTCAGTATGTAAATGCACAGAATTTAAGCAAAAATAAAGTAGTTTTAGGACGGATATAACACTCAATATGAATTAAAAAGAACTTTAAAAATCACGATTTTGAGACAAGATGGAAGCCATATATCATTTTGAAATGGGTCACGTGATATTTTCATACCATGTTCACGTGAGCGCTTCATAAAAGAGGTGTTATTATTATTTTAATTTTTATTTAAAAAAGTACTGAATATATTTCGCTGAATTTTTTTTATATATTTTATGGAACAATTTGAATATTACATAAAATTTTCGAAGCAATTTGTGAATTTGAAATCCGCTTAAAAAATGTTTGAAAAATTAGGTCCCATAGGGCTCAATATATTTCATTTTTTCAACCCGAGTTCAATCCAAAACTAATTAGGTGATATTATTCATTTATATTCCCATAGGTCCTACAGACCGTCTGAACAACATACTAAAATTTCATTTTGATTAAGTCATTTTTACAGCAGTTATCGTGCTAACGGACAGACAGACAGAATGAACAAAGTCATAAACATTTTTCAACTTTGTTGTAAAGTGTTAATACTATCACCCAATTAGTTTTGGCTTGAACCCGGGTTGAAAAACAAAATACATTGAACCATATGGGACCTAATTTTTCAAATATTTTTTAAGAGAATTTAAAATTCATAAATTGCTTCGAAAGTTTTAGGAAATATTCAAATTATCCCATAAAATATATAAAAAAAATTCCAGCAAAATATATTCAGTAGATTTCTAAATAAAAATTAAAATAATTATTACACCCTTTATATGAAGGGATCACGTGACCCATTTCAAAATGAAATATGACATCCATCTTGTATCAAAATCTTGATTTTTAAAGATCCTTTTCATTCATATTTAGTGTTGTAACCGTCCTAAAACCGCTTTCTTTTTGCTTAAATTCTGTGCATCTACATACTGAAACAACGCAATTAGAATATATTTGACTTTAAATGATTATCAAATTTTGATTATTTCTACAACGAAGTCTAATTTTCACTTATGGAAAATATAAACACCAAAAGATGTAGAATGAGTTGTATAAGACTTGCTGCATTTCTTTGACACAAAATTATTTAGCTCATGGATGCTGCAATATAGCTGATATGAATGAAACATTCATTGATTTTACAGAGAACCAGACAATTTTTTCGATGAAGTTTTAAGCATAGAATTAAATTACTTGTACCTCCATAGTTTTAAGTTTTAAATAAAATAAATTATAGTATTGTGATGAATGAAAGGATTGGAAAAATGTTTATGAATGAAATGCTGCTTTTATATATAGGCGATTTATATTTCGATGACGTCATTTGAATAAAGTTCATTTGTTTTCGATGAAGTTTTTAAATATAATAAACTATTGTAGTGTTATGATAATTTTAAAACTATTACTGAGGAATGTATTGCATTTTAGAGATGTTTAAACCAGGCAAATATTTTAATACCATCCTTTGAATGAAGATCATTTTTTTCGATGAAGTTTTAAGTTGTCAAATATAATACATTAATGTAGTATTGTGATAATTTTAAAAATATTACCGAGGAATGTATCGCATTTTAGCGATGTTTTTATAAAATTGCGTTGAAGTTGGAAAGTGTTTTATAATCTATGCTTTATGCATAATTAATCTGTCTTGTTTAAATTATTTTAATATAAGCATTTGAAACGGCTAAATTAGAGTTAAAGAAAAGAAAAAATTGTCTGTGAGTATTCTTCGTTTGAAAAATTATGTTAAATTACAAAATCAAATACATACTTGCATTTGTTTACTTATTTATTTTAATTGTTTCAAATAAAAAATGGAATGTCTCAATGTGAAAAGTCTTAAGAGTCCTTGATTGCATCGTCAGTCTACGCGGAATTCACAAAAATGTCGCCTATCTATTATCATACAGTTTTATCTTTTTTGTGATATGTTTCACATTTACATTTCTTATTTGATATATGATCCCCATTCACAATATTCAATATTTAAGTTGTCAAATATAATAAATTAATGTAGTATTGTGATAATTTTAAAAATATTACCGAGGAATGTATCGCATTTTAGCGATGTTTATATAAAATTGCGTTGAAGTTGGAAAGTGTTTCATAATCCATGCTTTATGCATAATTAATCTGTCTTGTTTCTTTTGTTTTGTGTTTCTCAGCTGTTTGAATGTATTACAGAGAAAAAAGAAACAAGTATTTAGCTACCTGAGAGCTGAGCTGCAGCCCCTGTACATTGGGATTAGTCATACCAAGTATAATAAACTCTTGTTAGCTACGAATTCAGGCATGACGACTTGGCAGGGTATAAATATACCGCGTTCCTAAAATTTAGTTACATCTGGGCAATGCTGATGCAAATGCTAATAAACTATAAAAACCACAGGTCTGCACGGGCTCCAGCTGTGCTACTGTGCCCTACCTGTGGGCCGAGCTGTGAGTAGTAGAGGAAAGGGTGTTCAAGCTCAGCAGGCGGAGCTGCGGAGCGCATTCCAATGTGATGACGTCACGTTATCTTATCTTATCGGATGACGTCATCGGCTTATCTTATCAGATAAGCTTATCTTATCGGATGACGTCATCGGCTTATCTTATCGGATGACTCATTCGATAAGATTATCGGCTGACGTCATGTACTGACACAGACAGTGAGGTTGAAGAAGACCTTGGCGGCCATCTTGGAAATTTTGGTGGCGCCCTCTATTGACAGGTTGGAGAACTGTGTTGGCTAAAAGGAAAGAATTGGTTCTGGACTGAGCTGGATTCGAACTGGGGACCCCTTGCACCGTAGGAGAGTGCTTTAACCAGTATACACTTTGAGACTTGTAGGCAGATGGTGAATGAATGATATCTTTCCTGCGAAAGGAGTTGAGTACTTAGAATATTTTCTGAACTTCTACGAGGCGATGGTGCGAGTGAATTAAGATTTTAATTCATTTTTAACACTTTACAACAAAGTTGAAAAGTGTTTATGACTTTGTTCATTCTGTCTGTCTGTCTGTCTGTCTGTCTGTCTGTCTGTCTGTCTGTCCGTTAGCACGATAACTGCCGTAAAAATGAGTTTATCAAAATGAAATTTTAGTATGTTGTTCAGACGGTCTATAGGACCTATGGGAATATAAATAAATAATATCACCCAATTAGTTTTTTATTGAACCCGGGTTGAAAAAATGAAATACATTGAACCCTATGGGACCTAATTTTTCAAACATTTTTTAAGTAAATTTAAAATTCACGAATTGCTTCGAAATTTTTAGGAAATATTCACATTATCCCATAGAATATTTAAAACAAAATTCAGTAAAATATGTTAAGTAGTTTTTTAATTAAAAAAATTATTTAATATAGGGAAAAAAACAAATTCAATTAAATTCTGACTTTGGGATATCTTCCAGAAAGAAAAGAGAGTGATATTATATAATAAATATCTCTCCATTTGTTTAAACGTTTTGCATATGGGAGTGGCTTCATATTTTAAAATAAATTTGGTAGATAACAATTTTTCATTTTTTTTAAATTTTATATAACTCTTCTTGATAAATTTATTTGATGGCATTTTAAATGCACTTTCCTACGTCCTAGAGAGTTAAAATTTGGTACACAGCTTAAATTTGTTGAACATTTTATTCGACAAAAATTTGATGGATCTTTAAATATAGATCATACATTTTTTTCGAAATGGCCTGAAAATAATCCCCGTTCACGAAAATAATCCCCGTTCACTTCTATAAATCATTGGTGTAATATTGTTAAAAATTCTGATGTGGACAGCACATGTCTTTCTCTGCAGACTCATATTCGTTCTCTTTATTTATTCAATGATAATTTGAGTTTATCTGCAAAACATAAGTATTTTAAATGACATTGAATTTACACGTTAAACTTAAATTTGGTTCTCATTTGATAGCTGGACTTATTGTCAAAGGTGGCGTAGCGAAAACGCGAAAAAACTAGAATATCTCAAGAACGGCTAGTCCTAGAGTAATGGGGTTAGTCTTATTCTTTTTGTTGTCAAAAATCACATATAAAATAGGAATTTAATTGATATAATTGAGCACACGTAGTCTTTTATTTTTATATATAACGATTTTTGCTGGCCATTTCGCAAAAATAGCCCGTTCCTTTTTCCCGAATCGTAGTAGAATAACCTACAAATGATTTATATACAAAATTTTGTTAAATTTGGTATATAAATCACTTGTAGGTTATTGAAATATTATACTCCAAATTTTGTTAAATTTGGTTCATTAGTTTTTAGCTAGAGTGGATAAAGGCAATTTCTGCGGCCATTTCGCAAAGAAGGCAGATTCTTTTATTACGAATCGTACTATAATCTAATGAACATCAGGATTTCCCACAAAAAACATACCTACCAAATTGTATGAAATTCGGTTCATTAGTTTTTCAATTAGAGTGGATGTAATATCCACACAGACACACAGAAACATACACAGATACACCCTTACACACACAGACGTCTTCCTAAAAGTAGTTTTTTCGTGTTCTAGAAGTCCCAAAACGTGTAGATCCTTTGAAAATTCGAGTTCCGATCTTCGGCACGATTCCAATACTTTGAGTACATACACATACACATATATATTATCTGTGTATTATCTGTGTATCTAAATTCCGTGCCTATGCAATTACAATAGTTGTGATTTTAAATGATCCCTAAACTTTTATTATTTCTTCAAGGAAGCCTAATTTTAACATATGCAGAATGCAAATATCTCAAGCGATTGTAAGATGAATTACATAAGAATTGCTGAATTTTTTTCACACAAAATTATTTAGCTCTGGAGTCTGGAATACAAGTTATATGAATGAAATATTCATTGATTTTGCATAAAGAATCAGATGATTTATATTTCGATACAGTTTTAAATATTTAAGTATAATAAATTACTGTAGTACTGTGATAATGTAAAAGATATTACCACTGAATGAATCACATTTTAGAAATTTTTAAATGAAATTACATTTCAGTTGGAAAGTGTTTCATAATCAATGCTTATGCATGATTGATCTTTCTTGTTAATAAATAAATAAAATATATTATGAAAAAAAAATGGAATATAGTCATAATTTAATTTTAATAAGGGGATTATTTTTTTAAATGATTGGGTAATTATTGTTTTTATGAAATGTTTTGGAAAATGCTTGAAGACATTTACGAAATTTTAGATGGCGATGGTGCCTCCCTCTATTGACACTTGAATGAAATAATGAATGATGTCTTCCCTGCGAAAGGAGTTGGGGACTTAGAATATTTTCTGAACTTCTACGAGGTGATGGTGCGAATGAATTAAGATTTTAATTAATTTTTAATAAATAAATAAAATATATTATGAAAAAAAATGGAATATAGTCATAATTGAATTTTAATAAGGGGATTATTTTTTTAATGATTGGGTAATTATTGTTTTTATGGAATGTTTCGGAAAATGCTTGAAGACATTTACGAAATTTTAGATGGCGATGGTGCCTCCCTCTATTGACACTTGAATGAAATAATGAATGATGTCTTCCCTGCGAAAGGAGTTGGGGACTTAGAATATTTTCTGAACTTCTACGAGGTGATGGTGCGAATGAATTAAGATTTTAATTAATTTTTAATAAATAAATAAAATATATTATGAAAAAAAATGGAATATAGTCATAATTGAATTTTAATAAGGGGATTATTTTTTTAATGATTGGGTAATTATTGTTTTTATGGAATGTTTCGGGAAGTGTTTGTAGACATTTACGAAAGTTTAGACGACGGTGATGGCGCCATCTATTGGCACTTGAATGAAATACATGCGACGAATAATAATAGAATTAATTTCAGAATGCGGTTTTTGTGTTCTTTTAATTAGGTAGTCGGACGAGGACTTAATAATTTTAGCTTCACGCTCATACATGTTTTAATGAAAGAAGCTAATTTTTTTTTATGTTGGCCGTTCATCAGAATTTTAAGGACGGGGTGTATGTTTTTGAATTTTAATGAAATGATTTTTGGGGTATTTTTGAATGAAGGAATGGGAGACTCCATAGTGAACTAGAATATCGCATGTTTAATGTTATAAATTTTTACCACAAGTTGGGTACAGGATTTAACCCTTTTAGAAGAGGTGTATCAGCCAAGATTTATGTTTTAAAAGCCTGTGATATTTTAGGAATAGGTTATACTACTCGCTGAACACGTTTCGACAATTTTTTCAGCTAACAAGAATGCATTCATGGAGTTCTGCGATGATTTACTGGGAATATAGTAAAAGTACTATGCATGATTTTTTTACATCCTTTTTAAAATTTTACATGCTACTAAACACGAATTGAATATTTTTTTTTTTCGGTGGCCCATAAATTTTTCGCAAACTCATTCCTGAAAGAAACGTGATTAATACACATCATTAAAAAACTTACTTTTTAAACTTACCATGACTCTCACAGCTGAAAAACAAAACATACATTAAAAATTATAATACCAGAAACTTGTTAAATAATATACATTGATAGTAACAAATATTTTTTTTTTAGGTTTAAGCCCACCATCCACCCGGTGTCTTCGCACCGCCTCAAACCTTGTACATTTTTTTTTTAAATTTTCTTTTCAATTAAATAAATCTAACAGCATATACGACTATTATAATAACGAAATGATTTTTTTTTTCTTTTTATAAAAATAATAATGAAACTTAGAACTCACATCCAACGTCTTCACTAGCGGCTGGCTAAACTCCAAATGATTGACACACTCTCATTACGCTATTAAGAATTAGATCTTATCTATAATGACGTCAGCATTATGAGGTGTTGCCACCTATTTTTTCTAATAATATATTTCTAGTAACTGGATACTTCAGGGGTCTGATTTGGTACACATAATCTGAAATACATCATTTTAATTATATTGTGCATTGAATATGATTTGGCCATTTTTAAAGTGGTGGATGTAATTGAAATATCGAAGTTTAGAATTTAACAAGCTAACGAATCGAATATTTTCACCCACAAAACTTTAGCTTTAAGTTTAAATAAAATAAAAGCCAGTGAATATCATTTGACCATTTTAACAGTGAAGGGTATAATTTTTACTACCATTATAGAACTTAGAAGTGAGTGTACAGTTTCGATTATTTTTACAGAACACCAACACATTTTAAAATCTATTGAATAGGAATATGCCATTTTGCACATACATGTACCTAGATTTCAACACCCAGTATTAAAACCTACTAAACATGAAACGTGTAAGTATTGTGTGAGATTTTATCGCACTAACTTTTAAACTCTTTAAATTTTTAAAAATGTCCGAAATAGTTGTATTTCATTGGTAGACATAAATTGTATGGCGTACATTTTTTTTTTTTTTTTTTTTTTTGAAAAAATATATGTTTCCACAGCTTTTAAAATAGATTTCTACAGTTGTACACTACGGTTCTAGAATTTTCTAAATACGAATCGACTGTTTGAACTACCAATGGTGTTTTTACCGATGCAAATATTTACAACACAAATATTTCGATGAAACCGAACTTAGTTGAAGCTTCTAAGTATGAATATTTAGAATCATTTCATATAATTCTTATATTCACACTGAAAATAGTTAACAAAATTAGAACTCACGGAGCGACATCTTCACAGCTTACCGCCAACACTCCAAATGAGACACACGCACTCATTACAGCATTAAAAATTAGATCTTATCTATAATGACGTCATTATGTTGACGTGTTGCCACCAGGCAGTTATTCTTTCTTAATTATAGCGCATTGTATACGATTTAACCATTTTTAAAGTGATGGATGTAATTTTAGCACCGAAGTTTAGAATTTAACAAGCTAAGGAACACGAATCGAGCATTTTTACATACATGATTGTATTTTACTATTTTACCGAATTGTTTGCATCTTAGCGAATGTTTGATGAACTAGGATTTTTTTTTTATTTTTTTATTTTTTTAATCTTACTCAAGGCCTAAGACTCCTTTAGCGCATAAATTTATGATATTTTAATAAAATTTGCAAAAATTGCACAATACTTAGTGGATAATTACTGAATAAGAGATATGTTTTTAATGTTACAGCAGCATCTAAAGCCCCTTAAATCGGCATATTTTTAAAACTGTCATGAATTTTAGGGGAATAGAATATCACTTAACGATTTTTTTTTAAGGACATGCGATTGTCAACATTGAATTTAAATGAAAGACTGACCCTCTAGGCCAAGTGTAGTACATTGTAATAATATTAAAATATGAAAGATATGCATTTAACTCTTTAAAAGAAACATGTAGTGAGTTTTGATATCTTAATACGAGACATTATTGACATGCACATAGAAATGTCATGATCTCGCGGGTGTAGGCGCACCCTATAATCATTCAATTCATAATGAATGTCCACATTTGAATGTACATATTTAACATCACCTGGAAAATGATAGGGCGAAACTGAGATCTGAGACAAAATTTTACACTTCCTACGAAATAAATCCCAAACTTCGTAGACTTTTAGGAAGCTAGGGCTAAATTTTCAACTATTCTTAGAGATTGAAACACAACATTGGTTACGAATCTTCATACTTTAGAGAATGGAACATAACTTAGCATTTATTTTGAATGAATTCAGAATTTTGACATTGATTATAAATTTTATGATTTAAACACTGAATATAAATTTTATAAATTAATCTCTGTAAAGTGCAAATATCGTTCATTACGAAACTCATGCTGTAATCATTTTATATGATTCGAATAAATGTATTTTTAATTTTTTTTGTATTTTATTTTAAAAAGCGATATTAGTAAACCTGTTATACTTGAATGTATAGATACATAACCTACGAGTACATAGCATTTTTAAATAAAACATGTTAAAAATGAGTTGATGAATGTAAATAAGGAGTTCAGTTTGAAAGATAAAAATCCATTTAATGAATCTATTCTTCATAAAATACACATTAAGCATTATTTGTTGCACATTTAATCAAACAAGTTAAAATAATTTCCTTATCGCACATTCATAGTCCTCTGATTTAAATGACTTGAAAAAATTTCGATCATACCAGTAAAAGACTTCTTCACCACGCAACAAAACTTTCTTTGCTATGTTATTAATGTCAAGATTTAGAAGTACCTGTTCAGCCACTCTGTTGTACATTTCTAATGGAGTACTGTAAAGACATTCATGGTAACTTTGTTCTTCAATTTGACTAACACAGCCAACACATTTGAAAAGTTTTCTTACATGATACATCATGCTCTCGTGAATACATGAGATTAATTGTTCGAATGCAAAATTTTTATCACAAATAACTGATGGTAGAAATGTTATCGTGTCCTTTATTTTTAATATTTGAGCAGGAAGCCACTCTAGAAATATACTTTCTCGAAGTTCCATACTAATGTTGTTGACGCAATTCATTAAACATGCTATTTGATTTTTATCTAAGGTAATATGACACTGCGTTAGACAAAATTTTGAATCATATAATTGAATTATCTTCTGTAAATGAAGTTTTCCATTGTCATTGAAACAGAACAACTCATTGCGACTGACGAAAGAGGTATCCGCATATAGACTATTGAACGACCACAATTTTTGTGAAAATTCACTCCAAGTAGCAGGTGACAATGTAACCCATTCACGCGTAGGCACTAGTTCATTTCGTTCGTTAGAGATATATCTCCATATATACACTTTTAGCTTCTCATGGCGAAGTTTCAAATATACATAGACACCAGAACCTAAATGCCAACGACGGAGTGCATCTTGCACGGAATCTGAAGAAGGAAATTCAGTCGAAACAGATTCTGTAGTGGCGGCTAACACTCCGCTGTGTGCTAGAGCACAAGAAAGCAGATCTTGAGATGAGTTTCCGACCTCGGTGAGGACTTGTGAATCGGCAGTGGTGGATGTTTCTGCTGGGGGTATGGAAGACATAAGATAGGTGTCTAACCAATCCACCACAAAGTTTGATGAAGGTGAATTAATCACATTTGAGACGATATCCACAGATTTTGTTTCATCTAGGGTAGGAACCGACAACTCCACACTATTTCCACTAGAAATTAACTGTTCGAGTGATGGCATACTTTGAATTTTAGACATTACTTGGAGATAATAACATCCAAGTACCACATTCACAGTATAAGATTTATTTTTAAAACACTATGATCTTAAAATACTATAATTTTCTCGCAGCTGTGAACGAACCGAACCTATCCACGCAACGTCCAAAGTTGAAATGGTTTATAGGACCACGTCATAAGACTAATCACGTGACCTAAATAGAGTGTCGTGTGCAAATAGATTACATATGATAAGACATGAAGGGGTTAGAACTTGTAATTTTCAATGAATCGCACAACATCGGTTTGTGCCAAGCGCAATTGTTATCTACGTGGGAGGCTGTCTACATTATTTTATTCATCTTCGAAATCATAAAGTGGAAATATGTACCAAACTTAGTTAAAATTCATAATTTTTAATCACACTATCATTAAATACATAGGAAAATTTTGTATATTTTTATATCTTTAGGGGATATGCTTACCACATCGCACAGAATATACAAGAATAGATAGCAAAAACATGAAAATAAACTTACAGAATGAGGTCTTCACCAGCCGACATCCAAACTAGAAATGAACGATATGCACCCTAACTGCAATACTAAAATGAGAGCTTATCTTACCTAAGATCTAACATATGATGACGTCATCGGTCCAAAGTTCACAAGATGGCGTCATAGTCCAAAGCAGATCTTTCTTAATTACTTATTTTTTAATTACGGTTTATTGTTTTAATTACTCCCTATTTTTTAATTACTGCTTAATTTTTATAATTATGAATAGGTGATCATAAGTAATTACTGCTTAATTTTTATAATTATGAATCACCTATTCATAATTATAAAAATTAAGCAGTAATTAAAAAATAGGGAGTAATTAAAACAATAAGCCGTAATTAAAAAATAAGTAATTAAGAAAGATCTGCTTTGGACTATGACGCCATCTTGTGAACTTTGGACCGATGACGTCATCATATGTTAGATCTTAGGTAAGATAAGCTCTCATTTTAGTATTGCAGTTAGGGTGCATATCGTTCATTTCTAGTTTGGATGTCGGCTGGTGAAGACCTCATTCTGTAAGTTTATTTTCATGTTTTTGCTATCTATTCTTGTATATTCTGTGCGATGTGGTAAGCATATCCCCTAAAGATATAAAAATATACAAAATTTTCCTATGTATTTAATGATAGTGTGATTAAAAATTATGAATTTTAACTAAGTTTGGTACATATTTCCACTTTATGATTTCGAAGATGAATAAAATAATGTAGACAGCCTCCCACGTAGATAACAATTGCGCTTGGCACAAACCGATGTTGTGCGATTCATTGAAAATTACAAGTTCTAACCCCTTCATGTCTTATCATATGTAATCTATTTGCACACGACACTCTATTTAGGTCACGTGATTAGTCTTATGACGTGGTCCGATAAACCATTTCAACTTTGGACGTTGCGTGGATAGGTTCGGTTCGTTCACAGCTGCGAGAAAATTATAGTATTTTAAGATCATAGTGTTTTAAAAATAAATCTTATACTGTGAATGTGGTACTTGGATGTTATTATCTGCAAGTAATGTCTAAAATTCAAAGTATGCCATCACTCGAACAGTTAATTTCTAGTGGAAATAGTGTGGAGTTGTCGGTTCCTACCCTAGATGAAACAAAATCTGTGGATATCGTCTCAAATGTGATTAATTCACCTTCATCAAACTTTGTGGTGGATTGGTTAGACACCTATCTTATGTCTTCCATACCCCCAGCAGAAACATCCACCACTGCCGATTCACAAGTCCTCACCGAGGTCGGAAACTCATCTCAAAATCTGCTTTCTTGTGCTCTAGCACACAGCGGAGTGTTAGCCGCCACTACAGAATCTGTTTCGACTGAATTTCCTTCTTCAGATTCCGTGCAAGATGCACTCCGTCGTTGGCATTTAGGTTCTGGTGTCTATGTATATTTGAAACTTCGCCATGAGAAGCTAAAAGTGTATATATGGAGATATATCTCTAACGAACGAAATGAACTAGTGCCTACGCGTGAATGGGTTACATTGTCACCTGCTACTTGGAGTGAATTTTCACAAAAATTGTGGTCGTTCAATAGTCTATATGCGGATACCTCTTTCGTCAGTCGCAATGAGTTGTTCTGTTTCAATGACAATGGAAAACTTCATTTACAGAAGATAATTCAATTATATGATTCAAAATTTTGTCTAACGCAGTGTCATATTACCTTAGATAAAAATCAAATAGCATGTTTAATGAATTGCGTCAACAACATTAGTATGGAACTTCGAGAAAGTATATTTCTAGAGTGGCTTCCTGCTCAAATATTAAAAATAAAGGACACGATAACATTTCTACCATCAGTTATTTGTGATAAAAATTTTGCATTCGAACAATTAATCTCATGTATTCATGAGAGCATGATGTATCATGTAAGAAAACTTTTCAAATGTGTTGGCTGTGTTAGTCAAATTGAAGAACAAAGTTACCATGAATGTCTTTACAGTACTCCATTAGAAATGTACAACAGAGTGGCTGAACAGGTACTTCTAAATCTTGACATTAATAACATAGCAAAGAAAGTTTCGTTGCGTGGTGAAGAAGTCTTTTACTGGTATGATCGAAATTTTTTCAAGTCATTTAAATCAGAGGACTATGAATGTGCGATAAGGAAATTATTTTAACTTGTTTGATTAAATGTGCAACAAATAATGCTTAATGTGTATTTTATGAAGAATAGATTCATTAAATGGATTTTTATCTTTCAAACTGAACTCCTTATTTACATTCATCAACTCATTTTTAACATGTTTTATTTAAAAATGCTATGTACTCGTAGGTTATGTATCTATACATTCAAGTATAACAGGTTTACTAATATCGCTTTTTAAAATAAAATACAAAAAAAATTAAAAATACATTTATTCGAATCATATAAAATGATTACAGCATGAGTTTCGTAATGAACGATATTTGCACTTTACAGAGATTAATTTATAAAATTTATATTCAGTGTTTAAATCATAAAATTTATAATCAATGTCAAAATTCTGAATTCATTCAAAATAAATGCTAAGTTATGTTCCATTCTCTAAAGTATGAAGATTCGTAACCAATGTTGTGTTTCAATCTCTAAGAATAGTTGAAAATTTAGCCCTAGCTTCCTAAAAGTCTACGAAGTTTGGGATTTATTTCGTAGGAAGTGTAAAATTTTGTCTCAGATCTCAGTTTCGCCCTATCATTTTCCAGGTGATGTTAAATATGTACATTCAAATGTGGACATTCATTATGAATTGAATGATTATAGGGTGCGCCTACACCCGCGAGATCATGACATTTCTATGTGCATGTCAATAATGTCTCGTATTAAGATATCAAAACTCACTACATGTTTCTTTTAAAGAGTTAAATGCATATCTTTCATATTTTAATATTATTACAATGTACTACACTTGGCCTAGAGGGTCAGTCTTTCATTTAAATTCAATGTTGACAATCGCATGTCCTTAAAAAAAAATCGTTAAGTGATATTCTATTCCCCTAAAATTCATGACAGTTTTAAAAATATGCCGATTTAAGGGGCTTTAGATGCTGCTGTAACATTAAAAACATATCTCTTATTCAGTAATTATCCACTAAGTATTGTGCAATTTTTATTAAAATATCATAATTTTATGCGCTAAAGGAGTCTTAGGCCTTGAGTAAGATTAAAAAAATAAAAAAATAAAAAAAAAATCCTAGTTCATCAAACATTCGCTAAGATGCAAACAATTCGGTAAAATAGTAAAATACAATCATGTATGTAAAAATGCTCGATTCGTGTTCCTTAGCTTGTTAAATTCTAAACTTCGGTGCTAAAATTACATCCATCACTTTAAAAATGGTTAAATCGTATACAATGCGCTATAATTAAGAAAGAATAACTGCCTGGTGGCAGCACGTCAACATAATGACGTCATTATAGATAAGATCTAATTTTTAATGCTGTAATGAGTGCGTGTGTCTCATTTGGAGTGTTGGCGGTAAGCTGTGAAGATGTCGCTCCGTGAGTTCTAATTTTGTTAACTATTTTCAGTGTGAATATAAGAATTATATGAAATGATTCTAAATATTCATACTTAGAAGCTTCAACTAAGTTCGGTTTCATCGAAATATTTGTGTTGTAAATATTTGCATCGGTAAAAACACCATTGGTAGTTCAAACAGTCGATTCGTATTTAGAAAATTCTAGAACCGTAGTGTACAACTGTAGAAATCTATTTTAAAAGCTGTGGAAACATATATTTTTTCAAAAAAAAAAAAAAAAAAAATGTACGCCATACAATTTATGTCTACCAATGAAATACAACTATTTCGGACATTTTTAAAAATTTAAAGAGTTTAAAAGTTAGTGCGATAAAATCTCACACAATACTTACACGTTTCATGTTTAGTAGGTTTTAATACTGGGTGTTGAAATCTAGGTACATGTATGTGCAAAATGGCCTATTCCTATTCAATAGATTTTAAAATGTGTTGGTGTTCTGTAAAAATAATCGAAACTGTACACTCACTTCTAAGTTCTATAATGGTAGTAAAAATTATACCCTTCACTGTTAAAATGGTCAAATGATATTCACTGGCTTTTATTTTATTTAAACTTAAAGCTAAAGTTTTGTGGGTGAAAATATTCGATTCGTTAGCTTGTTAAATTCTAAACTTCGATATTTCAATTACATCCACCACTTTAAAAATGGCCAAATCATATTCAATGCACAATATAATTAAAATGATGTATTTCAGATTATGTGTACCAAATCAGACCCCTGAAGTATCCAGTTACTAGAAATATATTATTAGAAAAAATAGGTGGCAACACCTCATAATGCTGACGTCATTATAGATAAGATCTAATTCTTAATAGCGTAATGAGAGTGTGTCAATCATTTGGAGTTTAGCCAGCCGCTAGTGAAGACGTTGGATGTGAGTTCTAAGTTTCATTATTATTTTTATAAAAAGAAAAAAAAATCATTTCGTTATTATAATAGTCGTATATGCTGTTAGATTTATTTAATTGAAAAGAAAATTTAAAAAAAAAATGTACAAGGTTTGAGGCGGTGCGAAGACACCGGGTGGATGGTGGGCTTAAACCTAAAAAAAAAATATTTGTTACTATCAATGTATATTATTTAACAAGTTTCTGGTATTATAATTTTTAATGTATGTTTTGTTTTTCAGCTGTGAGAGTCATGGTAAGTTTAAAAAGTAAGTTTTTTAATGATGTGTATTAATCACGTTTCTTTCAGGAATGAGTTTGCGAAAAATTTATGGGCCACCGAAAAAAAAAAAATATTCAATTCGTGTTTAGTAGCATGTAAAATTTTAAAAAGGATGTAAAAAAATCATGCATAGTACTTTTACTATATTCCCAGTAAATCATCGCAGAACTCCATGAATGCATTCTTGTTAGCTGAAAAAATTGTCGAAACGTGTTCAGCGAGTAGTATAACCTATTCCTAAAATATCACAGGCTTTTAAAACATAAATCTTGGCTGATACACCTCTTCTAAAAGGGTTAAATCCTGTACCCAACTTGTGGTAAAAATTTATAACATTAAACATGCGATATTCTAGTTCACTATGGAGTCTCCCATTCCTTCATTCAAAAATACCCCAAAAATCATTTCATTAAAATTCAAAAACATACACCCCGTCCTTAAAATTCTGATGAACGGCCAACATAAAAAAAAAATTAGCTTCTTTCATTAAAACATGTATGAGCGTGAAGCTAAAATTATTAAGTCCTCGTCCGACTACCTAATTAAAAGAACACAAAAACCGCATTCTGAAATTAATTCTATTATTATTCGTCGCATGTATTTCATTCAAGTGCCAATAGATGGCGCCATCACCGTCGTCTAAACTTTCGTAAATGTCTACAAACACTTCCCGAAACATTCCATAAAAACAATAATTACCCAATCATTAAAAAAATAATCCCCTTATTAAAATTCAATTATGACTATATTCCATTTTTTTTCATAATATATTTTATTTATTTATTAAAAATTAATTAAAATCTTAATTCATTCGCACCATCACCTCGTAGAAGTTCAGAAAATATTCTAAGTCCCCAACTCCTTTCGCAGGGAAGACATCATTCATTATTTCATTCAAGTGTCAATAGAGGGAGGCACCATCGCCATCTAAAATTTCGTAAATGTCTTCAAGCATTTTCCAAAACATTTCATAAAAACAATAATTACCCAATCATTTAAAAAAATAATCCCCTTATTAAAATTAAATTATGACTATATTCCATTTTTTTTTCATAATATATTTTATTTATTTATTAAAAATGAATTAAAATCTTAATTCACTCGCACCATCGCCTCGTAGAAGTTCAGAAAATATTCTAAGTACTCAACTCCTTTCGCAGGAAAGATATCATTCATTCACCATCTGCCTACAAGTCTCAAAGTGTATACTACGGTGCAAGGGGTCCCCAGTTCGAATCCAGCTCAGTCCAGAACCAATTCTTTCCTTTTAGCCAACACAGTTCTCCAACCTGTCAATAGAGGGGGCCACCAAAATTTCCAAGATGGCCGCCAAGGTCTTCTTCAACCTCACTGTCTGTGTCAGTACATGACGTCAGCCGATAATCTTATCGAATGAGTCATCCGATAAGATAAGCCGATGACGTCATCCGATAAGATAAGCCGATTACGTCATCCGATAAGATAAGATAACGTGACGTCATCACATTGGAATGCGCTCCGCAGCTCCGCCTGCTGAGCTTGAACACCCTTTCCTCTACTACTGCTGTGAACTTCCTCTGGCCAGATTTTTATAATATTATTTCAGGCCTTGGTTATAAATTTATCAAAAATATTACATAAAATAAAAATGAGTATTAACTATCGTGAAATATGTTTACCTTTTAGGCAATGTTATGCAACAAATTTGTTAATATCATTTTCATGAAACTAGTTCATTCCATTAACGAGAGAAGATAGTTGTTTTTGAGACCCAGACCGTCCTACCTACCAGAAAGATGTAAGGTAATAGTGAGGAGTCAGTTGTGTAATAGTTATGTATTTTTCCGACCTACAATTCGTCAATAGTCATTTATATATAAGAAAATATCTTCTCTCCGTTTGTATGTAACGTTTGACGATGAACTTGGCGAACTTGACGAACCTGGCAAATTTGACGAACTTGGCGACTAATTTAGGACCATATCGCCAAGTTGGCGATATGTTGCTTCTAATTGACGAAAATATGGTCAAATTGTAAAAATAGTCCTAAATTAATGAGAATAAAGGCAAATTGATGAATTTATTATTAACATATTTTAATATATAGACTCTATAAATACTATAAATGGTGATACTATTAATAATGTAGATACTATAAATAGTTATAATTGTTAATTTAGAATTGCGCGAAATATAAGTTTATTGGACACTTCGAAATAGTTTTACATATTGCCATTCGAAAAAGCGCCAAATGCACAATTCAATATTAATTTTTGTGGCGTGAATAATATATATCATTTTTTCACCGTGAAAAAAATAAATTAATTGCATTTCATAAGGAAAGTCTTGTGCTGCATACATAAATTTTAAAATTAGAATATTAAACTCGGTAACAAAGCGAAATAGACGAGCCGATTATATAGTTGTAGTGCATCTCATGCGTAGGAATCGACAAGAAAACTGTTACAGAATGCATTCATTTGACATAATAATATTTTTAGCTAACTACTCAGGCGTTCTATTCAGGAATGATACAATACACAATACTTACATGAAAAGAAATATAGCGTAAAGCCTGTTTCAAATGCTCTCTGTCATAGTCAATGCACGTTTAAATTTCAGAAATAATATACCGGGTGGTCCATTTAAATTGAGACATCGAAATATCTCGCGAAATACGCATCATACAAAAAAAAATGTTTTAACAAAGTCATCATGTTTTCGAGAGGGAAATTGAACCCCGCAAAATTTAGCCCACCCCACCATCTCTGGGGGTAGGAGAGGAGGCAACTTTGAAATTTCAAACGGGAACCCCAATTTTTTACTGCAGATTCGGATTCTACGGGAAAAAATACGTAACTTTTGTTGAAACATTTTTTTCGAATCTTTGTAGATTGCGCTGCAATCACAAAATAAATAATTTAAATTAATTTAATAAATACCTCATTTTGACTCCAGGTATAAAAATACTACTTGAAGATGGTAAAACACGTCTAACTGACAAAAAAGATTAGTTTCGTTTTTTCAAGGGGAATCCACATGTTTTACTTACATTGGTGCATCGTTGAAAAAAGAACGTTTTATCGGGTAGCTCTAGAAGTAGTTATTTCATCAAGTAGTATTTATTATTATTTTTTTTATTTTTCTGTTTGCTCCTCTTACGTCAGTTAGACGTGTTTTACCATCTTCAAGTAGTATTTTTATACCTGGAGTCAAAATGAGGTACTTATTAAAATAATTTAAATTATTTATTTTTTGTGATTGCAGCGCAATCTACAAAGATTCGAAAAAAATGTTTCCAACAAAAGTTACGTATTTTTTCCCGTAGAATCCGAATCTGCAATAAAAAATGGGGTTCCCATTTGAAATTTCGAAGTTGCCTCCTCCCCCACCCCAGGAAGGGGGGGGGGCTAAATTTTGCGGGGTTCAATTTCCCTCTCGAAAATATGATGACTTTGTTAAAACATTTTTTTTTGTATGATGCGTATTTCGCGAGATATTTCGATGTCTCAATTTAAATGGACCACCCGATATAATATCGTGTACTTTGACATGTATTGTAGGTGTCACCGTGTTGCATTCACTGATGATGCAACTTTTTGACAAATATTTATTGCCTTACGTATACGAGTTCTCTTCATTTCTGGCGTCGATCCCGACTAATTAAATAATGGTCTACGACTTTGTAATTGACTTTTACGTCTATTTCGCTTTGTTGCAGAGTTCGTTTCCATGACGTCTCAAATTCTGTACTAGAGGCACTGCAATCTCTTCTGTTTGGTCGGGTATGGTCTTTTTACCACAGATTTACTTAACGTGTACACTCGGGGACATTTCCTTACGGAATTATTGGTGTGCATAAGGACTTTCTCAGAAACCAAGTATAAAATCAACAGTTCTCAAGACCACAAAATATAAATCTGCTGCCTGTGAGAATAACACATTTAATACTTCTTTTAAGAAACCAGGCATATGCAAACTATACGTGACAATTGTTTCGATGGAGTTCTGATCTGTCTTCATCAGGTTAAAACTGTTTCTTTACTTAACAAACTCGTAAGAATTTTCTGATATATGTCTGTTTTCTTTAAGGAAGTACTAAATGTGTTAGTTTTGAAGATATTTCAGTTTATTACTTCGAATTTTGGTTAGTTAGTGTCATTTTCATTCTATTATGCCCAATGATTCAAAATTGAAAATTGTTATTTTCTGCCACGTAAATTAATTTGTGACTACTTCATAATTTATAACTGCTATTTAAAAACAAAAGTTCTCAAGATATTTTTGTTTATTTCTTAGAACTTCGGAAGGTTGATGTAAAAGAATCTCATGTGGACAGCATAAGAATTTCCCTACATAATGCAATGAATTTACTTTTTTCAACGTGAACCAGGGTACAATGTTTTTAACATTTGGCGTTTTTCTAGATGACAACATGTAACATTATTTTGAACTAATTTTAACTTATATTTCGTGGAAATATAATTTGACAAGTAGAAATATTGTTAGCATCTGCTATATGCAGGGTGGTCCAAAAGGTCTTAAACAAACTTCAAGGTAAGTCAGGCATACAAAAACAAGCCCATTTTGCATAGGAACATGTAGCTGCAAACGCCACAGTGGAGTGCTACAGATCCAGGAAGAAACAAAAGGAAAGGAATGCAGATAATACAACACAGGTTTTTTGAGGGTTACACTGAAATTTTTGAGATACGGCTAAGTGGTACAAGTTAAACTTACCAACTCTTAGGAGTGTTCAAAGTACTCCCCTACAACATCAATGCACTTTTGTAGGTGAATTTTCCAAAGATTAAATGCTTCAAGCCATCCATTTTTTGGAATCGATGAAATATATGCTTTTATAGCCTCATCAATCTCATCTTCGGAATGAAAACGACGCCCACGTAATTTTTTTTAGATTAAAAAGTAGCTAAAAGTCACACATAGCAAGATCAGGAGAATAGGGTGAATGCTCTATCACTTTGATGTTTTTTGTTCAAGAAATTCGACTGTCATTCTTGCTGAATGAGAAAATGCATTTTCATAGTAAGGCATGAGTCCCCTAATATTCACTTCCTGAAGAATTTCTGGAAGACACTTAGTAGTGTACCAGTTAGCTGTAACTGTCTTCTGTCCCTCAAACTTTATGACTTTGACCAGACCTGTACTTCTGAAGAACACGGCATACATTACTTTTTTCATTGCCCGTTATATTTTCACCATTGTTGGTTTGGGGTCATCTTCAAAGACCCATACTTTACTTTCTTGACGTGTTGGAACGTCAAAAAACGGTATGTGCGTTTCATCACCAGTTATAATTTTAGAAATAATGTGGTGTCCACCATCATTAAGTAATTTGAGGGTTTCTTTACTCCGCTTTTTGGTGTTCTGTTAAATTATGGGAGACCCAACGACAAACTAATTTTTTCATATGCAGTTCTTCATGAATAATTGTATGTCTAGCTGCGGATACAATGTTAAGTTCCTTCTGTATCATTTGATAGGTACAGCGAACATCGATTAACATTTTTCAAATGGCAAACACATTTTCTGGGACTACAGTTAACAAACTTCTTCCTGTGTGTTCTTCATCCAGGAGAAAATTTCGATCTCTTCTAAACTCTGTAAACCATCCGAATACAGTGGCATGAGATAGAGCATCATTTCCATATTCTAATTGTAGACGTTGAAGATATTCTTTTTGATTTAGGTCGACTTTAAAATCATAGAAAATCATAGCTCGATAATGCCCTCGCGTCAACTCCTTTTTCTTTTTTTTCAAAATTTATTCTACGATAGCTAAATTGTAATTGTTACCACAAATTATCGTCTGCGGCCATAAAAGTGTTTAAATTTAAATATCCGACCAATAATTTTTTCTAGCGCATATCATCTGCCCCTGTCTAAAAAATTTCAGTGTGACCCTCCTATTAAAGAAGGTGTTCAAAGTTCTTGCCATCCGCAGCTATGCATGTTTCAGCCAGGATGTGCGGGACTATTTCAATAGGACCTTTCCTGCTAGATGGATCAGCCTGGAAGGATCCGTCAGTTGGCCACTACAGTCCCCCGACTTGTCCCACATGGATTTCTTCCTGTGGGGTTACTTCACAAGCCTTGTTTACGAGACTCCTGTAACATCTGAAACTGACCTTGTTGTTAGCGTCATTAAGGCAGCAGCATGTGTTCGGGAGCGTCCTGGTATTTTTGGACGTGTTCGCGAACGTCCTGGTATTTTTGGACGTGTTCGCGAACGTCCTGGCATTTTTGAACGTGTTCGTCAATCCATGCGTCGCCGTTGCCAGACATGCATAGCTACAGATGGCAAGAACTTTGAATGCCTACTTTAATTCTATGATAAACAATTGTAATTGATCTTTGTAATTGTTATATCTAATAAACCTGTGTTGTATTATCTGCAATCTTTTCTTTTTGTTTCTTCCTGCATCTGTAGCACCTCACGATGGCATTTGCGGCCACATATTCCTATGCAGAACGGGCTTATTTTTGTATGCCTGATCTACACTTAAAGTTTGTCCAAGACCTTTTTTGCCACTCTGTATACTACATTATACTACATTACAAAATATAATATGTTAATTATTATTTCATCAATCTGGTTTTATTTTCGTAATTTTAGCGTTATTTTTGCCAATTTGGCTACAATTTCGTTGTTTTGGCACTATATATTAAAAAGTCACCAAGTTCGCAATATTTCGCTAAATTAGTCGCAAAGGTCGCCAAATTAATCGCCAAATGTTACATATTTGATGATACTTCCTACTGTTCATATTTTTGTAATTTTTTGGATATTTTTATTTTAAAACGTGCAATATCTTGAAAAAGGTTTAAGCTGGTGTTCAGAAGTTTATGCTTTTTAGAATATAAAATACTCACAAAATGGTTATTTACTTAATACTATTGAATATCCTGATTTTTTTATTGACTTTTTAGAAATTTATTCAAAAGCTTGAGAATCTTCCGAACGTTCGTTCGCGTTTAAAATCAATAGGATTCCAATAATCACTGATCATCATAATGGGCCAAATTACATTCGGAACGCTCCATGTCTTCGTAAGATATGGCATCCGCACACACACACAGAAACGTTCGATTCGAGTTCAGGGATGCTTGAAACGAGCTCTTCCGTCGACAACAAGAATTTGTATTTTCGACCCGTTACAATACTTTCCCTATACATTATACTATGTATGTAGGAAAAGTAAGAATGCACGAAGTTGTCTCTTGAGAAAATCATTTTTTTTTTCAAAACTACTATTTATTGATGACGTCCATATAATACAGTATCGATACATTCCATAACGATACATATTGGCACATCACTGAACGATATCCAAACGTCATTAAATGATATATGCCAATAAACATATCGATACACCATATAGATTTGCCCATAAATCTTTTACACTTCTTATCAGGCCACTTCTTCATAGAGTAATGAAAGATGTTTTATTGCATACAGAAGAAAAGGATGGTCGTTTTTTTGCTATTTGGGTGCCTTAGAGATTCCGCAAGTAATTGCCTAATGAGTCAAGACAGTTGGCAAGACTGGAAAACGAACCTGAAAGAGTTACTTTGTGCTTTATGACAATGATCCGCATTATGGCCTGTGCTGCTGAAAACCAAGACACTTGAGCTACACTGATGTCTATTATGAGTTGCAACCTCAAGAAGGAAACTGATAAAAAGAACGCGGCAGGGGGTGATGTACTCATTATATATACGTCTTCACCTAATACAGAAAATAATTTATTAAATAGGTGCACGCTCAACTATCATCGCAGAGTGGGCGAGGATGGATGTGATCGTATTATATATTGCTTAACTTTGTCTTCGCTTCTGAGAAGTTTTCTTTTTAAAAGCTTTTATTTAACTCGCCATGGAACGATGTTCTCTGTCTGTCTGTTTTAACATCTTTGATGACATCTCTATTATACTTTCCTACGTACTAGAGAGCTGAAATTTGGAACAAAATTTATTAGAACATGTTAATCTATTAAAATTTGACGGATCCTCAAAAGATAGAACCGCTATTTTTTTGCAAAATGGCCCGCAAAAATCCAGATAATTAATATATATATATATATATAAAGTGAAAAATTTAACATATGATAATGAAAAGTTAAACACTGACAAGTTATTGTAACTGTGTAAATTGAGCTCAATGGTTTATGTGAATATATTTCAGTGTTTTCTTATAATCCCTCCATTGCAGATACTCATGGCGAGTTATAAATGAAACAAAATAACCTAAAAGACACAATTTTTATATTTACTTGTATAAATATAAATTAAAATGACAGATGTTTATTATTATTTGACTAGCGTTTAATTGTGACGAAAATAGGGAACTAACACTTCTCAAAAAATAATATTTTTTGATGAATTTCATATTGCTTAATACTGCATGGTGCTTAGCGTTGAAAACAGTCACTTTAATAGAGAATTGGCGTGGTCTGTTCTCAAGTATGCAAAGTGTCAGCCATCGAGGTCACAGGAAAACTTCTGAGAGGCATGGAAAGGTTTTTCACCCCCTTCAGTTTTTCCACTACCGGGGGAGAAAGTAAAAATGAGGGTTGTCGAGATATTAATAAAAAACACAAAATTAAATCTTCCATAGAATTATGCAGATGAATTTTTCCGAAATTTTTTTGGAAGAAAATTATATTATATTGTTTAGCAACGGAATTTAATCAAATGAGTTTATACTGCGGACGAATTTTATGCCATTTATATGATTTAAATAATAAAAATAAATTGATATAAAAATAAATTGATATAAATGAAAGGTTTGTTTGTATATATATATATATATATATATATATATATATATATATATATATATATATATATATATATATATATATGTATATATATATATATATATATATATATATATATATATATATATGCGTGTGTGTGTATATATATGTATTTTATAAATGTATGTTTGATTCAGTTATATTATTCGATAACCATTGATATTTTCAGTTTAAAGTCATCCTTCATATATTTCAGTTTACAAGCTTGGTTTACAAATGGAATAAAAACTTTATTCCTCTATCTACTTCTAAAATATAAATTCTTATATTTATTTTTAGGGGAATTAAATTAAATATTTTAATATAATTTTTGAAGAACTTAAAATACTACAGAAATTTGCACAATTTCTAAATCACAAGCAACTCCAGGTATATCTTCTAGTTTGCTATAAAATGAAGGAAACATAGGTTGCATGCAAAACTAATATGATTTTTGTTTTTCCCTGACTGACTTAGCCTTGGAAGCATCGATTCTAGATGAAGAAAATACTTTATTTCTCTGCACCTGCCGTACAGAAGCTTTGAGTATGTCCATTAGATAAAGTTGAATTTCATGATACCAGCTGCTAGTTAGACCTCCAGTTTATGATACCTTTTCTTTGCCTTCAGTCGTTTCAAAAACTAGTTAAATAGAATAAAAACTGCAACGCGGGATATTTCAATATATGTGGTTAACCTAGGATAAAGCCTGGCTTTGAACGGCCTCGCGCATTTGAAGTATGCAAGCTGTGAAATAATTGAAATTAAAACTTTATTTGACAAATAATTATGATATTGGAAGTACAAAAAATTAATTTCAATATTTGAGAATCCCAATACAAAAGAGCATATGAGTTTTCAGAATTTGAATATTAAATTAAACAAATTAGAATACAGTAAAACAATGAAATCAAAGTAACACATTTAAATCGCAAAAACGTATTTAATATATGGGAGCATTTTTAAATAACAATGCTTGCAAGTGCAAACTTTTGATTAGCTATTTAAAAGTTGTTTACTTGTTACTAGAAGTATACCTGATCTTTACACGGAATATGTAATGTAAAGTAACTTAAAATTTACAAATATGTGTTAATTCCTATAGTATTCTAAATGATATCGCTACTTAATTCTATTGTTACTTATATTCTATTAAAATATGCAATTTAATTCTCCTGAAAAAGTATAAGAATCTCTGTTCTCGCTATACAAAATTATTTTCACAGACAGATCTGAAGAATCCTAGTTCCGTTTGTAAACAAATTTCCAAATTTATGAAACTGGATCAATATATGACAAAATGAAAGCGCTATTAAAATAGATCAACATATGCCAAAATGAAAGCTCTAAAATTATATTAAACGATATACTCACACCATTTTTTAATCTGTTTCATCATTTGGCTAAACTCAAAAATATTTGCCAAAATAAAACACAAGACTTAAAAAAATGCAAATATCAATAATTCCCGCAAACTCTAAACCCGGAAGCCTTAATTAATATAATCCAGTCAAAAATGTAATTCTGATAAAATTTATTTTTATATATATTTCTTAATTATTTAAATCGGAAAAATATTTAAGCAAAATCGTTTGCTATATAAATTGGATTTAATTCCGTTGCTCAGCAACATAATATAATTTTTATTTAAAACTAGCAGTATACCCGTTCTTCGTACGGAGTATACAATATAAAGAAACTTATAATTCGAAATCACATGCAAATTCTGTTAAAATATTAAATTTATTGCTCCTAAAGAGAAGTTTAAGAAATATGTTCTCACTATGCAAAATTATCTTCACGGGCAGATCTAAAGAATAAAATATCCTGGCCGCTTTTGTAAGCAAATTTACAAAAAAAAAAAGGAATTGAATCAATATATGCAACCCCGTACTACTTATATTGTCGCAGATTAGAAAATATGCCAGTGTGTTAGTAGAAGATTACCCGTATTACAATATAAATCTAAAAAATATTTGCCAATATAAAAGAGATGACGTAATAAATTGAAAATATCAGTAATCCCCGTACTCTTTATACCAGAAGGTTGTAATTGATTCCAATATATGCCAATATATAATCAAAACATATGCCAATATACCTGTACTTCTTATATTCTCGTAAATTAGAAGATATACACGTGTATTTGTAGAAGATTACTCGTACAACGTACAATATATGAGTTTAAACAATTTTTGTCATAATAAAACAATTGCATAATAACTTGAAAATATCAGTAATCCCTGAATCAATAATCCCCGAAAATATAATTAATAATAACATTTAAACCTGATGACCGTAATTGATATTATCCAGTCAAAAATGCTATAAGAAAAATCAAATCGTTCTTTTCTAAAATATATTTTTATATCCATTTATTTATTATTCAAATCCAAAAAATAATAATTAAAATTAACAGCCAGATTTAATTTAATTGCGTTTCTCAGCAACATGATATAAAATCTTCCTCATAAACGGCGAAATTAAATAACCATTTTTATTTCTTTATACTTTTCATTGTTCAGTAAAATCTTGTAAAACATAAACCATGGAGATAGATTTCCCATTTAAATCATGTTTCAAACAATTCATGTTTTCAGAAAGTGAATAATTAGCGCAAAAAATCTCCGATCAAACTCAGCGATAAGGTTTTAATTCACTTTCAAACGCTATTCAAGCTTTTCGTTTGGATAAACCACGAAGTTAGAGAGTAGAACTCCTAGGAAAAAGTTTCGTTTTTTATTAATATCTCGACAACCCCTGGTCTTAGATACATGAAACTTGGGCTAAATTTATGGGAGCTATTTCAAAGCTATCCACAAAATTTCATTAAATTCGGTTCAGCTATTCTGCCGTGATGATGAGGCAAACGAAAATTTCGTTTTTTACTAATATCTCGAGAACCACTGATCGTAGAAACTCCAAACATGGACTAAATTTTAAGTGGGACTATTTCTAGGCTACCCACAAAATTTCATCAAATTCGGTTCAGCCATTCTCCGTGATGACGGGACAAACAGACAGACAGGCAGATTTTCAATCTTATTTATATAGATAAATTTGCTGTATAAACTCATTGGGTTTAATTCCGTTGCTTAGCAACATGATATCATTTTTCCCCTAATAAATTTGCGAAAAAACTATCGTTTACAGAATGCTATCTCTATGGGATTTTTGTTTTTTAGTTAATATCTCGACAACCTCTGGTCCTAGAAACCCGAAACATAGACTAAATTTTATATGGGGATATTTCACAGCTACCCACAAAATTTCATGAAATTCGGTGCCGCCGTTCTTCCGTGATGATGAGACAAACACACATAGCCACAGGCAGAGGTAAAAAAATCTAAAACATTAGTCGGATAAAAAATTTATAATTAATCAGTGGATGGGTATATGAAATTCATTTTTTTTTCTGGAGTAGTCTGTGATATTTTAAGCAGGTGTAGAAAACAAATGAACTACGGATGGCAAGTCAATACTATATATTATAATATGTACAGCGGAGAAGTTTAAAACATACGAAAGTATATATATATATATATATTATTATTATTTTTTTTTTTTTAAATTCACAAAAATCGTCTTATAATCGTATGGATTCCGTTCAAACTTTGAAAAATAATTTTTTAATCTTTTCGATGGTCTCAAAATGGAAACTGTGTGATAATACTTTAGGTCTTTAAGGAATCGATTTGTGTGAATATCGCCCAAAATCGTTGTAAATCGGGCTAAAACATAAAATAACTAAAAAACATGTTCGAAATTAAAAAAAAATAAAGCTGAGATGTATCTATATGGGTCCTGTAGTACCTGTGTACCAAATGTCATGGTCATATGACTCTTATATCTCCCGATACACGCTGCACGCACACACACACATACACACACACACACACGCGCGCGCACACACACATCTTCTTTTATTAAGTAAGACTTGAAAATGTACCCTGTGTTGCCCGGGAGTTAAATCAAGGTAATTATATAAAATAACAAAATAAATATATTTTATTCGTATAAATAACAGTGAAAATTGCATACAATCCCTGTACACCGGCACAAAGGGTGTGATACACCCCCCTCTTAAATCCCAGAACCGATATCCGCCACTTGCGGAGACTCTACTTTCTACGCTAGCGAACACAATTTAAATCTTAATTTCTACAATCTCGGCACAATTTAAAGCAATTTATATATTTGCCTTATCCTCTGCAAACAACATTATTTATAAAGTATTTAAATATTAAATATGGAAACTGTACCCGGGGTCACCCATGTCCTAAGTATATAATACAAATGAGAATGGGGGGAATAACACAACTCAATATCCGGAATGCCTGTTTTGAACAAAAACGTTCCTACACACAATTTTTTTCCATTCGCAAACAAGCCAACTGTATAGCGCAATTTAATAATGGCTATATAAATACTTCACTGCTTCCTGTGCCATTCTGTGTTTCGTATTTTAAGTATGAGATAACAACGGATACGTGAGAGTGGCTTCATTAGGGAGAAAATCTATTTTCCTCCTGCGTGGGAGCGCTCTTAGTAACTAGAAAAGCTCAGACAAGCTGTTCTAGTTACTGAGAGCACTCCCACGAACGAGGCGAGCTGTAGTGGGAAACCGCTAGGTGTGTTTAAAAACTTTAAGACATGCCTCGGATGAAAAATTCATAATCAACGGATGGGTTTATGAATAATTTTCTTTTCTGGAGTAATCTGTGATATATTTAGGAGTTGCTATTAAAATATGAACGTTGCATGGCATGTCAATTTTTGTATATCGTAACATAAATGTAGAAGAGGTTTAAAACGCAAGAAAAGTATATATATTTTAAAAATTCATTAAAATATGCCTATTCATTGTATGGACTCCGTTCAAAGTTTGTTTGATAGTAAATGTTTTGATTTTTTCCGATGGTGTCGCGATGGAATCTCTGTGATAATATTTTGGGTTGCTAAGGAATCGGTTTGTGTAAATATCGGGCTAAAACATGAAATATCCGAAAAACTAATTCGAAATTGAAAAAATTAGAACGCCGAGATGCGTCTATTCGGGTCTTGAAGTACCTGTGTATCCAATTTGTTGGTCGTACGAAGCTTAGATTTTCCGCTACAGACCTCACACACACAGAGACATTTTCCTTTATTAAGATTCGTATTCAAGCATGTTCAAAATGCGTAGATACATCAAATCTGTGAGTCCTTTTGAATAAACTACAATATTTCCCTTCATACAAACTACTAGAAAATGTACTCTGCGTTGCCTGTGATATAAAGCAGGGATTCAACGAATTCATTAATTAAATATTTTAAAAGACAACAGGGCTGATATAGAATAAATGAATCCCAGCTGAAAATTACTGTTACAAAGCATATTTTAAATAATCGGACTTCTGCGAGTTTCTACCTATAGAAATCGGACATCTAGCAGTCTTTCTGTTGCTTTGTAACAAAAAGATGTCTGTTAGACAGTTTGGCATTTTTTATTCAGGTGCCAGCATTCTTCCTCAAAATCCCCAATACAATGTTAATGAACTACTGTAAGAGTTTCCGTTTACAGTAGGGAACATGGTTTTAAAGATCAACCAAGAAAAATTCATTTTCTAAGCGGGTTAAAAAGGAAAAGGATATTACTTTCCAAAACATTAAGAAAATAGTTAAGTGCGCTTTCTGATGACATAAAGATCTGATGAAACATGCAAAATAAACTAATTACAGTTATAAAATCAACGACACAACATCATAGATAAAAGGTCATTTAATAAAATCATCCTACAAAGACGTACAAAGCTTTAAATATCCAGTGCTTTTGGGCATTACTATGCCCTTCATCAGTGGCTATACGAAACAATAAACGCGCAATTGTTATATGCAGACCAGAACAGCAGACAGATTTGCATAAATAAACACAAAATAATGTCAGTACAAACAGGCTATTAAAATTAATCAATTACACATACAAATTTAGGTGTTATACCCAAGAGATTTAATTTATACAAGTGGTAAATATTTTACAAAGAAAAGACACATTTAAGAAATTCAGCCAAGCACAATTACAATAAAATGATGTCACAAATAACTGTGAAGAGGTTTGACATGCATAGAGTCGAGTAAGTAGTCGCCAGGCGTAACTTAAAATTTGAACAGGATCGAAATTACAAATGGAAACACGGTAAATATAAATAAACAAGGATTCATAAAGAAGGATATTACGTGGGTTATTACAACGATTTATTATTTAAAAAACCCTTTATTATTTAAACTAATTGCAATTTAAATTCTGTTTGAAAGAACACTCAAATACTACTAAATGTTGAAACCGAAAATATTAAGCAGAATATTTTAAATGTAACACCATTTCAGCATAAAAAGTCGAACCACTAAGTTTAGGTCTTTAAATAACTCTATGATGGCGCTACCAATCTAAAACGTAGCGAAATTAAAAGCAATAAAAAAAGTTGCCGAGTCTCACAAGTGAAAGTTGCTCTTCTTGCATGTCCTGACGAAGAAAGCTGTTCCTTGCCTTAGAAACAGGTCGACACTATTATTTTGCGTCGTATGTTGCTCTTAACGAAGTTATTTTAGTTTCATTACATTAACAGCAGTGATGTAATGAAACTAAAATAACTTCGTACTTATAAACAACGAATTTTTGTAACTTTAGCAACGTGCGATAGATGGCGCTACCAATCAAACTTGTACCTGTAAAGGGAACATCTTTTGTCTTGAGAAAATCTTTTGTCTAGTGTTAAAAAGCAATTTTGAAAAATTAACTTTTGCCATGGAAGTAAAAAGTAAAGCTTTTCTCACTAAGTCTTCCCTTCATTTTGAAGAGAGTTCAAACAAAAATCGCTGTTTCGTTTGTACCTCGGACTTTGAAACTAAAAATGAAAATAATTATGTCCATCAACGGATTATAATTTCATCCAAGAGTTTGTAAGGGGTGACGTTGACGATTTCTATTCTCGACCCTCAGTTATTTCAAAACGGTGTCGTACCATGTAGAAGTCGAATTAAACTTTACATAGCAGTATCACCGATTTGTTACTAGTATGTATGGGATCTAGCATCTGCGTTGAATTTTCTCTAGTAATCGTTTAATTTTCCCGTGTGAACGCAGCTCAAAGTGTAGTGTACTGTAGACATTAATTAATTTTCTACATAGAGTTTTTTGTTTTGGGTGTTAAAGTTGTTCTGTTTCAATAACGTTAAATGTGCTATATCTATCCTGCTCATTGTTTTAATAAATAATTGCTGACTTACGTATGGGTCTGAACCCACTGCACAATTCTTTAGTTTCTGATGGCTGTTAGGAGTTTTTAAATTAGTAGTTCTGTTTCAATAACTTTAGATATATTTTAGTTATCTTGTGTATTGTTTTGATAAATAATCGATGTAATACGATAAATAATCGATGCATGATAAATAATCGATGTCTGGATCCACTCCAATTCTTCAGATTTTGACAACTTTTCCGAACTTTGTATTAGTTGTTCTGTTCTAATAATATTAAATGTGTTGTAGTTATTTTATTAATTGTTTTCATAAGTAATTGTCGAGTTACCTAGTGTCTGGATCCGCTCCAATTTTTCAGTTTTTAACGATCTTGTTTATTGTTTTAATAAATTATTGTTCAGTAACGAAGTGTCTATAACCAGATTAAGTCTTTAGTTTTTGACAATCGCCACGCGTTTCAAATTAGTTTTTCTGTTACAATAACGTTAGATGTGTTGTGGATTTCTTATCTATAATTTTAATAAATAATTATTGAGTTACGTAAATTTCTGAACTTGTGATGATAAAATTTATATAGATGAAGTTACATAATTCGGGTTCGCATATTAAACTTAATTGGCTTCGTCATAATGTGTACAAAATCATTTGCATCCGACTTATAACCCACCTTATACGCAGCCCGATGTCCATATGAAAACATAAAATCAGTCCAAAAAAGCAAAACATTAATTATATACTACTTAATTGAAGACAATGTTGTTTTTCTTTACTTGATTATTTATTTTAAAATATATATACTTTTTATTAACATTTTCAATTTATACTTTTACAACTCGTATTAAGTTATTTTATAATAAATTAATTCTTAACAAGAAAGGTCAATCATGCTTAAGCATTGATTATGAAACACTTTCCAACTTCAATGCAATTTTATTTAAACATGTCTAAAATGCAATACATTCCTCGGTTATATTTTAAAACTTATCACAATACTACTTATATTTGAAAATTTAAACCTTCATCGAAAAAAATGAACTTCATTCAAATGACGGCATTGAAATATAAATTGCCTGGTTTAAACATCACTAAAATGTGATACATTCCTCGGTAATAATTTTAGAATTATCATAATACTACGATAATTTATTATATTTGAAAACTTCATTGGAAACAACTGAAATGCATTCAAATGACGTCCTAAAAAAAATTAACACGCCTGGTTCTCTCTATAAAAGCAGCATTTCATTCATAAATAATTTCCCATTCATGTCATTCATCACAAGACTATAATAATTTATTTTATTTAAAAATTAAGACCATGGAGCTACAAGTAATTAAACTCTATGCATAAAATTTCATCAAAAAAAATTGTCCTTCTCTTTGTAAAATCAATGAATATTTCATTCATATCAGCTATGCAGACTCCATGAACTAAAGGATTTTGTGTTAAAGAAATACAGCAATTCTAATGCAACTCATTCTATATATTTTGCTGTTTATATTTTACATAGGTGAAAAATAGGCTTCGTTGTAGAAATAATCAAATTTGGATGAGCATTTAAACTCAAATATATTGTAATTGCGTTGTTTCAGTATGTAGATGCACAGAATTTAAGCAAAAATAAAGTGGTTTTAGGACGGATACAACACTCAATATGAATTAAAAAAACCTTTAAAAATCACTATTTTGAGACAAGATGGATGCCATATATCATTTTGAAGTGGGTCACGTGATCTTTTCATACCATGGTCACGTGATCGCTTCATATAAGAGGTGTTACTACTGAATATATTTCGCTGAAATTTTTTTTATATACTTTATGGAACAATTTGAATATTGCCTAAAATTTTCGAAACAATTTGTGAATTTTAAATCCGCTTAAAAATGTTTGAAAAATTAGGTCCCATAGGGCTCAATGTATTTCATTTTTTCAACCCGGGTTCAATCCAAAATTAATTGGGTGATATTATTCATTTATATTCCCATAGGTCCTACAGACCGTCTGAACAACATACTAAAATTTCATTTTGATTAAGTCATTTTTACGGCAGTTATCGTGCTAACGGACAGACAGACAGACAGAATGAACAAAGTCATAAACACTTTTCAACTTTGTTGTAAAGTGTTAAAAACGCGATGCACTCATGGGATCTAAAAGGAGTACTTGTTATAGTTGCTGTATAACTGACAGAGTCCTTTGCCGGAATCATCGTGGCCGGGATCATCTTTAGGGCTGCAACACTTTGTTCATATTCTCTATACTGACTGTTTATTTAAAACTTTTATATCGTTCATTTCGCTTTCACTGGTTCTCGCGACTATACACTCATCGACGCCCTCATCGATTCTCCATCATCCATTCATTTTTATTCAATTCTTCAATTGATTTTTAACACTTTACAACATAGTTGAAAAGTGTATGACTTTGTTCATTCTGGTCTGTCTGTCTGTCTGTCCGTTAGCACGATAACTGCCGTAAAAATGACTTTATCAAAATGAAATTTTAGTATGCTTTTCAGACGGTCTGTTGGACCTATGGAAATATAAATAAATCATTTCACTCAATTAGTTTTTTATTGAACCCTGGTTGAAAAAATGAAATACATTGAACCCCATGGGACCTAATTTTTCAAACATTTTTTAAGCACATTTAAAATTCACAAATTGTTTCAAAATTTTTAGGAAATATTCACAATATCTCATAAAATATATAAAAAAAAAATTCAGCAAAATATGTTAGGTAGTTTTTTAATTAAAAATTATTTAATATAGGGAGAAAAACGAATTCAATTAAATTTTGACTTTTGCGATATCCTCCAGAAAGAAAAAATAGATATATTATATAATAAATATCTTTCCAAGAGTTTAATTATTTTGTATATGGGAGAGGCTTCACATTTAAAAATAAATTTGGTAGATAACAATTTTTCAAAATTTTTTTAATTTTATATAACTTTTCATGATATACTTATTTGATGCCATTTTTAATGCACTTTCCTACGTCCTAGAGAGTTAAAATTTGGTACACAGCTTAAATTTGTTGAACATTTTATTCTACAAAAATTTGGTGGATCTTTAAATATAGATCATACATTTTTTTCTAAATGGCCTGCAAATAATCCCCGCTCACTTCTATAAATCATTGTTGTAATATTGTTAAAAATTCTGGAGTCTGGAATGCAAGTTATATGAATGAAATATTCATTGATTTTGCATAGAGAATCAGATGATTTATATTTCGATACAGTTTTAAATATTTAAGTATAATAAATTACTGTAGTACTGTGATAATGTAAAAGATATCACCACTGAATGTATCACATTTTAGAGATTTTTAAATGAAATTGCATTTCAGTTGGAAAGTGTTTCATAATCAATGCTTATGCATGATTGATCTTTCTTGTTTGTATATAGCTCCTGGACTTCTCTGTTGGCTTCTCCCCCCCCCCCCCTTGTATCACTTTGGTCCATTGGCACCCCAATTTATCCTCATAGCTCGATTCCCATTGACCGAAGAGCTTTGTCAATCAATGGGGCAAGAAGCCGGGCCGGAGGTACACTAGGCGTAACTGCCTGAGGTCCCCATGGCCCGCCAAGAACACGTGATCTTTCGATAAGTGTGGGAATTGTTTATTGCCTCCACATAAATGTATTTGACCTGTATGTCAAACACTAGGGAATCTATGCGCTAGTCTGGGTCATAATAATGGAACGCAAAAAGTACGAGACAAGAAGTCATCGGGGATAAAGATGGAATGTAGACAATGTTAAATCAACTTGAAGCTAAAATAAATACCAATTGATCAGTAGTAAAACTGGAGCAGTTTTGTGAATTAAATGATGGTCTTCGAGATATAAAATTGTTTTCAAATTCAAATCTGTCCTTTTCTACTTTTCCGTTATATTATTTTTAATTTTTCGCTATCCGTTTCAATTAGTTTGAACAGCATTTTCTTTATTGAAATATTCTTATTTCTTTATTTAATTTTTAAAAAAGTAAAATGTTTTTGAAAAATATATCAAATATTTTACTGTACATTTTTTGTAACTAACTCACATTTTTAGCAATGACTAAATAAACTAAATTAACTGGCGATATAATGTATTTTCAGTTTTTGTACATGCTGAATACAGCATTCGTCTTTCCGATGGTAACCTGATCGCATTATATTTTTTTACTTTCCCTAATATGCATGTTGCATAGTAAGGGAAAATATTGCGAAGGAGTTTAAGAATCTCCACGTTTTAAGTATTCCTGAATACGAGTGAACTATTTTTTTCAGTGATATACGTATGTATTTGGATGCGATACAATTCAAACAAACCGATAGTATGGAATAGATAGATCATGAGAAGCTTTTAATTTTTTGAACATTTTTTTTCGATAACCAAATAAACCTTATAAAAACATAATGAAGTATAAAAATGAATATTTCGTATGCAATATTTTTATTTAAAAACGAATACCAGCACTTATAAGATGCTAGCTTTCACCTTTTTTTAAAATCTAAAATGGAAAAATTCGTAAAAAATAAAATAAACTCATTATTATCAAATGTGTGTATGTTTCAGAAGTATATTTATTCTGAAATAAAGAAACCCCATTGTTTTAGAAATTATCACCAGCCTTTTTCTAAATATTAGAATTTTTTATTCTACATAAAGCGCTATATCTCTCAAACAAATCGAATAAAATTTGGCACGAATTTTACAATCAATAAATCTCGTAAACTATTTATTATTGAGAAGCTCAGTCCAAGTCGATATATTAAAACAAATGTTTGTTAAAATGTATTGCAAAAGTAGATAAATTTTTAATTTAAAAGCGAATTGCATATCTTACGGGACGGCAAGGCGTTGTTCTTAGGATTTTGCGCGTTTTCGACCTAAAATGGAGATAGTCATTAAAAATTAAAATGGTTTCTATAATATTGCATCTTTTGAAGATTCTGTCTTTAATTAAAAAATAGCTTTATAGGTCTGCCAAGACACACATACAGAATTTCACATTAGAAACTTATTTTATAGATTAGTATTTAAACTTATCTAAGAAAATAATAATAAAAAAATATTTGTAATTTTCTAAATAAGTTTTATTTTTTTACAACGATTTCTCAAGATCGGCTATAGGTAGAGCTTAGATAATGACTAATCTGGATTCAAGATACAATTTGAAAGATGTTAGGGGGTTCATTAAGGCTCTCCACTTTCTATTTTTTTCACCTCAGGTAAAAACAATTTCTTGAAACATTTATTTCTCAAGTTTGGCTATAGATATAGCTTAGATGATGCATTCAGCATTAAGTTCGGGATTATGTAAGAGAATTCACTTCCGGTTCAACATTTTTCCCTTGCAACATTATTTTCTCAGGATTGACTATAGCTAAAGCTTAAAATGATGGCTGCTATAGATTTAGCATCAAATTTCGAAGGGCGAAGGGAGTTCAGTAAGGATTTCCACTTTCTGTTTTTCCGACAATTTGTATGCCTGTACCAAATAAGTGAGCAAAATAGTATAAAAATCCTTAATAGTTCCGTCTTAATGTTCGGCACTTAGTGTCAAAAACAGTCATTTTATTAAAAAGATATGGCTCACTTTAGTTCTAGTGGTCAATACTATAAATGTGCAAGTATTTTGCCATTTAGGTTACCGAATGGTGGAACAGGGTTTTCTATAGGATTTAGAAACATACTATCATACAATTGCATATTAGAAAACCAGTATTCTGTCAAAAACAGGAAAACTAACTCTTAAAAACATTTAGCTGCAATGTTTTTTAGTAAAGTTTTAATTGCACCTTTAGGTTCTGCCTCGTGGGAAAGTTTCAGCCTTTTATTTCGACAGTAGGGGTTTTTAGGTTCTGAAGGACTCTAACTCCTCCCTTTTTCACTTCTGAAGGATCTGAAAAGACTTTTCAAAGTCTCCCATTTTCTCTGCCGTGCAAAGATTCAGCATTCTAGGCCATTGGTCTGGAGGATCTGGAAAGACAAAAGCACGTTAAACACGTTGGACAATTATATATAGCAATTATTATACAGGGCGTTTTAAAAAGATCGCATGACTAAATAGAACTATTAGTCTCAGATCCATAATTCGAATTTAAGAAATGATTCACATAAGATAAATTTTTAGACTACGATAATTTTGGTCACGGCGCACGTTTTAGTGAAAGGTACAAAATTTAACTTTTTATACTGGCCTTCTACAAAGGAAGTTCCGGTTAGCAAATTATTCATTTAAATATCATTATTTAAAAATTACAAAAGCGGTTCTCTAATGCACAAAATTTTCTGTGAAATGATTCTCAAAGTCATAGGACTTAAACCACTTTGACCCGATCAAAAGAAACGGCAGAACCATAGATTTCAAGGGTCGTGCAATATCAAACTTCGTTAGATAAAATTTCCACTCGAAAACTTACATACATAACCTATTTTTAGCAAAAGTTTTATGCAATCTTCAATTATCAGTCGAAGACTTTAATTGATGATATCTTCGTAATTTTGATTATGTGACGATGGAAGACAAATTAGGCCATGGAGAATAGTTTTAGAAATGAAAATTTCTTTCTAGAGGGCGCGTATAAAACTTCTTTACTAAAGGATGTGATCAAAATCTGCATTAGATTAGTCTGTCTCAATTACGCAATATTTTAGATTAGAACCATGGGTCTTCGATCACTCGTTCAAGAGATGCTTACTTGTGAAATCTTTTCGAAACAACCTGTATAAGTATTTAAAACTCTCAGTGATCAGCCCTTTCTCTATTTATAGCAATTTGTACGTGCTCCCTCGTGTAAGATGAACTTTCTATGCTCTGAGTGTCTTTCCACTTAGACACTGTCTACCCCTTGTAACGTGCAGAGTGTTAGAAATATGCATCCCTCTGGTAACTGTATTCGTGGAAAGACTAAGTTGGAGAGTACTTGCTCAGTAGAATATGCATGTCTAGAAAGGCTCTCATAAATATTGAATATTTCACTTGAGTCTAATCAAAGTTCTCATAATTGTTGAAGTAGTATTAAAGATTTGTTGAAGATGTGCTTCAGGACTGTTTTAGATTGATTTCCTTATTAAAACAGAAATTTTGCTTTAATTGAATATTGCGTAAAATGTTAACTCCCTGTATTCTGCTTTTTCTTTAAGGGAAATATATTTTGAGTTCATGGAAACGCAACTTTCTCTGTGTTTAGTGGCGAAAAGTTTGCCATACTATTGTTATTACTAAAAAAATTTTTTGAAGCCTCTATTTTTCCGGATCTTCTATAGATATAGATTGCATGATGACTGATATAGATTCAGCATTAAGATCCTTAGGAGGTAAGAAGTTCACCAAGGATTTCTCGACTTCCGGTTCTTTTTCCATTTTCGGTTCAAACATTTTCATTTTGCTTCAAGCATCTATTTTTCAAGATTGACTATAAATAGAATTTATATGATAAATGATATGACATTAGCATTAAATTCTGAAGGTGGTAGAGTGAATAACTAAGGATTTTTACTTCCGGTGCACAATTTTTTTCTTGAAATTTCTATTTCTCAAGATGGCTATAGATGATGCTTTTATGACTGATATAGATTCAGCATCATGTTTCGGATGAGATAGATGGTTCATTAAGGATTTCGACTTCCGGTCTTTTTTCCCTTTACTATTCAAACGTTTTCATTTTACTTGAAACATCGATTTCTCAAGATCGGGTATAGATAGCGCATAGATGATGATCTAATATGGATTCAAGATCAAATTTGAAAGGGATTTGGGGGTTCACTAAGGATCGCCACTTTCGATTTTTTACACAGGTAAAAACAAATTCTTGAAACATTTATTTCACAAGTTTGGCTATAGATAGAGCTTCGATGATGCATTCAGTATTAAGTTCGGGATTATGTAAGAGGATTCACTGAAGATTTTCTCTTCCAATTGTTTTCACTTCCTGTGAAAAAATTTTCCTTGCAACATTATTTTCTGAGGATTTACTATAACTGGAGATTAAATGATGACTGCTATAGATTTAGCATCAAATTTCGAAGAAGGTTGTGGGTTGGGAGTTCCGTAAGTATTTCCAATTAAGGGTTTTCCAAAAATTTCTATGGTTGTACCAAATACATGTTGAAGACCTAGACCATTCGACTGATCCTAGGGTTTGTAGCAGCTGTTTGAGTGGCCGATAAGTGTGCAAAAGATTATGGAAATCCTTAATAGTTCCGTCCAAAATGAAGTGTACACACCGCTTGTCACCATATCAAGGCTCCTTCATAAACTTCTTGTTTTGTATTATTTTAATGTACATATGTGGAAATATAGACCCCCAGTTTTTATTAGCCCAGACACTTCTACATTTAATATTGAACTTAATCTGTACAAAAGCAAAATAACTAGAATTTACGGTAAAGCACAAAGTTTGAAAATGAACTGTGAATATAACTCAAAAAATAAATTGAAATAACCCTAAAACTAAACATCTGATGTGGGCAGCACATAACTTTCCCTGCAGACTCATATTCACACTCTTTTCATTTCTTCAATAATTCATTAAATTGAGTTTAATTGCTCACAATAACACCCATAATTATTTTAAATTACGATGATTTTGCACTTTTAATTCAGGTTTCGCTTTAATTTGGTAAGTGGACTTATTTTCAAAGGTGTCGCAGCGAAAATGCGGAGAAACTAATATATCTCGAGAACGGCTGGTCCTAGTGTAATGGAGTTTGTATTCATTTCATAGTCGAAAATTGCATATAAAACAAATATATAATCGATATATTTGAGCATGCGTAGTCTTTTTAGATTTTGTCGATTTTTGCGGACCATTCCGCAAAAAAAGGCAGGTTATTTTTTTCAGTATTATACGAAAATCTAATCAGCACCAAAGTAACCCACAAGTGACTTATCTACCAAATTTTGTAAAATTGGTCTATTAGTTTTTTTAGCTAGAGTTTATACAGGCAATTTTTGCGGGCTATTTCACAAAAAAAGGCAGGTTTTTTTATCCCTTGTCTTACCAAAATATAATCAGGACCAAGGTCACCGACTAGGGACTTATCTACCCAATTTTCATGAAAGTCGGTCAATTAGTTTTTAGTTAGAGTGGATACATACATTGCACAGACAGACAGATTCGAGACATAACCACAGAGATCCCCCCACCACATAACCACAGACATAAACACAGAGAACTCGAGTTGCGATTTTCGCATGATTCCAACACTTTACCTATACATTACCATGTATTGCAGAAAAAGTATGAATGTAATTAATTATTCATATTCAAAACTTGGTTTGCGCTAATGAGCTGAATACTTGTTAGATTGAAAACACTATAAAAGGACAAATACTACTGTGAACAGTGAGCAGGTGAACTATTAGTTTGTTAAGCTGCCTTTATCATTTACTTTTCTGTCTAGACCACTTGCATAACATTCCATTTCAAGTTTGCAGTGATAGTTTAAATTTACTTTGTATCTGTATATGAAGAAATCAGCTGGTGTGTTTTTACATACATAGCATTATATATAGGGAAATTATTATGACGGTGTTTAATATTCGAATTCGAGTTTTCGATGGAAAAGCACGTTGCAGGTATCCTTGAACTCGAATCGAACGTTTTTGAAATAATGTCTGTGTGTGTGTATATTAGTATATGTGTCCTCGTGTCTTTGAAAGGAATATCTCACAAACGAATAGAGCGTTTTTTACTTTCCCTGCAATACATGGTAATGTATAGGGAAAGTATTGGAATCATGCCGAAAATCACAACTCGAGTTTTCGACGGATCTACACGTTTCAAGACCTCTAGAATACGAAAAAACCATTTTTAGCGTGACGTCTGTGTGTGTGTCTGTGTGTCTGTCTGTGTGTCTGTCTGTGTGTCTGTGTGTCTGTGTGTCTGTGTGTCTGTGTGTCTGTCTGTCTGTGCAGATATTGTATCCACTCTAACTAAAAAACTAATGGACCGAATTTCACAAAATTTTGTAGGTAAGTCACTTGTGGGCGGGGCTGGTGCTGATTAGTTTTGGGTACGATTCAGAATAAAACAACCCGCCTTTTTTGTGAAATGGCCCGCAAAAGCTTGTATCCACTGTAGCTGAAAAACTAATAGACCGAATTTCACAAAATTCGGCAGATGAGTTACGTATAGGTTACCCTGGTGCTGATTAGATTTTGGTACGATTCAGAAAAAAATAACCTGCCTTTTTTTGCAAAATGGCCCGCAAAAATTGCCAAAATCTAAAATAAAAAACTGGGTATATTCAAATATATCCATTAAATGCTGATTTAATACGTAATTTTTAACGATGAAAAGAATAAGACCAACCCCATTACACTAGGACTAGCCGTTCTCGAGATATTTTAGTTTTTCGTATTTTTCCTACACCATTTTTGAAAATAAGTCCAGTTTTCAAATGAGAACGAAAATTGAATTAAAAATTAATTAAATTTAATTTAAATAAATAGAACGTGAATATAAGTCTGCAGGGAAAGTCATGTGCTGCCCACATCAGATTTTTACTTTCCCTGCAATACATGGTAATGTATAGGGAAAGTATTGGAATCATGTCGAAAATCGCAACTCGAGTTTTCGACGGATCTACACGTTTCGAGACCTCTAGAATACGAAAAAACAATTTTTGCGTGACGTCTGTGTGTGTGTCTGTGTGTCTGTCTATGTGTCTGTCTGTCTGTGCAGATTTTGCATCCACTCTAACTAAAAAACTAATACACCGAATTTCACAAAATTTTGCAGGTAAGTCACTTGTGGGCGGGTCTGGTGCTGATTAGTTTTGGGTACGATTCGGGATAAAAGAACCCGCCTTTTTTTGCGAAATGGCCCGCAAAAGCTTGTATCCTCTCTAATTGAAAAACTAATGGACCGAATTTCGCCAAATTCGGTATATGAGTCACTTGTTGGTTACCCTGGTGCTGATTAGATTTTGGTACGATTCGGAAAAAAATAACCTGCCTTTCTTTGCAAAATGGCCCGCAAAAATCGTCAAAATCTAAACTAAAGAGCTAGATATACTCAAATATATCTATTAAATGCTCGTTTAATACGTAATTTTTAACGACGAAAAGAATAAGACCAACCCCATTACACTAGGACCAGCTGTTCTCGAGATATTTTAGTTTTTCGTATTTTCTCTACCCCACCTTTGAAAATAAGTCCGGTTACCGAATGAGAACAAAAATTGAATTAAAAGTGAAATAAATTTAATTAAAATAAAGAGAACGTGAATATAAGTCTGCAGGGAAAGTCATGTGCTGCCCACATGAGATTGTTTCTTCTTCGACCCAGACCGTCCGACCTACCCGAAGGTGTAAGGTATCTAATTGGACGGCCGGGAAGTGCCACTCAATTTAGATCAGAATCCAATGGAGAAGGCATTCACAAGGACCGAACCTTCCTTATCCTATCTCCAACCTCTCGGAAGTATATACGGATCCACATTTTTAACGTGGCGGTACACCGCGTCAACACGGGGACAGTTTCAGCAGAGCTGAGAGACTAGAGCTTTTCGAAAAAGAATTGGCACGATTATTACAGTCACTGAATACTCGAGTTCTATTGATTTTAAACATAATCGAATGTTTGAAAGACCCGGCACAATTTTCGAATGAATTTTTGGGAAGGTCATGTAATTCAGGACTTTTAATGAAGCTAAATAAATTATCATTTGATGCGGATTTTTTTATTAAAAGACGAATGATGCAAACTTTAGGATGTTAGCATAAAACAGTCTAGATATTGTACGATTTTCGTAAATTTAGAAGAAAAAAATTATTAAATAAAGCCTTCAATACTTTTTAATAAGTAATAATTTCAAACGTCATGTTTTATTTGAAAACGGATGACATAAACTTCAGAACTCTAGCAGAAACTGTTTTCGAGATATTGCACGTTTTTAAAATACATTTCTGAAAAAAAATGACATACAATTATAAATGGTAGTAAGTATCATCCATATGTTGGGCGCGGTAGCCCAGTTGTTAACGCGCCGGAATTGCACTCGGTAGGCCGGTGTTCGATTCCCTCTACTGCCGAAACTGCCGCCGTGTTCACGCGGAATACGATCACTTTAAACATGTGGGTCCGTAAGTTCTTTTGAGAACGAGATCCACGAGAATAATATTAACAAATTTGTTGCATAATATAACATATGGAGTGTTGTTGTTGTTGAGACCCAGACCGTCCGATCTACTAGAAAGGTGTAAGGTAACAGTTTGGACGGCCGAGAAAATCCACCCAATTTAGACCGGCACTCAGTGGGGGAGGCATCTACAGGGACCGTACCCTCCTTCCCCTACCACCAATCTTTCGGAAAGACATACGGACCCACATATTTAACGTGCCCATACTCCGCATAAACAAGGACAGTTTGGGCACAGCTGAGAATCGAATTCGGGTCGTCCGAGTGTAATCGCCGCTAACTACTGGACTGTTCCCGACTCAAACAAGACTTATTATTATATTCAGCCATTAATTATCATCTTTAATGGCCCATCAGCCCGATGTGGGCCTTGTTCATCATCTGAAGGCTGTTTCAATCGCAAGCTCCCCCTTGTTGCAATATTTCTTCAATTTTTAAGATTTAACACCTCAAAGCCCTTGTCTACCCCCCCCCCCCCCCCCCCCCCCCCCCCACAGAATCGACCCATCTCAACTTCGGTCGTCCTCTAGGTGTTTTGTCAATCGGTGTGAACATTTTCGGATAGGTGTGATGCTTCACAAAGTGTGTCCGAAATGAATAAAAATTTAATGTTTGGCCATTAAAATAAAGTGAAATATGAAAAATAATCAGCAAACAGAGATAAATTTCTATGAAAGTTTCAGCTGCACGGAACTGTTAATTTCATAAAAATTCAATGTAATAATTCAAATAATAAATCAATTTTTTATATAGACCCCCTCCAATCCAAAAATATCAATTAGTAAATTTTGAGCAGCGCTTAAGTATTGAGAAAGAAACATACCCGATGGCCTTTATAGAAAAATTCGCTGAAATATTCCAATTATTGTTTTTTGGTCATTTTTCTTTCGTTTGAAAGGGATTAACAACAAATAAATTATTCAGAATTAAATGGAAATAAATGTCAATTGGCGGTTTTTCATATCTATCTATCTATATAAATAAAATTGAAAATCTGTCTGTCTGTCTGTCTGTCTGTTTGTCCCATCATCACGGGAGAACGGCTGAACCGAATTTGATGAAATTTTGTGGGTAGCCTAGATATAGCCCCACTTAAAATTTAGTCCATGTTTGGAGTTTTCATAACCAGTGGTTCTCGAGATATTAGTGAAAAACGAATATTTCGTTTGTCTCATCAGCACGAGAGAACGGCTGAATCGAATTTAATGAAATTTTGTGAGTAGCCTTAAAATAGCCCCTCATAAATTTTGCCCAAGTTTCGAGTTTCTAATACCAGGGGTTGTCGAGATATTAATGAAAAACGGAACTTTATCCTAGGAGATCTACTCTCTAACTCCGTGGTTTATCCAAACGGAAAAGATGAAAATCGTTTGTTTAAAACGTCAACGTGAATTAAAACTTCATTTCTGAGCTTAGTGCAGGATTTTTGCATTAATTAGTCACTATCTGAAAGCATGAATTGTTTGAAACATGAATTTTAATGGAAAATCTATCTCCATGGTCAAGCATTTACTAAACAATGGAAAGTATAAAGAAATCAAAATGGTTATTATTTTTGCATTTTATGGGGAAGAGATCTAAATGGTTATTTAATTTCGCAGTTTATGAGGAAGATTCTTTATTATATTATGTTGCTCAGCAATGCAATTAAATTAAATGTGTTTCTTAATATTTGTTATTATTTTTTCTATTTGAATAATAAATAAATAGATGTATAAATATATTTTGCAAATGAACGGTTTGATTTTTCTTTTAATTATATTAATTACGGACTGCGTACATCACTTTCATTTGACAAAGAGTTTTTAAACTTTTATATTGTGTTTAGCTAATAAACTCATATTGTGTTTACCAATAAACTCATTTATCCGATTGTTGAAACAGAAAAAGAGTAGAAAGGGTATATCTTCTAATACAATTTTAGTGTTTGCATTTAGTATATACAAACGGGATCAGGATGTTTTATTCTTCAGATCTGCAATTTCAGAGCTACGAATTTGGCGAAATATCGCTAACTTGGCAACTTTTCTTAAACTTTGCCAAATTGACGGAAATATCGCCAAATTGCTAAAAACGACGCAAATCAATGAAATTAAATTCGTTTTTTTAGAAGACAGTACTGAAATGATGTTTCGGTAGCATTTGTGGGTCAGTCTATCCATCCTACTTAGTAACACATTTATCGAATTTTTAAAATATCACCAAGTTGATAAAAATGTTTGTGAATCTATAAAAATGTCATGAAATTGATAAAATTGCGCTTAATAAATGAAATTAATTGTGTTTTGTTAGGGGATAATATTATGATGATATTTCGTCAATTTGTCGCAAAATGGGACTATCAGTTTTACAGTCCCACTTGGCGATAAATTTGGCGATTTTTTAAGTTATCGCTAAATTGAAGAAAATATCGCCAAACCTTTCATGGAGATAGCATTATTCAGACGATATGATTTCCATCTATTTATTTGAAACAACTGATATCATGTCGTTTAGCAATGGATGTAAATCCAATGTGCTATGTGGCATACGATTTTAATTAAATCTTTTCCGATTTGAATAATAAAGATATATATATAAAATAAATTTCATTGGCATGGCATTTTTGACTGGAAAATATCGATCACGGTCTTCAGGTTACACATTATAATATTGATATTTCCGGGGATTATTGATTCAGGGATTATTGATATTTTCAAATTATTATACCATTGTTTTATTATGACAAAAATTGTTGAAACTCACATATTGTACGTTGTGCGAGTAATCTTCTACAAATGCACGTGTTATCTTCTAATCTACGAGAATATAAGTAGTACAAGTATATAGGCATATATTTTGATATATATTGGCATATATTGGAATCAATTACGACCTTCTGGTATAAAGATTACGGGGATAATTGAAATTTTCAATTTATAATGTCATCTGTTTTATTTCGGTTTTTTTTAGACTCATATTGTAATAAGGGTAATCTTCTATTAACATACAGGCATATTTTCTAATCTCCGACAATATAAGTAGTATGGGTATATATATATATATATATATATATATATATATATATATATATATATATATATATATATATATATATATATATAATCCCATATAATTTTAGTGCTTTCATTCTGGCATATATTGGAATCAATTACGGGTTTATTGATATTTTCAATTTATACATGTAATCTACTAATACAGGTTTTATCTTCTAATATTCGTGTATATAAGTAGTACGGGTCCTATACAATTTCAATGCTTTCATTTTGCATATATTGATTCAATTCCTTTTTTTTTGTAAATTTGCTTTCGAAAGGGCCAGGATGTTTTATTCTGCAGATCTGCCCGTGACGATAATTTTGCATGATGAGAACAGATATTCATAAACTTCTCTTTAGGAGCAATAAATTTAATATTTTAACATAATTTGCATATGAATCTGAATTATAAGTTTCTTTATATTTTATTCTCCGTACGAAGAACGGGTATGCTGCTAGTTTTAAATAAATGTGTTGATATCCCCGATACATTCAGGGAAAGTTAAATATTCAAACTTTCAGTTCAAGTAAAATGGAATAAGTCAAGGATTTCAATTTCTTTTCTCCTAATTAGGCGCGGCGTAAATTTTATTAATCGACACTGTTTTAATTTTAGGGGGGAGGGGCGTATCAAAATAAAATTATGCAATTTTTATGAAATTATCGTTTCTGGAGAGGTGCAACTTTTAGAGTTATATATTCTTCTCTGTTTGCTGATTATTTTTCATATTCAGCTGTTACTTCCACGACCAAATGTTGACTTTATATTCATGTCGGACACTCTTCGTGCAACACCTGAAATAGGACATAACGAAACGTTTAAATTACACCTGTATTAACTCTAGAAAACTGCCAATAAATAAAAAAAGATCTGACGTGAGCAGCACATGACTTTCCCCGGGGCTCAAATTCATATTATCTTTCTTTCGTAGCTCATTAAATTGAGTTTCATTTCATAAAATAGCACAGAAAGATATTTGAAATTTCACTGAATTTGCAGTTTTAATTCAATTTTCGTTTTCATTTAACGACTGGACTTATTTTCAAACATGCGAAAAAATGAAATGCCTCGAAAATGGTTAGTCTTAAAGTTAGAGTGGGTCTTATTATTTTCGTTGTCAAAAGTTACGTATAAAACAAGCATTTAATTGATACATTTGAGCATACGTTGTCTTTTATTTTAGATTTTGAGGATTCTAGGGGTTGATTTCGCAAAACAAGGGAAGGTTATTTTTTTTCGATTCGTAATAAAATCTAATCGGCATCAGGGTAACCCACAAGTGTCTTATCTATAAAATTTTTGTGAATTTTGGTTGATTAGTCTCTTAGTTAAAGTTGATACATACATTGTACAGGCATCCACACAGACATCCACACAGACACGCACAGACATCCACACAAACACGCGCAGACATCCACACAAACACGCACAAACATCCACACTCAGGCATCCACACAAACACGCACATACATCCACACTCAGACATCCACACAAACACGCACAGACATCGACGCTCAGATATCCACACAAACACGCACAGACATCCACACTCAGACATCCACACAAACACGCACAGGCATCCATACTCAGACATCCACACAAACAAGCACAGACATCCACGCTCAGACATCCACACAAACACGCATAGACATCCACGCTCAGACATCCACACAAACACGCGTAGACGTCCACACTCAGACATCCACACAAACACGCACAGGCATCCACACTCAGACATCCACACAAACACGCACAGACATCCACACTCAGACATCCACACAAACACGCACAGACATCCACACTCAGACATCCACACAAACACACACAGACATCCACACAAACACGCACCGATATCCACACAAACACACACAGACATCCACACTCAGACATCCACACAAACACGCACAGACATCCACACTCAGACATCCACACAAACACGCACAGACGTCCACACTCAGACATCCACACAAACACGCACAGACATCCACACAAACACGCACAGACGTCCACACTCAGACATCCACACAAACACGCACAGGCATCCACACTCAGACATCCACACAAACACGCACAGACATCCACACTCAGACATCCACACAAACACGTACAGACATCCTCACTCAGACGTCCACACAAACACGCACAGACATCCACACAAACACGCACAGACATCCACACTCAGACATCCACACAAACAGGCACAGACATCCACACTCAGTCGTCACGTTGAAAATAGTTTTCTCAGGTTCTAGATTGCTTGAAACGTGTAGATCCGTTAAAAAGTTGAGTTGCGATTTTCGACACAATTCCAATACTTTCCCTATACATTACGATGTATTATAAGGAAAGTAATATATATCTGAAAAACTTGTCAATATATTTGAATAATGAGTAATGACGACAGAAAAATACTCATTTTAGAGTGTACTAAAAGAGAAAATAACAATGATTATCAGCGTGTGCTATTGCTCATGCTTTTTACATGAGGGGTTCAAAATCCAAATAGCACCACTAATGACCTAATTATAATAATTACATATTTCTGGGATTTTATCTGAGCGTGATTAATTGTGTGTAATTAGCAGCATTAATTCCACGTCTTGTATGTTACAAGTGTGTGTCTACTTTGCAAAAATCTATAGACGTGGAACTATAGATTAAGCTCTCGAACATTGAGATAAATGTATTGACTGGAAAATTTTCTTTAGTAAATTATTTCTGACACATTCTAGAGTATATGCTTGTACTCAGATGATTTTGTTGCATTTATTCACATGTTCAAATAAAGTTATGTCTGAGTACAATATTTTGGCATTTGTTCAATTGTTTGTCATTATTAAACTTAACAAGAAATTTATAAAGAACCTTCATATGGAGACAAAAGGTGATTACACTTAATTTTTGACTGGAATTTTAAGCATATTATTCTAGTTTGCATATTTATTTCGTACAACTAAACGGATTTCAGGAAAAAAATAGTAAGCGACAACTCCACAATCAAGTGGATCGAACTCAGTGAATCTCTCTGCTCCCTCTGGAATCGAAGCTGAATCCATATCACTCATCATCTAAGCTTTATTTATAGCCAATCGCGAGAAATAAATTATTCAAGTAAATGTTTTGAACCGGAAGTGAAAGAACCTGAAAGTTGGAATCTTGAGTGAACCTTCTATTTTCTCCAGAATTTAATGATGAATCCATGTCATTCTTTAACTAAGCTCTATCTATAGCCAATCCCGAGAAATAATTTACTCAAGTACATGTTTGAACCGGAAGTGAAAGAAATCGAAAGTTGAAATCTTGAGTGAACCCTCTATTTTTTCCAGAATTTAATGCTGAATCTATATTAGTCATCAGCTAAGTTCTATCTATAGCCAATCTTGAGAAATATATTTAGATTTTAATAAAAAAATTTAAACCAAAAGTTAGAAAAGAACCGGAAGTGGAAATTCTTAGTAATCTTTACCTCTCATTTTCTTCCGAAATTTGATGCTGAATTCATATCAGTCCTCATAGCTATATCTTTGTTATATCCCGAAGCTATATTTTAGCAGATCCCGAGAAACAGATGTTTCAAGGGAAATGTAGATTATTGAGTCGAAAGTAAAAAGACTTAGTGAGTTCGTTTCCCGGGTAATTTTCAAATGAATTGCCTTTTTAAGCTTTACATCACATAAACATTTGACTTAGATTAAAAATAAAATTATACTATGTTATTAATTTTTTGTAATCTTTTTTTTTATACCAAATAAGAAGGAACAATATGGCTTCCATTAGCTTTGTTACCAACTGCAGAAATCAAAACCTATTTAAAATAATAGTAGTAACACTCCTGAGGTAGCACTCATGAGATGTACAGGGGACACATATTAAATAAAAATTTTAAAATATTAATAATTATATTTTAAAGGAACCACTTGCATTTTTGTTAATTAAAATGTAAAACCATATTTTTTAATTCATATGCAAAAGCTAATCTAGTTTGAAAGCATAAAAAGAGACTTCCATAAATGTGGTGTTTTGAGTTGGGACATGCAAATTTATTGCTTGAAAACTAAAAATAATAGGAAATATATAGCTAATATTTTTAAAACATAAACATTTTAAAGAGTATATTTTATTAATTATAAGCTAATGTACCAATATATGTTCTAAAAGTATAAAAAAAATAATTTTATTAGCATGAAATATGGGTTCAAAAATTGAGACATCAAACAGGCGTTTATTTTGAAAATCACCCTTCTCCCATTAGAATGTGATGGCGAATCTACATAAATCATTATCTAACCTCTATATATAGCCAACTCAGATAAATAGATGTTTCAAGAAAAAGTTTTTGAACTGGAAATGGAAAAGAAAGCGGAAGTCAAAATCCTTAGTAAACCATTCTACTTCCTTCAGATTTTGATGCTGAATTCTTATCAGTTATCATTTAAGCTCTTCTATAGCTAATCTTGAAAAATATATGTTTCAAGTAAAAGGACATTTTTTAACTGGAATGGAAAAAGAACCGGAAGTGGAAATCTCTCGTGACTCCGCATATCCCCATTCTCCTCCAAAATTTGATGTTGAATTCAAATGAGTTATCATTTGAGCTACATCTGTATAACAAATCCTGCGAAAAAGATGTTTTAACGAAAAATTTTTTGTAAAATCATTAGTATGGTAAAATTTTAGCCACCACCAACTTCTTGGGCCAACGGCCGTACCATGCTGAAAACACCGGTTCTCCTTAGATCGCCGAAGTAAAGCAGCATCGGGCGCGGTTAGTACTTGGGTGGGTGACCACCTGGGAACACCGCGTGCTGTTGGCACATTTCGGGCGCGGTAGCCCGGTGGTTTGCGCGCTGGATTTACACGCTGCCACAACTACCGCCGTGTTCGTGCGGAGTACGATCACGTTAAACATGTGGGTGCGTAAGTCCTTCCGAGAGGTTGGTGGTAGGGGAAGGAGGGTACGGTCCCTGTGGATGCCTCCCCCACTGGGTTCCGGTCTAAATTGGGTGGCACTTCCCGGCCGTCCAAACAGTTACCTTACACCTTTCTGGTAGGTCGGACGGTCTGGGTCTCAACAACAACCACCAACTTCTTAAACAGTACGTTACGTACTATTTAACTAATTTTATAGTTTATCACCGCTTATTTATTTTTTCCCCTTTTTTCCTTCATACACGCTTTAAATTTTCACCGAAACAACAGTTTTTATAAACTCAAATGCATTATGGTGTCTAAATTGTAATTAACCCATTAACGATGGTTGCTTGAGAAATCGACCAGCTTAAAAACGTTCTTGTTAACGAAGAGATAGCAGAAGATGCTCAGAAAAATAATTATATTAAAAATAATCGAACTTACCGTTATCAGGTTAAGGAACAGTATCTCAAGTAAGCCGAAAACTTTCAGGAATTTACATAACACATAATTTGAAATATATTATAAAAGGTAAAACCATTTGTTGGTATGAAGACAATATAAAACATTATTTTTTCAAATGTAAAAATTCGCTCAAACTTCTGTCTAAAATAATCTAAGATACATATACTTTATTAGTGACAGCATAAGCAGTTGATTAAAATATCAACCGTTTTCGGCGACAAAAAGTAGCTCTTTTCTTCAAGATAAAAAGACAAAGCAACTATACCTCTGTTGGCATGAAAACGTCTGTCAATAAATCATTGCATCAGGTAACTCAGGGAGAAAATCATTGTCATAAGGAACTTAATTTCGTAGTTGCGCTCCCCAAATTTTTAACACTTCACAACATAGTTGAAAAGTGTTTATGACTTTGTTCATTCTGTCTGTCTGTCTGTCTGTCCGTTAGCACGATAACTGCCGTAAAAATGACTTTATCAAAATGAAATTTTAGTATGCCTTTCAGACGGTCTGTGGGACCTATGGGAATATAAATAAATAATATCACCCAATTAGTTTTTTATTGAACACTGGTTGAAAAAATTAAATACATTGCACCCCATGGGACCTAATTTTTCAAACATTTTTTAAGCGCATTTAAAATTCACAAATTGCTTCGAAATTTTTAGAAAATATTCATATTATCTCATAAAATACATAAAAAAAATTTCAGTAAAATATGTTAGGTAGTTTTTTAATTAAAAATTATTTAATATAGGGAGAAAAACGAATTCAATTAAATTCCGACTTTTGGGATATCCTCCAGAAAGAAAAAGTAGATATATTATATAATAAATATCATTCCAAGATTTTAATTATTTTGTATATGAGAGAGGCTTCACATTATACAATAAATTTGGTAGATAACAATTTTTCAATTTTTTTTTTTGATTTTATATAACTTTTCATGATATATTTATTTGATGGCGATTTTAATGCACTTTCCTACGTCCTAGAGAATTAAAATTTGGTACACAGATTAAATTTGTAGAATATTTTATTCTACAACAATTTGGTGGATCTTTAAATATAGATCCTACATTTTTTTCGAAATGGCCTGCAAATAATCCCCGTTCACTTCTATAAATCATTGTTGTAATATTATTAAAAATTGTGATGTGGACAGCACATGTCTTTTTCTGCAGACTCATATTCACGTTCTCTTTATTTCTTCAATAATAATTTGAGTTTATCTGCACAAAATAACAGCCATAAGTATTTTAAATGACATTGAATTTGCACGTTAAACTTAAATTTGGTTCTCATTTGATTGATGGACTTATTGTCAAAAGTGGCGTTGCGAAAACGCAAAAAAAACTAAAATATCTCAAGAACGGCTAGTCCTAGAGTAATGGGGTTAGTCTTATTCTTTTTGTTGTGAAAAATCATGTATAAACTAGGACTTTAATTGATATAATTGAGCACACGTAGTCTTTTATTTTTATATTTAGCGATTTTTGCGGGCCATTTCGCAAAAACAGCCCATTCCTTTTTCCCGAATCGTACTAGAATAACCTACAAGTGATTTATATAACAAATTTTGTTAAATTTGGTATATAAATCACTTGTAGGTTATTGAAATATTATACACTAAATTGTGTTACATTTGGTCCATTAGTTTTTAGCTAGAGTGGATAAAGGCAATTTCTGCCGATCATTTCGCAAAGAAGGCAGATTCTTTTATTACGAATCGTACTATAATCAAATGAACATCAGGGTTTCCCATAGAAAACTTACCTACCAAAATATTTTTAAATTCGGTCCATTAGTTTTTTCGTTAGAGTGGATGCAATATCCTCACAGACACACAGAAATACACACAGGTACACCTTTACACACACAGACGTCTTCCTAAAAATAGTTTTTCGTGTTCTGGAAGTCCCAAAACGTGTAGATCCTTCGAAAATTCGAGTTCCGATCTTCGGCACGATTCCAATACTTTGAATACATATATACGCACACACATATATTATCTGTGTATCTAAATTCCGTGCCTACGCAATTACAATAGTTGTGATTTTAAATCATCCCTAAACTTTTATTATTTCTTCAACGAAGCCTAATTTTAACTTATACAGAATGCAAATATCTCAAGCGATTGTAAGGTGAGTTACATAAGAATTGCTGAATTTTTTTCACACACAATTATTTAGCTCTGGAGTCTGGAATGCAAGTTATGTGAAAGAAATATTCATTGATTTTGCATAGAGAATCAGATGATTTATATTTCGATACAGTTTTAAACATTTAAGTATAATAAATTACTGTAGTACTGTGATAATGTAAAAGATATCGCCACTAAATGTATCACATTTTAGAGATTTTTAAATGAAATTGCATTTCAGTTGGAAAGTGTTTCATAATCAATGCTTATGCATGATTGATCTTTCTTGTTAATGATACTTTAATGAACTGCTTGCGTTGTTACTATGGTAGTATTTATTATTTCAGGTCTTGTTTCAAAGTTATTTATATATCGATATAAAGTTCCTACTTTGGCATTCTTCGTTATGCGATCCACTTCGATGAGAAGAGGTTGGGATTTTGTTCCAATATCTTCTCAACGGTTAGAACAACGGTGGGCCAGTTTAAAAGATAGATGGTTGGATCCTCGGCTAATATAATGAGACTTTTACAATAGCGTCCGAACAAGCTTTTGGAGATTAAATGCAATGATGATGGGGGCCAGTGGACCCTGTGAATTATGGCGATAGTTTTTTCACGACCACACAGGTTACTAGCCTGGATAAAAATCTGACTTCTGAGGGAGGAGACTTTAAGGTCAATTTCGACGTAAAGAAGTTAGAATTTTATCCCAGTAGCTTGATGGTTGGAGTATCGGCTAGCCTCAAAATCGGTTCGCCATTGGCTAGCCAGGGATTAATCAAAGGTTCGATCCCTGGCTGGAGCAGTGAGACCGTTACAAATGGCGCCTAAACAATTAACCCTGCAAATTAGATACAATGTTGGTGGGAGCGGAAAAAGACCCAGTTGCGAATACTCGATGGACCCTGAGCCAATATTATTGCCAAGCAGAATGCTAAACTGGATAAGAAACAAAATTATAGAAAGCGAAACTGATCATTCAGATCAGCAGTTTAATGCAGATCTGACTTCGAAGATGAGGATACTATAGTGTCCACTTTGACGAGAATAACTTGGCCTTTTGTTTCAGTAGCTCAACGGTAAGAGCATCAGCTATCCAGTTAGAAGATCTGCTGTTCGATCCCCGGCGGGGACAATGAGACCGTTACAAATGGCGCTGGTACGAATTAACCCTGTAGGTTAGATACACTGATGGTGTAGGAGGGGGTGGGGGTTAAAAAAAGACCCATTCACAAATTTTTAGTAGACACTGTGAAACATGAAACTAATTTCAATATGACGACCACACAGGATGCTGGTCGAGACAAAAAATATCGTCGGTGGCTTTAATTCGACGGTACCGAAATGGTTTTGCGTGAATAACATTTTGTAAAATAAAACTCCAGTAAAGTAAGTTCAATAAGTTTATTAGATTTTTTTTCAGGCTTATTTGTTTCGTTTACAGGTTTTCAAAGGGGCTACGAATTATTCGCTAACTCTTTATAGTTAGATAGTTTTAGTTTTCGTCCCGATTTCATCTGAAAACTCCGACCATAGACTTCACGTCAAAATATCAAGTTATTTTATAACTTGCTTGCCGGTATATAAATTAAATTTATACAATATATTTGACGAGATTTTAGATTCCAGTTAATTTATAAATTTGTGGCAATAATTGGCGCTATATATATATATAATTGACGGTTCATAAATACGTACTTGAATACATACATTCCTAGTTATTCTATTCAAACCTCATTATTCATTAAACATCTTTAGAATCCTCAAGTTCATTTAACTTTCTAATTTTTTTAAACAAAATAAAATATATCGTGCTTGTGTAACAACATTTCACCAAGTAGTAAGTAAACACATTGAGTCGCAACACTCCTGACATTTTAAATATTACAGCTTTTCTACTCATTGGGAAATCCAGGGTAAAATACTAAAATATAAAAATTATAACCACTATACTTTGAAACTCTACTTTTTATTTTCTGTCTAATGGCCTAGCGGCCAAACGACCAGCATTTGTAAACAACACTTCCTTGGTCCAAAATTCAATTACACACACTTGTAGGGCTGTTAAGGAGCAATAAATTCTTGCTTATTGGTTATAGCTAGCTAGCACTTTTAGTTTTGAAATATATGCATCACAAACTCGAAAAACGGAAAATTTTCAATCTTCGCATCTTGACAAGACAATTACTTCAAAACTATAAACGCTTTTGTTAAAAAAAACATATATATCTGGAAATTAGATTTTCTAAAATATATTTGTGTCGCTTGCTATTTATATCTTTTGTAGTTCGAAGATATTTCGAGTGAATACTTTTATGGACAGATACTTTTTTATATTCTTTTACAGAAAGGGTTTCAAAATATTACAATATTGAAATTATTTTTATGTATTCATAATTTTAACCATATTTTCATTAAAACAAGACAAACTATTTATATTTTTATCTATTAGGTTCGGAGATATACGTGCACAAGTTGTTTACATTTTTCCTAACACTCCGATTTTAGCCATAGAAATCTCAAGCATAGATGTTATTTGTAGAAGGTGGTTGTTCAGACCGGTAGTTACATTCCGATCTTACTAAGAGTGAGGGAATTATAGGTCACACTTTGGCGAGAAGAAGTTGGCATCTTATCCCAGTTGCTAGCTCAACTGTCTGAGCATAGGTTAGTCTATTCAAAGATCCGTGGTTTGATCTCCGGTTGGGATAGTAAGACCTTTACATATATAGCAAAAATCATACATATTTTATATTTATAAAATGATGGAATGAACTTTTGCTAAAGTTTTATTTATTTTGTTATTTAGTGGAAAGGCAATGGGTAGTTAGTAAATAGTTAGTATAAAAATGGTTTAAAATCCATTTACTGATTCCATTAATTATTTGAACCGCGTTTCCTTCTCGAAAAAATATTTTATTTCCCGGCAAAAAAAATCCTTTTCCGATTTGAATCCTCGAAAAATGTGAAAGAAGATGGCACAAAAGACATCTGAATCTCGACGCGAATCCCATCAAACGCTAAATAGGAATATAAGAAATTCCACAAGACTTAATAATAAAGCCACGTTTTCTGTTACATTCAAATATCAAATAACCGTCATTATTCTTTCCTCCTTCGCCACCAGTAAAACTTTATCAAATATTCGATACTAGTCTCATCCCGAAGAAATGGCTTTAGTAATCTTTATTTATTCATTTATTTATTTACTGTGTTGCATGTGTTTTATTACATGCTGCATACTTTTGTGAAATGGGGTTTCCTTCGAAGAAAATGAGAGATTTCTGTTCCTATTTGACGGGGGCAGGCATTATTTGAAATGGGGTTCCATTTCAAGTAAGAATACTATTGTGTAAAGGTATCATGATGGCACACCCACTCAGGCGTCCTATAAAATACATATCTACAGGGGAAACTTGAGTTGTATAACATTCTCAATTTTGCAGAACGATGATGTCTTTTCAGGTGAGAAAATGGAGGGGTTTTTCGGGTAGGAATTGAAATCGAGCGTGCAAAAGAACTTGAAATCATATGTAGAAGTTTTTAGATCGCGAAATGAATCTGTTTGCGTGATATGAATGACATACCAATCCTTAAGGAAATACAATCTAAGTGTGTGAAAATATTTTTGCACTTTTGTTGTAGCAGATTATATGAAATTTCTATTGCCCAAATCTAGTTCCATCTAATGGCTTTGCTAGAAGTTTTTAGGATGAGAAAGGTGGAGGGGGTGGGGGGTAGCAAGTGAAAATTCATATTTTCCAATTCATCGAATGTAATTTCTCTGAAGATTATTTTTCTTCTGAGGAACTTTTAAACTTTAAATTTTCATTTAAAAATTGTAGTTTTAAAATTTCTAACCTTATACATAGCCATATACTTTACACTTTCTAGCCTTCTACTAAGGTTTTTTACCTTAATCTTTGGATACTTATGAATGTTAAAAAAGTTTATAGAAGGATTTATGTAATACAGTATATTTAATAATCATCCTTATTTAAAAATTAATATTTAGATTTTAGAAACATTAAACTGAATAATTTTTCAGTTTTCCTTGACGAAAACAGACGTTGTGACAGCAGGACTTATTACACGGGCTAATTTCTTATCCCTCAACGCTTTGTCCCCCATATGTCATATGTAACCAGTAAGAAACGGATAAAGAGCAAAAAAAATATATAATTGTCAACAACCACCACGAAAGTATTATCCACGTATCTGAACAAGCATATAAAATTGTTGTTGTTGTTGTTGAGACCCAGACCGTCCGACCTACCAGAAAGGTGCAAGGTAACTGTATGGACGGCCGGGAAGTGCCACCCAATTTAGACCGGAACCCAGTGGGGGAGGCATCCACAGGGACCGTACCCTCCTTCCCCTACCACCAACCTCTCGGAAGGACTTACGGACCCACATGTTTAACGTGATCGTACTCCGCATGAACACGGCGGCAGTTGTGGCAGCGTGCAAATCTAGCGCGCAAACCACGGGGATACCGCACCCGAGATGGCCAACAGCACGCGGCGTTCCGAGGTGGTCACCCACCAAGTACTAACCGCGCCCGATGCTGCTTGACTTCGGTGATCTAACGAGAACCGGTGTTTTCAGCACGGTACGGCCGTTGGCCCCGCATATAAAATTGTAAAATTGTTCAAATCAAGAAAGTTTTCTTCAATGTAATGCATATTACATAAAATTAGTGTGCCACATAAAGTAAAAAAAAAATGTGTCCACCAGTTTTAGAAACTGTAGAAACTTTAAACTGGACAATTTTTCAGCTTTCCTTGACGAAACAGACGTTGCAACAACAGGACTTATTACACGTGCTAACTCCTTATCCCTCAACGCTTTATCCCCATATGTCATATGTAACCATTAAGAAACGGGCAAAGAGAAAAAAAATTGTGATTGTTAACAACCACCACGAAAGTATTATCCATGTATCTGAACCAGCATATAAAATTGTACAAATCAAGAAAGTTTTCTTCAAAGTAATGCATATTGCATAAAATTGGTGTGCCACATAAAATAAAAAAAAATGTGTTCACCAGTTTCGAAGGTCAAAAGTAACCTTTTTCTTCAGGTTTAGCAAGAAGCACGACCTACACTAGGCAGGCCTAGATCGGCATTTGTCGTTGGAATATCAAACATTGCTGAAGTTGCTGGTTCATTTCTTATTGTATCGCTGGTAACCTACTTGAGATATCGACAGATACTGATCTTGCACATTTGAGTGTAAGTCGTGCTTTCTTGTTATTCCTAAAGAAGATGCCTGATTTTGCCTTCGAAAGCGGTTGTTAAAATAATGTTATTTTCCTTTACGCTGTGTTATACGAAATCTTCTATAAACTGAACTTTAATGAAACAGTCTGAGAGTTTTTCGGTGTTATAAAATGTTGATAATGTATTCCTATGTGTTGAAAACCCAGGGCAAGCGAATCACCCAAGGTTTTGAGCAGCTGTTTGAGTGGCCGGGTATTCTTATGTGTTAAAGACCCAGGCCACCCGACACTCACCCTAGGGTATGAGCAATAGGATGAGTGGCCGGGGTATTCCTATGTATGAAGACCCAGGCCGCCCGACTCACCCGATGGTATGAGCAGCAAAGTGAGCGGCAAAGTGAGCGGAGGGTATTCCTATGTGTTGTTGTTGAGACCCAGACCGTCCGACCTACCAGAAAGGTGTTGAAGACCCAGACCGTCCGACTCGTCCAGAGGACTAAGAGCAACTATTTGGACGGCCGGGATACCAGAAAGGTGTAAGGTAACTGTTTGGATGGCCAGGAAGTGCCACGCAATTTAGACCGGAACCCAGTGGGGACGCATCCACAGGGACCGTACCCTCCTTTCTTACCACCAACCTCTCGAAAGGACTTACGGACCCACATGTTTAAAGTGATCGTACTCCACGTGAACACGGCGGCAGTTTTTGGCACTGGCGGGAATCGAACCTCCCGGGCCTACCGAGTTGAAGTGTTGAAAACCCAGACCACACGACAGACCCGAAGGTTTACTGTAGCTAAGTGTGTGGCCGGCGGGCCTACCGAGTGTAATTCCCGCGCGCTAACCACTGGGCTACCTCGCCCCGTGTATTCCTATGTGTGAAAAACCCAGACCACACGACAGACCTCAAGGCTTACTGTAGCGATATGTGTGGCCGGGGGTATTCCTATGTGTAAAAAAGTTATTTAGGACTTTTCATTATTATAAATATTTTGATTTTTATGATTTAGTTATTTAATATTTATGACTTTTATTTGATAAGTATACTTCATTAAAATTGTATGACTGTTTCTGCTATAAAACTTAATGGCAACATTCAGCTTTTATGCAATAGTATACTTCGCTCATTTTATAGCAATTTAAAAATATTTCCGTGAGCATTCTTAAAATGGTAACTAAATAAATATTTCTATATTTCTTTTTATTTCACAGCAATGAAATTGGGAATGATTGAAGATTCGTATTGCATATTTGTGTTAGCAAATGAGTTTTAATGACCAAATATCATTGTTCACTAATCACAGGTCCTACCATTTGTAGGAAAACATGAAAGATCAATCATGCATAAAGCATTGCACTTTCCAACTGAAATGCAATTTTATTTAAACATCTCTAAAATGTGATACATTCAGCGCTGATATTTTTAAAATTACCACAGTACTACAATAATTTATTATATTTGAAAACTTCATCAAAAAAGTAGCTAGTTACATAAAATAAACTTTATTTAAATGACGTCAGTGACATATGAATCGTCTACTTTTCTATGAAAAATCAATGGATATTTCATTCATATAACTTATATTCTAGCCTCCAGAGTAAATAATTGAATATTTTGCGAGAAAATTATTCAGCAATTCTTATACAACTCACCTTACAATCGTCTGATTTGTTACATTATGCTTGCTATATTATAGCATTCAATTTAGGCTTCGTTGTAGGAATAAAGAAAGATTAGTGACCATTTAAAATAAAAAATATTGAAATTGCGTTGGCACAGAATTTAGATACACAGATAATACGCAAAAATAACGCGCTTTTATGACAGATGCAACATCTATCTATATAAATAAAAATGAAAATCTGTCTGTCTGTCTGTCTGTCTGTCTGTCTGTTTGTCACACCATCACGGGAGAACGGCTGAACCGAATTTGATGAAATTTTGTGGGTAGCCCAGAAATAGCCCCACTTAAAATTATATCCGTGTTTTGAGTTTCTACGGCCAGTGGTTCTCGAGATATTAGTAAAAAACGAAATTTTCGTTTGTCTCATCATCACGGAAAAACGGCTGAACCGAATTTAATGAAATTTGGTGAATAGCCTTGAAATATCCCCCCATAAATTTTGTCCAAGTTTCGAGTTTCTAAGACCTGGGGTTGTCGAGATATTAATGAAAAACGGAACTTTTTCCTAGGAGTTCTACTCCCTAACTCCGTGGTTTATCCAAACGAAAAGCTTGAAAATCGTTTGAAAGTGAATTAAAATTTAATCTCTGAGTTTGATGGGAGATTTTTTGCGTTAATTAGTCACTTTCTGAAAACATGAATTGCTTGAAACATGATTTAAAGGGGAAATCTATCTCCATGGTTCATGGTTTATTTAAAACAAGCTTTTACGGAACAATGAGAAGTATAGAGAAATCAAAATCGTTATTTAATTTCGTAGTTTATGTTATAAGACATGACATATTTAACATGTTATAAGATTCTATCTTATATAATGTTACTCAGAAACGCAATTAAATTAAATCTGTCTGTTAATTTTAATAATTATTTTTTCGATTTGAATAATAAATAAATGGATATAAAAATATATTTTAGAAAAGAACGATTTGATTTTTCTTATAGCATTTTTGACTGGATAATATCAATTACGGTCTTCAGGTTTAAAAATTATTATTATTTATATTTTCGGGGATTATTGATTCAAGGATTATTGATATTTTCAAGTTATTATGCAATTATTTTATTATGACAAAAATTGTTTAAACTCATATATTGTATGTTGTACGAATCTTCTACAAATACACGTGTATATCTTTTAATCTACGAGAATATAAGTAGTACAGGTATATTGACATATGTTTTGATATATATTGGCATATATTGGAATCAATTACGACCTTCTGGTATAAAGAGTACGGATATTATTGATGTTTTCAATTTATTACGTCATCTCTTTTATTTTGGCAAATATTTTTGAGACGCATATTGTAATACGGGTAATCTTCTACTAACACATTGGCATATTTTCTGATCTGCGACAATATAATTAGTACGGGGTTGCATATAATCATTCAATTCCTATTTTTTCTTCTGTAAATTTGCTTACAAAAGGGGGCAGGATGTTTTATTCTTCAGATCTGATCGTGAAGATAATTTTGCATAGTGAGAACATATATTCTTAAACTTCTCTTAGGAGCAATAAATTTAATATTTTAACAGAATTTGCACATGATTGCGAACTTTAAGTTTCTTTAAATTATACACTCCGTACGAATAACGGGTGTGCTGTTAGTGGTTAATAAATTTTAACATTTTAGGAGGATATATCATGTTGCTCGGCATCGCAATTAAATTAAATGTGTTTGTTAATGTTTTTATTTTTTTTTTCGATTTAAATAATAAATAAATGGATAAATGGATATAAAAGTATATCTTATGAATGGACGGTTTGATTTTTTTTTAATTATATTAATTGCTGACTGCGTACATCAATTTCATTTATTTTGGCAAAGAGTTTTCAAGCTTATATCGTGTTTAGCTACTAAACTCATATATTGTGTTTAGCCAATAAATTCATATAGCCGATTGTTGAAACAGAAAAAGAGTAGAGCGGGTATATCTTCTAATACAATTGTAGTGTTTTCATTTAGTATATTGAAACGGGATAAGAATGTTTCATTTAGATCTGCAAATTCAAAGCTACGAATTTGGAGGGATATCGCTAATTTGACAACTTTTCTTAAACTTTGCCAAATTGACAGAAATGTCGCCAAATTGATATAAACGACACACAAACAGCTGACATAAACCTTCGGGTTGGTCGTGTGGCTTGGGTCTTCTACATATCAATGAAATTTTTTTTTTGTTTTGTTAGAAAAGAGTACTGAAATGATGTTTGGTTAGCATTTATCTGTCAGACCAACCATCCTACTTAGTAATACATTTAGCGAATTTTTAAAATGTCACCAAATTGATAAAAATGTTTTCAAATCCATAAAAATATCTTGAAATTGATAAAATTGCGCTACATAAATGATATTAATTGTTTTTTGTTAGGGGATAGTATTGTGATGATATTTCGTCAATTTCTCGCAAAGTGGAACTGTCAGTTCTACAGTCCCACTTGGCGATAAATTTGGCGATTTTTTAAAATGTCGCTAATTTGACGAAACTGTCGCAAAATGTTTCATAGAAATATAACTATTTAGACGATATTTTTTCTACCAATTTATTTGAAGCAAATGATATCATGTCGCTTAGCAACGGATTTAAATCCAATGTGTTTATGCGGCAGACGATTTTTATTAAATCCTTTCCGATTTGAATAATGAAGATATGTATATAAAATAAATTTCATTGCCATTTCATTTTGGACTGGATAATATCAATTATACTCTTCAGGTTTAAGCATTATTATTATTGATATTTTCCGGAATTATTGATTCAGGGATTATTGATATTTTATTACGCCATTGTTTTATTGCGGCAAAAATTGCTGAGACACGCATATTGTACGTTGTACGAGTAATCTTCTAGGAATGCACGGGTATATCTTCTAACCTACGAGAATATAAGTAGTACAGGTATATTGGCATATATTTTGACATATATTGGCATATATATTGGAATCAAGTACAGTCTTCTGGTATGAAGATTAAGGGGATTAATTATATATTCAATTTATTACGTCGTCTGTTGTATTTTACCAAAAAACATTTGTGACTCATATTGCAAAACGTGAAATCTTCTACTAATAATCGGACATTATAAGTAGTACGTGTATATCTTCCCATATAATTTTAGCACTTTAATTTTGACATATATTGGAATAAATGACTGTCTTCAGATTTAAAGATTACGGGTTTATTGGTATTTTCAATTTATACATGTAATCTACTAATACAGGTTATATTTTCTAATATTCGCGTATATAATTAGTACGGGTCCCATACAATTTTAACGCTTTTATTTTGCATATATTGATTCAATTCCATATTTTTTTTTATATTTGCTTACATAAGGGGTCCAAGATGTTTTATTCTTCAGATATGTCCATGAAGATAATTTTATATAGCGAGAACAGAGATTCTTAAACTTCTTTTTAGGAGCATTATATTAAATATTTTAACAGAATATTTTGATTAAACATGTCATTTAGTATACTATAAGAATTTGGGCATGATTATGAATTTCAAGTTTCTTTATATTATATACTCCGTACGAAGAACGGGTATACTGCTAGTCTATCTATATAAATAAAAATGAAAATCTGTCTGTCTGTCTGTCTGTTTGTCACACCATCACGGGAGAACGGCTGAACCGAATTTGATGAAATTTTGTGGGTAGCCCAGAAATAGCCCCACTTAAAATTATATCCGTGTTTTGAGTTTCTACGGCCAGTGGTTCTCGAGATATTAGTAAAAAACGAAATTTTCGTTTGTCTCATCATCACGGAAAAACGTCTGAACCGAATTTAATGAAATTTGGTGAATAGCCTTGAAATATCCCCCCATAAATTTTGTCCAAGTTTCGAGTTTCTAAGACCTGGGGTTGTCGAGATATTAATGAAAAACGGAACTTTTTCCTAGGAGTTCTACTCCCTAACTCCGTGGTTTATCCAAACGAAAAGCTTGAAAATCGTTTGAAAGTGAATTAAAATTTAATCTCTGAGTTTGATGGGAGATTTTTTGCGTTAATTAGTCACTTTCTGAAAACATGAATTGCTTGAAACATGATTTAAAGGGGAAATCTATCTCCATGGTTCATGGTTTATTTAAAACAAGCTTTTACGGAACAATGAGAAGTATAGAGAAATCAAAATCGTTATTTAATTTCGTAGTTTATGTTATAAGACATGACATATTTAACATGTTATAAGATTCTATCTTATATAATGTTACTCAGAAACGCAATTAAATTAAATCTGTCTGTTAATTTTAATAATTATTTTTTCGATTTGAATAATAAATAAATGGATATAAAAATATATTTTAGAAAAGAACGATTTGATTTTTCTTATAGCATTTTTGACTGGATAATATCAATTACGGTCTTCAGGTTTAAAAATTATTATTATTTATATTTTCGGGGATTATTGATTCAAGGATTATTGATATTTTCAAGTTATTATGCAATTATTTTATTATGACAAAAATTGTTTAAACTCATATATTGTATGTTGTACGAATCTTCTACAAATACACGTGTATATCTTTTAATCTACGAGAATATAAGTAGTACAGATATATTGACATATGTTTTGATATATATTGGCATATATTGGAATCAATTACGACCTTCTGGTATAAAGAGTACGGATATTATTGATGTTTTCAATTTATTACGTCATCTCTTTTATTTTGGCAAATATTTTTGAGACGCATATTGTAATACGGGTAATCTTCTACTAACACATTGGCATATTTTCTGATCTGCGACAATATAATTAGTACGGGGTTGCATATATTCATTCAATTCCTACTTTTTCTTCTGTAAATTTGCTTACAAAAGGGGCCAGGATGTTTTATTCTTCAGATCTGATCGTGAAGATAATTTTGCATAGTGAGAACATATATTCCTAAACTTCTCTTTAGGAGCAATAAATTTAATATTTTAACAGAATTTGCACATGATTGCAAACTTTAAGTTTCTTTAAATTATACACTCCGTACGAATAACGGGTGTGCTGTTAGTGGTTAATAAATTTTAACATTTTAGGAGGATATATCATGTTGCTCGGCATCGCAATTAAATTAAATGTGTTTGTTAATGTTTTTATTATTTTTTTTCGATTTAAATAATAAATAAATGGATAAATGGATATAAAAGTATATCTTATGAATGGACGGTTTGATTTTTCTTTTAATTATATTAATTGCTGACTGCGATCAATTTCATTTATTTTGGCAAAGAGTTTTCAAGCTTATATCGTATTTAGCTACTAAACTCATATATTGTGTTTAGCCAATAAATTCATATAGCCGATTGTTGAAACAGAAAAAGAGTAGAGCGGGTATATCTTCTAATACAATTGTAGTGTTTTCATTTAGTATATTGAAACGGGATAAGAATGTTTCATTCAGATCTGCAAATTCGAAGCTACGAATTTGGAGGGATATCGCTAACTTGACAACTTTTCTTAAACTTTGCCAAATTGGCGGAAATGTCGCCAAATTGATATAAACGACACACAAACAGCTGCCATAAACCTTCGGGTTGGTCGTGTGGCTTGGGTCTTCTACATATCAATGAAATTTTTTTTTGTTTTGTTAGAAGAGTGTACTGAAATGATGTTTGGTTAGCATTTATCTGTTAGACCAACCATCCTACTTAATAATACATTTAGCGAATTTTTAAAATGTCACCAAATTGATAAAAATGTTTTCAAATCTATAAAAATATCTTGAAATTGATAAAATTGCGCTACATAAATGATATTAATTGTTTTTTGTTAGGGGATAGTATTGTGATGATATTTCGTCAATTTGTCGCAAAGTGGAACTGTCAGTTCTACAGTCCCACTTGGCGATAAATTTGGCGATTTTTTAAAATGTCGCTAATTTGACGAAACTGTCGCCAAATGTTCCATAGAAATATAACTATTTAGACGATATTTTTTCTACCAATTTATTTGAAGCAAATGATATCATGTCGCTTAGCAACGGATTTAAATCCAATGTGTTTATGCGGCAGACGATTTTTATTAAATCCTTTCCGATTTGAATAATGAAGATATGTATATAAAATAAATTTCATTGCCATTTCATTTTGGACTGGATAATATCAATTATACTCTTCAGGTTTAAACATTATTATTATTGATATTTTCCGGAATTATTGATTCAGGGATTATTGATATTTTTAAGTTATTACGCCATTGTTTTATTGCGGCAAAAATTGCTGACACACGCATATTGTACGTTGTACGAGTAATCTTCTAGGAATGCACGGGTATATCTTCTAACCTACGAGAATATAAGTAGTACAGATATATTGGCATATATTTTGACATATATTGGCATATATATTGGAATCAAGTACAGTCGTCTGGTATGAAGATTAAGGGGATTAATTATATATTCAATTTATTACGTCGTCTGTTGTATTTTACCAAAAAACATTTGTGACTCCTATTGCAAAACGGGTAATCTTCTACTAATAATCGGACATTATAAGTAGTACGTGTATATCTTCCCATATAATTTTAGCACTTTAATTTTGACATATATTGGAATACATGACTGTCTTCAGATTTAAAGATTACGGGTTTATTGGTATTTTCAATTTATACATGTAATCTACTAATACAGGTTATATTTTCTAATATTCGCGTATATAATTTTAACGGGTCCCATACAATTTTAACGCTTTTATTTTGCATATATTGATTCAATTCCATATTTTTTTTTATATTTGCTTACATAAGGGGTCCAAGATGTTTCATTCTTCAGACATGTCCATGAAGATAATTTTATATAGCGAGAACAGAGATTCTTAAACTTCTTTTTAGGAGCATTATATTAAATATTTTAACAGAATATTTTGATTAAACATGTCATTTAGTATACTATAAGAATTTGGGCATGATTATGAATTTCAAGTTTCTTTATATTATATACTCCGTACGAAGAACGGGTATGCTGCTAGTTAAATATAAATTTAAAATATCTTCAAACATCACGATCTTTACACAGCGGAAAAAAATGATGCCATATTTCATTTTGCAATGAGTCATGTGATCTCTACATATATCATGGGAGATAATTATTATTTCAATTTTTATTTAAAAAACTACCAAACATATATTTTGCTGAAATTTTTTTTTACACATTTTATGTAATAATTAGAATATTTCCTCAAATTTTCGAAACGATTTATGGATTTTAACTTCGCTTAAAAATCTTTGAAAAATTAAGTCCCATAGGGTTCAATGTATTTCATTTTTTCAACTCGGGTTCAATCCAAAACTAATTGGATGATATTGTTCATTTATATTCCCATAGGTCCCACAGACCGTCTGAACAACTTACTAAAATTTCATTTTGACAAAGTCATTTTTACGGCAGTTATCGTGCGAAAGGACAGACAGACAGAATGACCAAAGTCATAAACACTTTTCAACTATGTTGGAAAGTGAACAGAACCGGAAATACTTTTGAGACTGGAAATCGAAAAGAAATACGTACATCTAAAACTGCTGTTGTTGTTTTTTAATTAAAAAAAATATATTCCGTTAAAGGCGGTATCCATTAAGGCGGTTTACTGAGGTTTTTAAATAAACATTGTACTTTAGTGTTGCATATTATTATATTTACTTTCCCTATATACATAGTATAATGTATAGGGAAATTATTGTGAGAGGGGTGGGGGGCGAAAATTCAAATTTGCGTTTTCGGCGGAAGAACATGTTTCAAGCATCCCTGAACTCGAATCGGACGTTTTTGAGGTGATGTCTGTCTGTGTGTGTGTTAGTGAAGAAGTTGTGGACATTTCCGATTTGATTTTCTCAGACGACATTAATAACAACGTCGACGACCATACTGAGCCTGTCGAGAGTGTACCTTCGTCGAATGGACTATAAATGAACTAAAATCTGCGAAACATGTCTCCTAGCAAGTGAAAATCAAGAATTGGATTTGCAAACCCTGTCAATTATCGAAAACGCGAGTTGTGAAATTACAACTCAAAACAAAAAACGAATAAAAAGGCCGATTTTTTTCAATGTTCTCAGCAAGTGATAATTTTCATCATTAAATATAGACGTAATGCAAAATGGTTTTCTTTTTCTCTTTTTGATATTTTTAATGTTTATTTTATGTATACGTATTTAAATATTTTATTTATACGCTTAAAATATTGATTTTTAATACTTTGCAACATAGTTGAAAAGTGTTTATGACTTTGTTTATTCTGTCTGTTTGTTCGTTTGCACGATAACTGTCGTAAAAATGACTCTATCATAATGAAATTTTAGTATGTTATTCAGACGGTCTGTGGGACCTATGGGAATATAAATAAATAGTATCACCCACTTAGTTTTGGATTTAATCCGGGTTGAAAAAATGAAATACATTCAACCCTATGGAACTTAACTTTTCAAACATTTTTTAAGCGAATTTAAAATTCACAAATTGCTTCGAAAATTTTAGAAAATATCCAAATTATTCCATAAAATATATAAAACAAATTTCAGCAAAATATGTTTGGTAGTTTTTTAAATAAAAATTAAAATAATAATTGCACCCATATGATATGAAAAGATCACGTGACCCACTTCAAAATAATATATGGCATCCATCTTGTGTCAAAATCGTGATTTTTAAAGTTCTTTTTAATTTATATGTAGTGTTGCATCCGTCCTAAAACCGCTTTATTTTTTATCTTCTCTTTTTCTGTGCATCTATAAACTGCACCAATGCAATTACAATATTTTTGAGCTTAAATGATCACCAAACTTTAATCATTTCCACAACGAAGCCAAACTTTCCCTTATGGAGAATGTAAACAGATCAAGCTGTAAGATGAGTTGTATAAGAATTGCTGAATTTCTTTAACGCAAAATTATTTAGCTCCGGAGTCTGCAATATAGCTGATATGAATGAAACAATCATTGATTTTACATAGAGAAGCAAACGATTTTTTCGATGAAGTTTTAAGCATAGAGTTGAATCACTTGTACTTCCACTTGTACGATCCTACGTGTGCTATTCTACATTATTGCTTTTCAATGAAGTTTTAAACATGGAGTTAGAAAGCAATGTTACATCCATGGTTTTACGTTTATAAGTAAAATAAATTATTGTAGTATTGCGATATATTTAAAAATATCGCCACTGAATGAAAGAAATGGCAAAAAATTTATGAATGAAATATTCACTGCTTTTAAAGAGCCAGGCGATTTATATTTCGATGAAGTTATTTGAATAAAGTTCATTTGTTTTCGATGAGATTTTCAAGTATAATAAATTATTGTAGTACTGTGATAATTTTTAATATATCACTGCTGGATGTATTATATTTTAAAGATAAAATTGCGTTTCAGTTGGAAAGTGCTTTATAATCAATGCTTTATGCATGATTTAGCTTTCATTTTTTTTTTACCCCGATTTTACTTTTTCTCGTATTGTACGCTTATTTTCCTCTGGACTGATGAGAAACGTAAAATCGGGGTTCCACTGACATGTTGTCATCCAGAAAAGCGCCAAATGTACAATTCAACGTTAAAAACATTGTGCCCCGGATCTTACATCACTTTTTCAATGTAAAAGAAATAAATTTCTTGCATTATATAGGGAAAGTCATGTGCTGCACACATCAATGTGCTGCGCACATCCTGGTACTGGAAAAGAATTTGTGTCTAAATGCTATAACTCCATAATCCCACCGCCCTTTTTAACGCTACTAATTCTATCAGAGATGAAGCATATTTTTGTGTTAAAACACTTTATGATAAGCGTTGTTTCGATAATGTAAGTGAGTTTATCCATCATCGCTAAAGAATTTCGAATACGTTACCGCCGAATTTGATTGCTTAAATTCGTTAACGTAGAATTTTCGTTATCACTAGAAGTGCATTTTCGTTACTCATTACCTAATGCATCAGAATCATTTAGCGTAATGAGAGTGTGAGCATGTGATGCAAAGTATTTTGTTGAGTGATTTGCTGAGAATGTACGGACGGAAAATTTAGTAATATGATTTTTAGAAAGGAAAGAGTTTATAACTATATATTTTTCCTGCTTTTGAAAAACATGTGATTGACCCTTTCAGGTTAAATCTATTTTCTCCAAGATGAGTATCGAGGTCCTATTTAATTTTGATGGAAAACAGATAAAAACACATATCAACAAAATATTATGATACATTTATTTTTTATTTGCATTTTTGTGCGTTTTATTACACCCCAAATGATCAATTTCACTATCACTTATCCGGCTTTAAGAATCTACTAAACCTCGTGAATTTTGGTTGATTTTTGGTCCACCATCTAGTAAGATGTAGCCCCAGGGGTGCTCATAGAACATTTTTCAGGGGGGTGGTGTCAAGAATAAAACACCCATGTATAGCGTCCCCTATACAACATTCTGTCTCATTGTTCACCATTGTAAGATGCTTGGTGGAACTAGGACTTCACTCTTGTCGAACTTTAATACTTCTACAATTAACCAATGGCATTGACACCGAATGACATCGTATGGTTTTAAGTGTAGAATCCCGCTTCTCCCCTTGCGGTGGATCCTTGCATTTGCATATGTAGAAAGAGTAGGATGTATTGCTATTACTGTTGCTGCAATGGTGTGTGGAGCCATCTACCTCGAACGACAGTTAGTCCCCCCTTAGTACCGTACACTATTAGCTGAGTAACATGTCCAGCAAATCCAGTGATACGTTGTTTTGCATTTCATGTCACGTCTGAAAAGCCATTTGCCAGTATACTGACCATTTACCAGCAAGATACTGCCGGCCCACATACAGATTGTCCCTACTGGAAGTACCTCCGTGATGCTGACGCCCTTATTTAGCCAGACAGGTCTCCAGACCTGTCCCCAGCTAATTATATCTGGAGCATGCTGGGACGTCACCGAATATCAGGGATCAGGAGTAGCAATTGCAGAACGTTTGGCCCAATCTACTACTGACTCCGTGCCATGGCATATGTCGGTGTACATCGCGGCAAAATGGGGTTTTCTTACTTACTAATGTTGAGACCCAGACCGTCCGACCTACCAGAAAGGTGTAAGGTAACTGTTTGGACGGCCGGTTACTTACTAATGTGTAACAATTATGATGTTGCTAAAATAAATATTTCCTTTAATTTGATATGGTAATAATTTCTGTATTTAATGTATCTGCATTGCATGTATTAAGTTTCATTCCGATCGGACCCATCCTTCGGAATACTTCTTTTTTTTTTCGGAATCTTTTGTCAAAGATTGTAATTACATGTAGGTATTAAATATATATAAATTGAACACCAAAGTAACAAGTTTAATATCAGATATAAAATACAACAAAGTTAGAAATCTTAAACAGAAAATAAATAGCAAACATCCCGAATGAGATGAACATCACGTGGACTCGGATAGGTGGTCAATTCAGAATTTAATTCTTTTTCAATGTGGACATTCAATCCGAAAAAAATCTAAAAGCTGACTATGTCACTGTAGTTAAAAAATTATTCGATAGAATTTCTTAAAATTTATAAGTAAGCCAATTGTGGATTTCCCTGGTAATAATCAGAATTTGGTACGATTGAGAGAAACAGAATTAGCCTGTTTTCCGGAAATGACTCGCAAAAATTGTCAAAATCTGAAATAAAAGACTAAAAACATATTAATTAAATGTTCGTCTTCTGCGTAATTTTTGACGATTAAACGAACAATGCCAACCGCATTACTATAAGATGAACGATTGACGAGATATATAAGTTTTTTTGATTTTTTGATAATCTGAAGGCACTTTAAAATGCATTAAATTGTCAAATGAAAAAGAAGGCTTATTAAAACTGAATATTGGATATGATATCAAACAAGCATTCCTGTCATGTTGGGCATTTAAACTCAATTTAATGGATTATGAAGAAAAAATAAACAGGAATCATATGCTGCTTATGCCAAATTTTCAATATTAAAGTCTTCACATTGACCACCAAATTTGGTATGTTGCTAAAATTATCTTGTAAATCTGACTCCGTTGATAAATGAGGTTACACGAGTTAGTTGTCGTTTCAGTTTTATCCGTATGCTAATCTTATCACTGACAGTCAGCTCACTTTTCCAAGGTCGTGATGAGATTAATAAATGTTTGATAAATGCGTTTACGCACGTATGCTTACACTATGTCGCATTGAAAATACGAAGAAAACAGCTGTTAGAAACTCAGATATCGATTATCGGGAATAAAACCGGGCTCAGAAATTTAAAATCATTTTCGAAAAATAATTTTAAATTTCTAAAAAATTAAATAATAGAAGCAAAAATTTACAGAAATTTTGAATTTCTGCTAAAATTATTTTCGAGTAATAATGATTAAGTACACAGTTTTTTGACCATAGAAACAATAACTTTATGAAACAGCCTTGATATGGTGGTAAGTGATGTGTATATATCACATTTTACGAACTGTTAAGCATTTTTATACTCTTTTGCACACTTATTTCATACAACCATGCGAATTTTCGGAAAAACTGAACGTGACATCTCTCGGATCGGAAGTGGAGATCCTTAATGCACGGCCAATTTCCTACATCTATGTTGCAATGAAAATGTAAATTTTTAATCGAAAGTAACATCTTAACTACGGAAGTGGATATTCTTAGGAAATAAATATCACCCACTTACACTCGATACAAATGATATTATGATAAATCCACACCAGTCATCATCTAAGCCGTGCCTAAATCTATTCTTAAAAAAATATTTTAAGGAACATTAACCGGATGTGAAAATCTTTACTGAATCTTTCCACCCCATAGAGAATTAGGTGCTAAATCAATATTAGTCATCATCCAATCTCTATCCATAGCCGTTTCTAAGATATAGATGTTTTAAGTAAAATGATTTTTTTTTAAACTGAAAATGGAAAAGAAACTAAAAGTGGTAATCTACAGTGAACTTTTAACCCCATCCAGAATTCAATACCGACATCATTCAACACCGACACCATTTCAGTCATCAACTAAGCTCTATTTATAGCACGATCCGGAAATATACCAAAGAAAATATTTCAAGTACATTTTTTTTTAATCGGAAGGGAAAAAATAAGAACTGGAAATCCTTAGTGAACCATCTAAACTCCTTCGGAATTTGATGATGGATTCATATCAGTCATTATCGCTCTATCTATAGCCTTTTCTGAAAAATAAATGTTGCAAGGGAAATATGAATTTTTGAATCGGAAGTGACATCTCCAGAACCGGAATTGGAAATACTGGTAAGCACCTCTTTCCTACTTCTTCCGGAATATGAAGCTAAATCCATATCAGCCATCACAGCTCTATAGCAGGTCCTGAGAACACAAATTCTTCAAAAAATCTTAGTAAAGACAATAGTATGCCAAAAAATTTGACAGCTGTTATAACATTTATACATGCATTTATATAAATGCTTTTACGCACGCATGCTTACACTGATGATATGTTACATTGAAAATACTTAAAATTCAAGGAGGGGAGCACTCTCCGTTGGAGAGGTTGGAGACGGGCGTAGAATGTACTTTAATGACTTTCGTAATGTTAGTTGGACAGTTTGACTGTAATGTTGCTATTCTAAAATTACTGTTCTAAAACAGCTGAAGAATCTCTCGCAGACGACATTGGTTGGTGATCGTGCGTGTTTGAGTGCGTTGGGACGACATTGGTGGAGGAGCTGCCCTCACAGCAAAGATCGTCACATGTGTGACAATGACGTTGTAGTCACGTGACACCTGGGTCACAATGTGACATCATATTTGTGACTTCTATGCGACGTAACGTATTAGTAATTTTGTAACTTCATTGTGAATATATTCTGTGACGTTTCCACAATTTAATTAACACGTAACAATGTGACGACATTACAATGGCAATTACAATGAGACGTCACAAACAAATTAATGTGCGACGTCACAAACGACCATGAAAATGACCAAAATGACTTCGCTGTGACCTCAATATGACATTGCCGAGACGTACTGCGACGTCCCAAAGTCACAGTGTGATGTAAATCTTACGTCACTGTGAAAAAAAATGCTGTTAGGAGTAGACGTCCAAGGTTGCTTTGCAGATTTTCTGGGTCTATGTTTTAGACGATATTGGTGGAGGAGCCGTAGAAGTTCAAGATTGCTTTGCAGATTTTCTGGCTCCACACTCATATCCAATATGGGGTACCTTAGAGGCCTTAGTACTTTCGGCTGTACCAAATCCTTTCGTTTGCGATACTCTTTCATATGTTCAACAGAATTTTTCCTAGGAATGGTGAAGCTCGGAAGTATGTCTCGTCACTTTTTGGCATTTTACAATACTTTTTTTTTGCACTCAAACGAGTAAAATAATCGATTCTCTATCAAACGAAACAAACCCGGTCTCTCTACAACGTTTAGTTCGTTAATTATAAGCGCGGACTGTCGGACTGAGCTCCGATTTCGAGCGTCCACTTCCCCGCCCCCCGTTCGCGCACGACCTTGACACGTGTATTTGTTGTATACAGCCATCGTTGCTCTTTTAAACGATATATAATTTTTGCAAATTCCATTTTGTTCTGAGCAGTGGTGAAAAAGTTCTTGCGTAACGCCAAAACGTTACATGCAATTTAAGTGTCAGCCACGTCAACGATCTGAAAGACGTAAACTCTACGGCAAAACCAGTCGTCATAGACTTATAATTATTGATCAAGAGCATCGTGGATCTCAGAAATTTATAACATCCGTATTGGTGACAAGCAAATTTGCCATCTAACTTTTATTCGTTGTATTTATTGTAATCTAAGTATTTATCGAATATTTTGCTTGAAACATGTATTTGTCAGAATCGACTTGAATAATAACAGACATGGATTCTGCATTGTATTCTGGAGGAAGTATTGTGTGACACTAATGATTTCGAACATTTTGTTCTGGACATATAATTTCCGATTTTTTCGGCTACTCGTCTGACTTTACTGAAGGAATGGGCCAAAGAGTGTTGAAGACCCAGACCACACGGCCGATCCAGGGCCAAAGAGTGTTGTTGTTGTTGAGACCGAGACCGTCCGACCTACCAGAAAGGTGTAAGGTAATTTTTTGGACGGCCGATAAGTGCCGCCCAATTTAGACCGGAACCCAGTGGGGGAGGCATCCACAAGGACCGTACCCTCCTTCCCCTACCACCAAACTCTCGGAAAGACTTACGGACCCACATGTTTAACGTGATCGTACTCCGCATGAACACGGCGGCAGTTGTGGCAGCGCGCAAACCATCGGGCTACCGCGCCAACAGCACGCGGTGTTCCCAGGTGGTCACCCACCCAAGTACTAACCGCGCCCAATGCTGCTTGACTTCGTTGATCTAACGAGAACCGGAGTTATCAGCACGGTAGGGCCGTTGGCTTGGGCCAAAGAGTGTAAAAATGCTTATCATTTTTGTCAAAAATGAAGTTGTACAGGTACATACCGATTTCTCTCCTGCGAAGGCTCCTCCATAAATTTCTTGTTAAAATTGCGTTCGAGTAATAATCATTAAATATTTAATACCAGCATTCAAGCCTGTCAAAGACAGGGAAACTAGCACTCTTAAAGAAATAAGTCCCTTGCAACTATTTTGAATATATTTTAATTTTTTTAACAATGTAAGGCATAGGATAATGCAGATGATTATGACATGATTTACATATACTATAAGTCTGCAAATGTTTAACCTTCCAACCCAAAGAGAGGGGGGGGGACTTCTGGAGTGCCTGTTAAGGATTTTCGAAAACCCTCATTCCTACGCCCGTAATGGGAAGAAATCGAAAATCCGGCGCAGTTAGGTTCTATCCCGTGGTTGATGTTGATACTATAAGTGTGGAAAATTTCAATCTTCTAGGTTACTGACAGGCTTTTTAACTATCGGGAATGACAAAAACATGTTTGATAATTATAATATAGATTTATGCATCATAGATATTAAAATATTTATGCAACCAATTACATATCGTGTTTAATTTATGAAAATTTGTTAACTTTAAAATTTTCTCGTACATTTCTAACTAAACAAAGATTAGAATTTCAGTAGTAAACAATTATTTTCATAATGTCCATAGTCCTTTATTTTAGCGAATCAAAGTCTTATCATCGTTCTTTAAAATTAAACAAGAAAAATCAATCATGCACAAAGCATTGATTATGAAACACTTTCTAACTGAAGTGTAATCCGCTGAATGTATCGTATCTCTAAAATGCGATACATTTTTGTATCGTATCTTTAAAATGCGATACATTCAGCGGTGATATTTTTGAAATTGTCACAGAACTGCAATAATTTATTTTACTTGTAAACTTAAAACTTCATCGAAATAAATGAACTTTATTCAAATGACGTCTGAAATATAAATTGTCTGGCTCTCCATGTAAAAGAAGTGAATATTTCATTCATACACTCTTATTCCAGACTCCAGAGGTAAATAATTTTGAGTAAAAAAATTTCAACAATTCTTATACAACTCATTTTACAATCATTTGTTTACATTCTGCATCCATTAAAATTAGGCTTCATTGTAAAAATAATAAATGTCTGATGATCATTTAAGCTCAAAAATAATGTAATTGCGTTGGCGTAGAATATAGATGCGCAGAAAATACGCAAAAATAAAGCGGATTTAGGACGGATGCAACACTAAATATAAATTTAAAAGAACTTTAAAAATCACGATTTTGACACTGGGAAAATAGATAGATGTCATATTTTATTTTGAAGTGGGTCATGTGATCTCTGCATATAATATGGGTATAATTATTATTTTAATTTTTATTTAAAAAACTACCAAACATATTTTACTCAATTTTGTTTTTTTATATTTTATGGAATAATTTGAATATTTCTTAAAATTTTCGAAGCAATTTGTGAATTTTAACTTCGCTTAAAAAAATGTTTGAAAAATTAGGTCCCATAGGGTTCAATGTATTTCAATTATTCAACCTGGGTTGAATAATCGAAAACTTATTGGGTGATATTATTCATTTACATTGTCATATGTCTCGCAGACCGTCTCAACAACATACTAAAATTTCATTTTAATAAAGTCATTTTTACGGCAGTTATTGTGCGAACGGACAGACAGAATGACCAATATCATAAACGCTTTTTAACTATGTTGTAAAGTGTTAAAAATATCTATGCCCCCCCCCCCCACACACAGAAAAAAGAAAATTGCATTTAAGAATAATCGATATGTACGAAAACGTACGAGAGTAGTTTTAAAACACCGGTTCACCGGCGGATCGGGGAGGAGCAGCAGGAGGAAGCTTCCTCTTTGGGGAGGGGATTTCCCATATTTGAGAGGATCCTCTTTTGGGAGGGTCCCTCTGAGAGTATCTTCTCGGAGGGTCTTTAGACCCCCCCCCAGGCGGGAGGAAGTTTGGCGCACCGGATGCCTCTTTCGAAAGAGGCCTGATGACTCATACCCTCGGAGTGAATTGTCTTGAGAAGGGATGTCGCAATTAGCGGTTGCACAATCTGGAAATGACGTGTCGCTGACTGACCGGAGTCCATGTGTCGCAATCGTCGATTGCACAATCACAGGAGCTCTTAGCACACGTCCTCCGTCGACGCTGGTCAATGACAAAGTGATCGTTCTAATCAGTGTGACGTAGTTAAAGCGCCCTCTGGCGAAAGTTGATGAAGTGCTGCCATCTGTCGGCATTTTTTTCCAAAAGAATTTAATTTCTCACTTGTCAGATACGGGACTCCAACTCGGAACCATCCGATTACAAGAGTGTCGTCTTAGCCGCTACGCCACGGCGTTCATGTCCGTAGATTCTTAGCATCCAACTGATGATTGTGAAAATAAAGGGAAGATAGAATATTTTTCGAGGCTCGACGTGTTATGAACAGATTGTATAGGGATGTATTTTATAAAGGGATTTCGGTGCGTTTCAAAACAGAATATAATGTTAAGTTACGAATTAAATATAAAATTGTGTTGTGAACACTATGATTTTTTAAAACAAATTGAATACACAATTACGGATTTCCAGTGAACACAAAAATTGTATTAAGTGGATTCTAACACTACGATTTTTTAGCACATGTTTTCTTTTCTTTTTTTTTTTAAACGAATTGAATACTCAAGTACAGTTACGCATTTTCAAAATTGTGTTAGGTGAATAGGATTCAACCCTTTTGTGTGATGTGCTCTTAAAACAAATTTAAACGCATTATACTTAGCTAAAATTAAGTGAACAAGATTCAACTCTTTTAAGTGTGTACTTAAAAACATGAATGCAATACTTAGCTAAAATTATGTTACGTGAACAGAATTCGACCATTCCAATACCAATTCCATACCACATTCCATACCACACCATTCCATATCAATTCACATTCCATACCAATGTAATTTTTTAAAAATAAATCTAACTGTCGAAATAATTTCGAATGTTTAAAAACAAAAATATAATAGATTACAAATTTCCAGTGAACACAAAATTGTGTTAAGTGAATAGGATTCAACCCTTTTATGTGCTGTACACTTAAAAACAAATTTAAACTCATAGTGCAATATACTTAGCTAAAATTGTGTTAAGTGAACAAGATTCGATCCTTTTAAGTGTTGTGTATTTAAAAACACATACAGAATATGTTAAAATAGATTTTACGGTTCTAAATATGAACGGAGTATTTTATGAACTAGCATTTTCACGGATTGCAATACAATTATTTTGATGAGCTTACTTAAAGTTTGAATATATTTTTAGGTGATGCATATATATGTTACACTAAAAATAATTAACAAACACATTGGAACTCACATGCGACGTCTTCGCAGCTTGGTGTCCACACCGCAAATGAGTTATAACCAAGCTATTAAAAAAAAATGTGCTTGCATATGTGATGTCAGCATTTTGAGCTGTTGCCACCTATTTTTTTTTCTTAATGATATATATATATTTTAATAACTGCCTGGTGCTAACCACTGATTTGCTACACATAATCTGAATAGTGTATGTCATGCATGATTTGATCATTTTTAAAGTGGTGGGTGTAATTTAAATATCGAGGTTTAGAATTGAACAAGCTAACGAATTTTCATAGATGTGTGTGCACCTCAAAATTTTAGCATTAAGTTTAAATAAAATAAAAGCCAGCGAATATTATTTGACCATTTTCACATCGTAATTTTACTACCATTATAGAACTTAGAAGTGAGTGTACAGTTTCGACTATTTTTGCAGAACGCCAACACATTTTAAAATCTATTGAATAGGAATGGACCATTTTTCACATACATATACCTAGATTTCAACACCCAGCATTAAAATCTGCTAAACATGAAACGAGTAAGTATTGTATCATATTGAAAATAGTTAACAAATTGAAATTTAAACTCATAGTGCATTATACTTAGCTAAAATTGTGAAGCTTCTAAGTTTGAATATTTAGAAACATTTTATATAATTTTTATATTCACACTGAAAATAGTTAACAAAATTAGAACTCACGGAACGACGTCTTCACAGCTTGCTGTCCACACTCCAAATGAGTGATACACTCTCATTACATTATTAAAAATTAGATCTTATCTATAATGACGTCATTATGTTGGCGTGTTGCCACCACGCAGTTATTCTTTCTTAATTTTGCATTTTTTTTAATAACTTGCTACTAACTGTCTTACGCTATCCATTTTTTCTTATTTTTTTTATTTCATATAAGCAGATATTCCGTATACCTTCTAAATTTTAAGTTATAGTTTTGAAAAAAACATTAGAGATGCATGTTACGTCTGAATTCATCCAAGTGGAAATCCAACGATTGCAAATGCATGATTGGAACCTTACATTTCCATAAACAATACTAATATGTGTGGATCTTATTTAGAAAAATCTGCTCTGAGAAAGAATATGTATATGAATACATATATTCCATAAATACAGCCCCCCTCCGCACCTCCACATCCATACATACACACACATAATATTCAAGCCAAGGACTCTCACCCTGAATACATTCCAAATCGGCTCTATAGCTTATCGTGCTTATCAGTATAATAGATAGTGACCCAAAGTTCATGTTCGCAATGTGAGAAAATTACAATGCTATTGTTTAAAGCAGATCACATATTTAAATGAAAAATATATCAAATTATACAACATTTAAGATCATTAAATGACTATATATTTTTTTTTTTAAAAATTACCCTAAAGAAGTATAGAATATAACTTACTGTTTTTAAGGATATGCGATTGTTAACATTGAATTTAAATGAAAGAGTGTCCCTCTGATACAACTCCCCTACATTGCAGCAACATTAAAAATATGAAAGATATGCAATTAACATCTTAAAAAAAACATGTAATGAGTTTTGATATCTTTATACTAGACATTATTGACATTCACATAAAAATGTCACGATTTCACGACTGTGGGTGCATCATAAAACCAACCAGTTCTTATTGAATGACCACATTTGAATATACATATTTAACAACACACAGAAAATGACAGAACTAAACTGAGATCTACAACAAAATTTTACAGAATAAATCTCAACTTCATAGAATTTTAAGAAACTAGAGTCGAATTTTCACCGATTCTTAGAGATTGAAACACAACATTGTTTATGAATCTTCATTCTTAACAATCTTCATGTTAACAATCGCATATCCTTAAAAACAGTAAGTTATATTCTATACTTCTTTAGGGTAGTATTTTAAAAAAGAAATATATAGTCATTTAATGATCTTAAATGTTGTATAATTTGATAAATTTTTCATTTAAATATGTGATCTGCTTTAAACAATAGCATTGTAATTTTCTCACATTGCGAACATGAACTTTGGGTCACTATCTATTATACTGATAAGCACGATAAGCTATAGAGCCGATTTGGAATGTATTTAGGGTGAGAGTCCTTGGCTTGAATATTGTGTGTGTGTATGTATGGATTTGGTGGTGGGTAGGGGGGGGCTGTATTTATGGAAAATATGTATTCATATACATATTCTTTCTTAGAGCAGATTTTTCAGAATAAGATCCACACATATTAGTATTGTTTATGGAAATGTAAGGTTCCAATCATGCATTTGCAATCGTTGGATTTCCACTTGGATGAATTCAGACGTAACATGCATCTCTAATGTTTTTTTCAAAACTATAACTTAAAATTTAGAAGGTATACGGAATATCTGCTTATATGAAATAAAAAAAATAAGAAAAAATGGATAGCGTAAGACAGTTAGTAGCAAGTTATTAAAAAAAATGCATAATTAAGAAAGAATAACTGCGTGGTGGCAACACGTCAACATAATGACGTCATTATAGATAAGATCTAATTTTTAATAATGTAATGAGAGTGTATCACTCATTTGGAGTGTGGACAGCAAGCTGTGAAGACATCGTTCCGTGAGTTCTAATTTTGTAAACTATTTTCAGTGTGAATATAAAAATTATATAAAATGTTTCTAAATATTCAAACTTAGAAGCTTCACAATTTTAGCTAAGTATAATGCACTATGAGTTTAAATTTCAATTTGTTAACTATTTTCAATATGATACAATACTTACTCGTTTCATGTTTAGCAGGTTTTAATGCTGGGTGTTGAAATCTAGGTACATGTATGTGAAAAATTCCTATTCAATAGATTTTAAAATGTGTTGGCGTTCTGTAAAAATAGTCAAAACTGTACACTCACTTCTAAGTCCTATAATGGTAGTAAAATTACGATGTGAAAATGGTCAAATAATATTCGCTGGCTTTTATTTTATTTAAACTTAATGCTAAAATTTTGAGGTGCACACACATCTATGAAAATTCGTTAGCTTGTTCAATTCTAAACCTCGATATTTAAATTATACCCACCACTTTAAAAATGATCAAATCATGCATGACATACACTATTCAGATTATATGTAGCAAATCAGTGGTTAGCACCAGGCGGTTATTAAAATATATATATAAACACAAAAGGGTTGAATCCTATTCACTTAACACAATTTTGAAAATTCGTAACTGTACTTGAGTGTTCAATTCGTTTAAGAAAAAAAAAGGAAAAGAAAACATGTGATAAAAATCGTAGTGTTAGAATCCACTTAATACAATTTTTGGGTTCACTGGAAATCCGTAATTGTGTTTTCAATTTGTTTTAAAAAATCATAGTGTTCACAACACAATTTTATATTTAATTCGTAACTTAACATTACATTCTGTTTTGAAACGCACCGAAATCCCTTTATAAAATACATCCCTATTCAATCTGTTCATAACACGTCGAGCCTCGAAAAATATTCTATCTTCCCTTTATTTTCGCAATCATCAGTTGGATGCTAAGAATCTACGGACAAGAACGCCGTGGCGTAGCGGGTAAGACGACACTCTTGTAATCGGATGGTTCCGAGTTCGAGCCCCGTATATGACAAGTGAGAAATTGAATTCTTTTGGGAAAAAAAATGCCGATAGATGGCAGCACTTCATCAACTTTCGCCAGAGGCCGCTTTAACTACGTCACACTGATAAGAACGATCACTTTGTCATTGACCAGCGTCGAGGGAGGCAGCTAAGAGCTCCTGTGATTGTGCAATCGACGATTGCGACACATGGACTCCGGTCAGTCAGCGACACGTCATTTCCAGATTGTGCAATCGCTGATTGCGACATCCCCTCTCAAGACAATTCACTCCGAGGGTATGAGTCATCAGGCCTCTTTCGAAAGAGGCATCCGGTGCTGCACCGCCTCACCAAACTTCCTCCCTCCTGGGGGGGTCTAAAGACCCTCCGAGAAGATACTCTCAGAGGGACCCTCACAAAAGAGGGAAATCCCCTCCCCAAAGAGGAAGCTTCCTCCTGCTGCTCCTCCCCGATCCGCCGGTGAACCGGTGTTTTATAACTACTTACGAGCATGTATGCATACACATAACTCATTCTCCCTCCTCCCCTCAAAAGAAATTTCATTTCAGGTTAATAATTTAAATACCATATAATAGTAAAACGCAAATCTCATATCCATAAAGTCTATTCCTTTCTTTGGAACATGGTATCCATTTTCATTCATTAAAACGGTACCCATTGCTCCCGGTTTCAAGTGTGCCTTTATCATAGGTTAAGTCGTTATTCATGTATTTCCAGGTTATAGAAGACATGTGGCGTCTGATGCGTAGACCTTCTGATACTACAACCCCACCCAACCCATTCCCTCTATCATATTCTGCGTCCATTTGTTAACGAAATCAATATATTTTTACTCTGATATTTTATCCTTTATTTAAATAGTTTATTAGGTTTTTTCGTGCTTTACGGGCGCGTTAAATTCAGGGAACTAAAGTTTTTTTGCTCAGTAAAAGCGAGTAAATCAGGCTTAAATTAGAATCTCCCCAATAAAACGGTCATGATATACTCGTTGAATTCGGAATTTCGTAAAATACGGGCTCTACTGTACTTCGATTCAAAAAGTAGTTTAGAATATACAGGGTGTCCCTAAAAGATTGAAACGAGCTTTAATTCTTTACATGTTGGAGATAAGTGGGCAATGCAAATTGCAAAAATGTTGAAAGTAAGGTAGGAAATAAGACTACGTTAATGGAATAGTCCTCCCATTAATTTTCAAAAAGTTACAGTTTTTAAATTTTTATAGGATCCCCTTAGACAAATTTGGTCAATCTGATTTTTTTTTTTAATGCAAATGATCATTAAAAAAAAAACCCGCATATCTGTATCTTTAAAATCAACTGAATTATGATAAAGGAAAAAATCTGACTTATGCCACTTTTCCGTACCACGTGATACCAATGCCAAGTCCATACGAATTTTTTTTATCACAAATGCAGCTAAATAATGCATTACACAGACAGAGATCATATAAAGCAGTGGTACTCAATAAGCAGTTGGGTCTCCTATGTATTATCATCCAGTTTTAAATTTTTTGTGATATTTTACAAATTTACATTTCTAATTTGATCTATGGTCCCAATTCACAATATTCAATTTTCAATTAAATATAACTTAAATATAACTATATCAATTTTAAAGATACAGATATGCGACTTTTTTTAATGATCTTGTTGCATTAAAAATAAAAATTTTCTAATTGACCAAATTGGTCTAAGGGGGTCGTATAAAAATTTAAAAAGTATAACTTTTTTAAAATTAATGGGAGAACTATTTCATTAATGTAATCTTATTTCCTACCTTACTTTTAACATTTTTGCGATTTACATTGCCCACTTATCTCCAACAGGTAAAGAACTAACTCACGTTTCAATCTTTTTGGGACACCATTAAATACCAGATATTTTACGGTATGTAGTTTCAATGTGTAAGATAATGAATCTGTATAATAATTGCCTAAAGAGATTTCTTTTCCAGATCCTGTGAAACCCCTCCCCGATGACCTAGAAGACTGTATTTTTGCATATATAGTATCAATCTCGAAACAAGACCTAACGAAGCTGAATTTTTGGTCATTCCACCCCCCTGGGGGACGGAGAAAGGTAGTTCTTAAGGAATTATTTATGTTCTTCTAGGTCCTTCAGATGCCCTACTTGTGACCCAGAAGAATGAATTTTTGCAGACTTATAGTATAGACCTTGGAGCAAAATTTTAAGGAACCGAATTTCAGTATTTTTGAATTTTACTTTCGATTTTTACCGCATTTTTAATTTTTCCTTTGTGGGCAGAGAAAAATGGGATGTTCAGAAGGCTACCCCAGATCTTGCAAATGTCTTTGAAGGCTGAATCTTTCCACACTTATAATGTAGTCTAAGGGACAGACTATGGGGAGCAACAGCCCAGTGGTTAGCGCGCGGGGATTACACTGGGAGAACCCGAGTTCGATTTCCGCTTCTTCACAAACTATCGCCGTGTTCACGTGGAGTACGATCATGTTAAACATGTGGGTCCGTAAGTTTCTCCGAGAGGTTTGTGCTAGGCGAAGGATGGTATGGCCCCTGTGGATGCCCTGTGGTTTCAGTCTACGTTGGATGGCACTTCCAGGCCGTCCAAACAGATGTCTTACACTTTCGGGTAGGTCGGACGGTCTGGGTCGAAGAAGAAGGAACAGAATATATCGAATTTCAGAGTTCCCTTTATGGGGCGAAAGAATGTTTTGAAATCTGTCTTCCCAAACCCTTCAAAAGCCATCCGTTCACTTAGAAAGTTGAATCTTTGCATACGTATAATATGGACCACTGAGTATAAACACTTATAGTATGTTATGAGTTAATTTTCTATCATATATCGTTAACCAAAATAAATAAATAAATAAGAATAAAACATAAAAATACATTTTCAACTTTTAATTTTTTTAAGAGTTAGTTTCCCTGTCTTTGACGGGCTTAAATGCTAGTTTTAATACATCCTTCGTGATTCGGCATTTTCCTAACATTAGCGTAGTAGTCGGAGCAAATGAAAGTCATTTCTCTTCAACTACCTGCTTATTCGCCTTCCTAATCGCAACCTGCGGACCACTTTAAAAGGGGCAACTCCCTATAAGTTAGGCATTGATTGAGTTTGTAGTCGACTCCGAAACACTGGGTGGGTTACCTTCCCAAAATGACTCTGTGTCTCCGCCCGTCGGGTAAGGTCAGTAAGTTGGCATGGCAACGCACAAGACATGAATGTATCTTTCTTACGCGCTAAATGTCATGACGTCATGAAATGGTCATCCATGGTCACAGCTGCTCAGGTAACATGACTGGTCTCACACTTTTGACATGCTGCATTTGGTTGTTATAAACAAGATAAAAAAAAAATTCGAAATATCACGGAATTTCTAAATATTCAACATATTAATGTTTAAAATAAAGTTAAAGTAATCTATATATTTTTAAAGTAATCTATAAAGTATCTATTAAAGTATCTATCTAAAGTATCTATTAAAGTAATCTATATATCTTAATATTAAAGGTGGTATCACATCTATTCTAAATTCATTTATAAAATCAACGACACAACATCTTAGACAAAAGGTCATTTAATAAAATCATCCTACAAGACGTACATAGCTTTAAAAATCCAGAGCGTTTTTCGGGCATTACTATACCCTTCATCATAGCCACTGATGAAGGGTATAGTAATGCCCGAAAGTGCTCTGGATTTTTAAAGCTATGTACGTCTTTTAGGATGATTTTATTAAATGACCTTTTATCTATGATGTTGTGTCTTTGATTTTATAACTGTATATAATAATTGTCTAGCGTATTTATGTCATTTCCAGATTCTCCTAAAGACCCCAGTGACCTAAAATGCTGAATCTTTGAACATTCATAGTATAGTGTATGGGGCTAAAATTTACGGAGCCAGATTTTCGATTTACCCCCCCCCCCCCCCCCCCATGGGGCAGAGCATAGATATCTAAGGGGCAAAGTAAATGGGTTTTTTCCAAAAGACTTTCCAAGCTCTCCAAAAGCCCCTCTGTAATTTATCTTTGCACACTTATATTACCAACTACAGGATTTGATATTTGATGTCTCCCATAGAGCGGACAAAATGGGGTGTTATTTGAAAAATCTCGCCAGAAGCCTCCGAAGACTTAGAAGGCTGAAACTCTGGACACTTATACTATCGACTACTGTACATAATTTAACTAAAGCAGTTTTCGATTAAAAAGACTATTTTCGACGTAAATACATAGTTAAACAAAATAGAACTTATTTTAATAATCTGATGTGGTCAGTACATGACTTTCTCTATATAATGCAATGAATTTACTTCTTTCACAGTGAAAAAAACGATGTATAAGATCAACGGCGCAATATTTGTAACGTTGAATTGTACATTTTACGCTTTTAAGGATGCAAATATGTAAAGCTTTTCGAAGCACCCAATAAACTTATATTTCGTGCAACTCTAAATTAGCAATTATTAATACTGATAACATCCCCAATAAGTAATATGGTCTATATATTAAAATATTTTAATAATTAATTCAGCGATTTGGCTTAATTTTCATAATTATAGCGTCATTTTTGCAATTTTGTCATATTTTCATCAATCTGGGGCAAAATATTGCCATGTTGGTGATCTTAGGAATAATTTTCTGGAAACCAATATTTCGGATTACCAGTTTTCAGATAACTGACATTTTACATCATTTATTGTTGTGGTGGAGCCTTACAAGAAAGTTCGTTTGGAGCCTCAAGGAACCTCGGGCCGCTAATGCCCAAGGCCACTTCCACTAATCGTGTATTACCTTGGGTGCTGTGTTTTGGCCGAATGTGTAAGTGTTCAAGCTCCAGTGCCCCACTGATCTGTGTGCATCTTTTTGGCACTTTTCAACATAATGGAAAAGTATTTATGACTATGTTCATTCTGTCTGTCTGTCTGTCCGTTCGCACGATAACTGCCATAAAAATGACTTTTTCAAAATGAAATTTTAGTATGTTGTTCAGACGGTCTGTGGGACATATGGGAATGTAAATGAATAATATTACCCAATTAGTTTTGGATTGAACCGGGTTGAAAAAGTGAAATACGCTGAACCCCATGGGACCTAAATTTTCAAACATTTTTTAAGCAAAGTTAAAATTCACAATTTGCTTTAAAAATTTAAAAAAAATATTCAAATTATCTCATAAAATATATAAAAAAAATTTGAGCAAAATAGGTTCGGTAGTTTTCTAAATAAAAATTAAACTAATAATTACACCCATGTTATATGAAGATATCACATGACCCACTTCAAAATAAAATATGGCATTCATCTTTTTTTCCTAGTGTGAAAATCGTGATTTTTAAAATTCTTTTAAATTTATATTTATTGTTGCATCCGTCCTAAAACCGCTTTATTTTTGCTTATTTTTCTGTGCATTTTTTTCTGTGTATTTTTCTGTTCATTTTCTGCGCCAAAGCAATTACAATATATTTTTGTTTAAATGATCATCAAACTTTGATTATTTCTATAACGAAGCCTAATTTTAACGTATGCAGAATGTAAACATATCAGGCTGTAAGATGTGTTGTATAAGAATTGCTGAATTTTTTTAACTCAAAATTATTTAGCTCTGGAGTCTGGAATAAAAGTGATATGAATGAATGATGTGAATATTAAAAGTGATGTGAATAGTGAAGTAAAAGTGATGATAATAAAAATAAAAAGTGATGATGATAAAAATAGTGAAGTAAAAGTGATGTGAATATTCATTGATTTTACATAGAGAAGCAGACGATTTTATAGCATTGCCTTTTTCGATGAAGTTTCAAGCATGGAGTTAGAAAGTGCTTTTACCTCCATGGTTTTAAGTTTCCAAGTAAAATAAATTATTGTAGTACTGTGATAATTTAAAAAATATCACCGCTGAATGTATCGCATTTTAGAGATGTTTTAATAATATTGTATTGTAGTTGAAAAGCGTTTCATACTCAATGCTTTATTCATGATTAATCTTTCTTGTTCTTAAGATCGTTAGCACAGATTAATATGTTACTTAATTTACAGTCATTTTTAATAAGGAAAGCACACGCTACGAAAACACTCATTACATATTTAAAAGTTTTTGAAATAAATTTATTTATGTGGCCCAACTTTTCTCTTAACTTTTATGTGTTCTGAGTGCCTTTCTTGTATTATTAAATATTGTTAATCTGGGTTATTATTCAATTGCTAAAACAGCAAAATTTTGATTGGGAGTTGGTAATTATTTCTTTTTCTTGGCTAATAACGGTTATTCAATTAATCAATCGCTTATGTCTTAGACATAATTTCACGAAATACGCTGAAAATGTAATCCAGAGATGAATAGAGTAGCCTTAGCAATAAAACTGCTTAGAATATTTCCATCAGCTGCTTCACTCGAAAGAGTTAAGCATTTACTAACACAAAGTTCTTAAACTGAACATGATTTGATTATTGTTTGGGCGTCATACATAAGAAAGTGTGGAATCTAAATTGTCGCTCTTTGGCTAGCACTAAAAGCATAATAATGAGATTCGCGATAGTAAAGCGAAAATTTGATGTGGACAGCACGTGATTTTCCCTACACACTAAAATTCATTTTCTCTTTATTTCTTTTACAATTCATTACATTGAGCTTAATTGCACAAAATAACACTGGATACTTTAAATTTCTCTGCCCTTTTTAATTCAATTTTTGTTTTTATTTGGTAACTGCACATCAAAGGCGGCTTAACAAAAATTCGAAAAACTCAAACATCTCGAGGACTGTTGTTATTCCTAGAGTAATGGGATTGATTTTATTCTTCTTCTCGTCAAAAATTACGTATAAAACAAGCATTTAATTGATACATTTAAGCATACGTAGTCTTCTGTTTTAGATTTTTGCGAGCCATTTTGTAAACAAAAAAAGGCAGGTTTTTATTTTTCAAATCGTACCAAAATCTAATCAGCACCAGAATATCCCACAATGGCGTATCTACCAAATTTTGTGAAATTTGGTTAATTAGTGTTTTAGCTAGAGTGGATACATGGTATTTTTTTGCGGCCTATTTCGCAAAAAAGGGCGGGTTCTTTTATACCGAATCATACCAAAATCTAATCACCATCAGAGTCATACACAAGTGACTTATCTATAAAATTTTATGAAATTTGGTCCATTAGTTTTTGAGCTAGAATGGATAAATGCATTGCACAGATACACACACACATACACACAGACGTCACGCTAAAAATAGTTATTTCGTGTTCTATAGGTTCCACAACGTGTAGATCTGTCGAAAACTCGAATTGCGATTTTCGGGAAGATTCCAATAATTTTCCTATACATTATTACTATGTATTGCAGGGTAAACATCAACACACAGTTTTAAGTTATATTTTAGACCATCAATAATTTTACATTCATAATTACATGTGAAATTTTATTTGCGTGCCCCTAGTTAATTCTAAATTGGGAAACATTATTTTAATTTTTGAATCATGTTCTTGCAAATTAGTAATAATATTTATTTAATATTCACGATTAAAACGTTCCAAGTGCGTTACTACAGCTATCTCAAGTTTAAAGTATTAAAATATGGGGGAGGATCAAAAAATAAAATTTTTACATCTTGTTTAGTGGATTGATATTTTAATTTAAGGTGCTTTTAGAGCACCAGCTTTACTTACTTTAAAAGCACCATTCAAGTTCTGTTCAAAAAATTAATTTACAGTATTGAAGGCTCTAACGGACATCTTTAACAAGAGCCAACATGTAACTTTTCCACACCTTTCTGGTAGGTCGGACGGTCTGGGTTTCAACAACAACACCTACCCTTTCTCCCCCCACTGGGTTTCGGTCTAAATTGGGTGGCACTTCCCGGCCGTCCAAACGGCCGTCGTACGGTCTGGGTCTCAACAACAACAACACCCACCCTTTCTCGGCCGTCCAAATAGCTGCTCTATATCTTAGGATGAATCGGACGGTCTGGGTTTTCGACACCCACCCTTTCTGTATCTCAGAAACTAAAGTAAAGTTCTTTACAATTTGTAAAAGAAACATTATAAAATTCAAAACTTTCAAATTTCAAGGAACCTCGATAACTATTGAAAACCTCTCAAATGTCGTATTTATCAGTTTTTCTTATGAAAAGAGTGACTTATAATCAAAATTCTACAGAAAGTCTGTCTTAAGATACGCAATTGAAATTCCGTATGCTGAGTGTCCTGTAAATTGAGTGTCCGTATGCTGAGTGTCCTGTAAATTGAGTGTCCGTATGCTGAGTGTCCTGTAAATTGAGTGTCCGTATGCTGAGTGTCCTGTAAATTGAGTGTCCGTATGCTGAGTGTCCTGTAAATTGAGTGTCCGTATGCTGAGTGTCCTGTAAATTGAGTGTCCGTATGCTGAGTGTCCTGTAAATTGAGTGTCCATGTGCTGAGCGTCCTGTAAATTGAGTGTCCGTATGCTGAGTGTCCTGTAAATTGAGTGTCCGTATGCTGAGTGTCCTGTAAATTGAGTGTCCATATGCTGAGTGTTCGTTAAAAGACATTAACTGAAGTGTGGCTCAACTCTAGCTCCTCATACCAGAATTATTTTTTTTTCAAATTTTACTAGACAAATTTTGAAATATCAGTATCGTAGGTCTAAATGATTACAACTATAGCGTTTGACTCTTCACTTTAAAGGTCTCGTGGGTTCAGTTATCTCCGGGGGGGGGAGGGGTAACTTGACCCCCAAGGAGGGGGGGGGGCTAATGACATCACGAACAAAATATTTTGTATCGCGACTATTTTTCGCAATTATGAAACTATAAGTCTCTGATTATTGAACCATATATAAACTCTTTCATGCATGATTATGTCAAATTTTGTCCTATGTTGCCATGATAAAAAATATAAAATTTTGAATAAATTTCAAATTTTTAGCTCGAATGCAAACAAATTCTGTCTAGTTTTAGATTTTTAGTAACAAAGCCGGATATAAAGTTTCGTGAAAATCCATTAATATTTGTGACTGCTATGGCATACACAAGAAATCGACCGCACACAGACAGACACCATTCCAAAAATAATCAAAACGTGTTAAGGAAGTTTTAAAATATATATTGGCATCAAAATCTCGAATTCGAAAATTTTTGTGAAAACAATACTTTCTCAATACTATGTATGAGAAAGTAAAAATTACAAATTTCGAACTCCAAAATTTCAAATTCTCAATGACTGGTCAAAATCTACATTTTCTCAAAATACATCACTATTCATGCAAATTCCACAGGAAATAAGTTTAAGTCAAACAATTGAAATATGGTATATTGATTGTCATGGCGATACCGTTATTGGAAAAATGGCAAAATTTGTAGATTTCAAATGTTAACCTCTTTAAATTGGTACTCTGATGACGGATTGCAAATTTATCTTCTAGAAAGATATGCGGGTTTTTTTTTTTTTTTTGATCTTGTGCATTAAAATTAAAATATTTCTGATTGACCAAATTTGCCTAAGGGGGTCGTATAAAAATTTAAAAAGTGTAACTTTTTGAAAATTAATGGGAGGATTATTTCATTAACGTAGTCTTATTTCCTACCTTACTTTCAACATTATTGCAATTTACATTGCCCACTTATCTCCAACAGGTAAGGAATTAAAGCGCGTTTCAATCTTTTTGGGACACCCTGTATAGAGATCTAATATATATGCAGGTCAAATTTTATCACCCTAACTTCTTTCAATTAATCTAAATTCATTGCAGCAAGAAATTGCTGTGGCTCAGTGATGGAAATTTGCCAAGTTTATTACGAAAGACATCCAATAGTTTCCCTCTATATACTTTTTACGCATAAAGCTTGATACACTTGGCAATACTTCTTCATTTCAATTATTTTTGTGGTTGACGCTTTTTGTAAAGCTAAAGAAGTTTTTTTTATCGGATTTTTTTAATCGAATGAAATGATTTCTTTAATTTTGTAGATGTCAAGTCTAAATATTCTATGTTGATGTTTAAATTGGATATTCACTTTTATACTTTGTCTTATTAATGGTAATTAATACAGAATGATACAATGCGTAACTTTCAAAATCTTGTATTCTCATATTCAAGTTCTTATCTCAAACTCAGTGAGATTATACATTTTCATGGGTATTTGATACCCACTTATAAAACTAAAGATCTCAAAAGTTCAAGTATTAGAATGACTCTCTCTCTATTCACTTAAACAATATATACATTTCAATATAATAATTTCTCACTTAGACAATATAGGCAGTTCAATATAATAATTCTTCACTTAGACAATATATGCATTTTAGCATAATAATTCTTAAACAATATATGCATTTCAATATAATAATTCTTCACTTAGACAATATATGCATTTCAACATAATAATTCGTTACTTAGACAATATATGCATTTCAATATAATAATTCTTCACTTAGACAATATATATGCAATTTAATATAATAATTCTTCACTTAGGCAATATATGCAATCCAATACAATAATTTTTCACTTAAGCAATATATGCATTCCAATACAATAATTTTTCACTTAGACAATATATGCATTTCAATATAATAATTCTTTACTTAGACAATATATGCATTTCACTATAATAATTCTTCACTTAGACAATATATGCATTTCAATATAATAATTCTTCACTTAGACAATATATGAATTTCAATATAATAATTCTTCACTTACACAATATATGCATTTTAATATATTAGTTATTCAAAAATATTTACAGTAAAGACTCCATATTTAGTTAAAAGCATTTAATAAATGACCATTTAAGACGTACACAAAATTACAAAAATGCTAGAAAACTTACGGACGCTACACCGTCCTTCATCAGTAGCAAAGTCAGATAATGAAGATCCATGTTATGTTTCCTATTGTTTTAAATTCATTGCTACAAATAATGCTATATTATGCAAAATTGTAGAAACTATTTCATTTGCTTATACCCTCATTTCTCTTTGATAATTTTGCATAATATCAATTTCGAATAATGACAATATTTGTATAATACTAGAAAATGTACCTAACGTTGCACGGGAGTTAAAGTAAGGATGCATTGAATTTATTAAACAAATAATAATAATAAAATAAATAAATTTTATTCATAAAGATAACAGTGAAAATTGCATACAGTCCATGTACACAAGTGCAATGGGCGTGATATGACACCACCCCCAAATCAGAAACAATCCCCCCTCCCTACGAACACAATTTAAAATGAATCCCGCGCAACCACATTCCTCATTTTCAGCAATTCCTCATTTCAAATCACATTCCTCATTTTCAGCAGCCATAGTAACATGTAAGCAAATAAAAATATAAATAAATAAAACATTCTAAACGGAATCCTTTCTCTAAGAGAAAAAGCTTAAACGCATGCGCAGTCGCTCACAGTCGACCGAAGATTTTTTTTTTTTTTTTTTTTTTTTTTAGGACTAGCGAAATAAGTTTCAGATAACCTACAAAATGCAAATTTCGATATATTTAAAAAAGAAATATATGAGAAATTGTGCTACGGATTCAGTTCAAATATCGTTGGAAAATACGTCCTTCTTTTTTTTTTTGTTTTTCCTATGGTGTCAAGATGGAAACTTTGTGATAATATTTTTGTTCGCTAAGAAACCGATTTGTATGAAAATCGAGAAAATCGCTTAAAATCGTGCTAAAACGTAATAGAATTAAAAACTAATTCTATTTTTTTTCTTAAAAAAATCTTACCGTCGTGTACCTTCCCGGTTCCTGAAATACCTGTATACCAAATTTAATGGTCGTACGAAGCTTAGATTTTCCGCTAGGGACTGCACACACATACAAATAGACAGACACACAGAAACACAAACACCTTCCTTTATTATGTAAGAAGATTGTTTTGCACTGAATCTGCCTACATCCTCAATTTGGCTCAATTTCTTGTGTAATTAATCCTGTGTATTTTTTTTTTTTTGTTTCATGCGCCACAGTTATGTAGAGAGGAAGGTATTGAAAAAGTCTCAATGTCTTCACTTTGCACAGTCTTTCTCGTAATCTATTCGCTGGTTTGTAAGTCTAAATGGGAGCGGGTTTATGGATAAAATGCGTATTGCGTTTATTTTATTTCAGTACTATCCTGGGCAATACCGGGTATTTATGCTGATCAATAATAATAAACTTGTCCGTCTGTTCGCGTGTTTGTGTCGTCTGTAGCGAAAAATCAAAGCATCGCACTGCCATGACATTTGGTACATAGGTACATGACACGGGACGATGTGCTTCGGCATAATGCTTTAAAATTATAATTAGTTTTTGTTATTTTATGTTTTAGTACGATTTTGGGCGATTTTCACAAAAATCGTTTTTTTAGGAACCGAAAATATTATCCCAGAGTTTCCAGCTTTTTCGTTGGAAAGATCGAATAATTATCTTTCAAACAAGCTTTGAACGGAATCCATATGATTCATAGAAGAATTTTCGTGAATTTAAAAGAAATATATAGATACTTTTCGTGTGTTGAGGAAGTAATCTAGCGAGATATCCGACATCCTTGATAATCACTCAAAAGTTTCTGAAGCAGCTTTTTTAAGGGGGGGGTGTTATTTTAAGCGAGCGTATTGTTAAAACGTTCTTTGGTTTTTGAGAATTCGTTAGGAGTTCCGGTATGATTGTAATCAAAGGATTACATCTAAAATTCTTGGCAGCATAGGGTTCATTTTCTAGAACGTCCCAACGTTGCCCCTAGATTTAAATTGCAAATCTATGATGAAAAATACACCGGAACTCTGTAATTCACAACGAATTCCCGAAAACCAACGAACGTTTTAGTAATACTCTCTTCTATAACAAAATAAAAAATAAAAAATAAAAATAAATGTGTGTGTAATACGTTATGTGTGTGTGCACACACGATAACGCCACAACAACTTATCTTAAATCCCATGCAACAGCGGAACATTTTCTAGTACATATTCTACTTAAATAAACGTGTACATTTCTAGCCGGGTACATTTTCTAGCTAAATATATGTGTATTTAACAATTTTACCCTTTAAATTAAAAAAATAAAAGTTTATATTTAATGCATAAATTGGATATTTGAAATGTTGCGTTTCTTTTGAAGCAAATAAGAGTATTTAGAATTTAAAGCGTGCTTATTTTTAAAACACTGCAACCGATTTATATTCCAAGAATAAAATCTAGTGTCATTAATAGATTTTTAAAAAATGTTAACGCGCAGACACCTTGATATGAAATTTGTCTGCGGCGAACAAGCACAGCAGTAGAAGGAAAAGAAAGAGGAGGAAAAAACACATTTTCTCAGATCTTGGTCTTTGAGAGCGTTAGAAACTTTGGATCGATTTGAATTGTCTGAGATGTTCGTCTAGTAGAATTGAAGAGCGTACACGTACTACTGACTTAACACGTTTATACCACTCGCAAAGAAATAGTTTGAATAAAATATGTATATATTGTATCGAAGAAAATAAATATTTAAATATGAAAGGGTGAATATGTTGATTGCAATCATGTTTATTACTTTCCATGCACATTATAATGCATAGGGAAAGTATTGTGATGGAGTCGAAAATTCGAATTCGAATTTTCGGCGATTTCAAATTTCGAAAACTTGAATTCAAATTTTCGTCGGATGAGTCCATTTCAAACAGTTTAGAAGATGTGTTGCAAAACACTGCATATGGAAAATGAACATAATTTGTGATACTTTTTTTTAATTGTATGTAACATTTTTGAAAAATTCCATTGAAAAATGTGCAATATCTCATGGACGGTTTATGGACAGTTAGTTCATGGACGGTTTTCTAGCATTCTAAAGTTGGTGTCATTAGTTTTCTAATGAAAAATTACTTATGAAATATTTATTAATCATTGTTGAAGTTCTTTGTTTTTTAAAATTTTTTTAAAAAATCATTAAAATATGATTTTTTTGATGAATATGATTTTTTTGATGAATGATGATTTTATATGATTTTTTTCAAAAATTCATCCGAAAATTAAGCGGGGGAGGGGTCTTAGTGCGTTCAAAATCAATGGGGTTCCAGAATTCACGGATTTGCTATATTCATACCAACTTACGTTCGAAACGCTTTATTCATTCGTAAGATAGGGCCTCCGTATTCTCACAGACATATATACTAACATAGACATTAGCATACATGCACACTAATATGCAGGCACACTAATGTGCATACACAATAATCCATCACACTGATATGCATACACATTAATCCAACACTCACACATACACAGACATCACCTCAAAAAAGTTCTTACATTAAAAAGTTCTTACATTCTTCAACATTAATTTATTATATTAGAAAACTTAAAATTTCATCGAAAAAAATGAACTTAATTCAAATTACGTCATTAAAATATAAGTCGCCTGGTTTAAACATTTCTAAAATGCGATACGTGCAGCGGTAATACTTTTAAAATTATCGCAATACTACAAAATTTTATTACATTAGAAAATTTAAACCTTCATCGAAAAAAATTAACTTTAGTCAAATGACGCCATTGAAATGTAAATCGCCTGGCTCTCTATGTAAAAACTGTAAATATTTCATTCATACACTTTTATTCCATTCCTTTCATTCATCATAATACTACAATAATTTATTTTATTTAAAAATTTAAAACCATGGAGATAAAAGTAATCTAACTCTATGCTTAAAACGTTATTGAAAAAGTCTGCTATAAAGTCGATTGTTCTCTATGTAAAATCAATGAATGTTTCATTAATATCAGCTATATTGCAGACTCAAGAGCTAAATAATTTCGCGTTAAACATATTCAGCAATTCTTATGCAACTCTTCTTACAGTTTGATGTGTTTACATTCTCCATACGTGAAAATTAGGCTTCGTTGTAGAAATAATCAAAGTTTGATGATAATTTAAACTAAAAAATATTGTAATTGCGTTGGCGCAGTATATAGATGCACAGAAAAAAAATTAAAAATAAAGCGGTTTTAGGACGGATGCAACACTAAATATAAATTAAACAGAACTTTAAAAATCACGATTTTGACTCAAGATGGATGCCATATTTTATTTTGAAGTGGGTAATGTGATCTTTTCATATGTGTGCAATTACTATTTTAATTTTTATTTAAAAAACTACAGAATATAGTTTGCTGAAATTTGTTTTATATATTTTATGGGATAATTTGAATACTTCATAACATTTTCAAAACAATTTGTGAATTTTAAATTCGCTTAAAAATGTTTGAAAAATTAAGTCCCGTAGGTTTCAATGTATTTCATTTTTTCAACCCGTGTTCAATCCAAAACTAATTCAGTGATATTATTTATTCACATTGCCATAAGTTCCACAGACCGTCTGAACAACATACTAAAATTTCTTTTTGATAAAGTCATTTTTACGGCAGTTATCGTGCGAACGGACAGAGAGACAGACAGAATTAATAAAGTCATAAACACTTTTCAACTATGTTGTAAAGTGTTAAAAAATAACATTTTATTTAGCCAAAAATAAGTTCAAATAGTTTAGAATCGAGTGACATTAATATTATATAAATCCATTAATTAAGAAGTGAAACATTAAAAACTTGATTATCTGATATTTACTGTATACGAGTAAAACAGAACTTTAAAACCACGTTTTCGCAGAAATTGAATTCCTGCAAAGTTCAACGTATAAATTGGTATAACCGAAAACAGATTTGTGCTAAAACAATGAAATTTGTCTATAATGGAATACTGGTACCCGTTTGATTTTAAACATGATCGAACGTCGTGAGGTCTCTTCCTCTAATTTTCAAATAAGTATTTCTAACAAGAGAGATCAATCAAGCATAAAGCATGGATTATGAAACACATTCTGACTGCAATGCAATTTTATTTAAACATCTCTAAAATGCGATACATTCAGCAGTAATATTTTTTAAATTATCACAATACGACATTAATTTATTATATTTGAAAACTTAAAACTTCATCGAAAAAAATGAACTTTATTCATATGATGTCATTGAAATATAAGTACCCTGGTTTAAACATCTCTAAAATGCGATACAATCAGTAATATTTTTAACATTATCACAATACTTCAATAACTTATTACATTTAAAAATGTAAAACTTCATCGAAAAAAATGAACTTTAATCAAATGACGTCATTGAAATATAAATCGCCTGGCTCTCTATGTAAAAGCTGTAAATATTTCATTCATACACTTTTATTCCATTCCTTTCATTCATCACAATACTACAATAATTTATTTTATTTAAAAACTTAAAACCATGGAGGTAAAAGTAATTTAACTCTATATTTAAAACTTCATCGGAAAAAGTCTGCTATAAAATCGTTTGTTCTCTATGTAAAATCAATGAATGTTTCTTTCATATCAGCTATATTGCAGACTCCAGAGCTAAATAAATTTGTGTTAAAGACATTCAGCAATTCTTATGCAACTCATCCTACATCTTTTTGTGTTTACATTATCCATAAGGGAAAATTAGGCTTTGTTGTAGAAATAATCACAATTTGATGATCATTCAAACTCAAATATATTGTAATTGCGCAGAAATTAAACAAAAATAATGTAAATGCAGAGAAATTAAGCAAAAATAAAGCGGTTTTAGGGCGCATACAACACTATATATGAATTAAAAAGAACTTTAAAAGTCAAAATTTTAACACAAGATGAATGGCATTGATCATTTAAGCTCAAGTATACTGTAATTGCGGTGTTTCAAAATATAGATGCACAGAAATTAAGCAAAAATAAAGCTGTTTTAGGACGGATACAACACTAAATATAAATTAAAAAGAACTTTAAAAATAACGATTTTGACACAAGAAGGATGCCATATTCTATTTTGAAGTGGGTCACGTGATCTCTTCATATAATATGCGTTCAATTATTATTTTAATTTTTATTTAAAAAAATACCAAATATATTTTGCAGAATTTTTTTTCATATTTTTATGGGATAATTTGAATATTTCCTAAAACTTCCGAAGCAATTTGTGAATTTTAAATTCGCTTAAAAAATGTTTGAAAAATTAGATCCCATAGGGTTCAATGTATTTCATTTTTTTCAACCCAGGTTCAGTCCAAAACTATTTTGGTGGTATTATTCATTTATATTCCCATAGGTCCCACAGACCGTCTGAACAACATACTAAAATTTTATTTTGATAAAGTCATTTTTACGGCAGTTATCGTGCGAACGGATAGACAGACAGACAGAATAATGAAAGTCATAAACACTTTTCAACTATGTTGTAAAGTGTTAAAAATATCATTAAAAGCATCAAGACTTTAATGATAAATAAATCTTCAATAATGATAAAAATAATTATTTCAGACGTAATTTTTCATTAGATAACGGATGGATGACATAAAGTTTAGAAAGTTAGCTTCAATCTTTCCAGAGACATTAAAAATTAAAAGATAATTAGAAACAAATCTTTAAAATTTGAAAACAAATCAAATAAATTAAATTCACTTCATTTGTAAACTGTTACTTTTTATTGTCTAAGCAACGTGTTTGCTTTTTAATTAAAACACCTACTTGTGTATCTTTTGCATTTGGAAATTGTCTGTCTGAAATGAAACTGGTTCTGAAGACAAAATTTCAACGGATTTTCGGCTTTAAATGTTATTAAATTTTAAACTAATTTGAATTAAAAAAAATAATTCTTACAAAGAAGTGTCGTATCTCTACACCGAATTTCGGCCAGTGACACATAGATAGACATACACCTTCTTTTGTTATATACTAGAACGAATCACACAGTATTACACTGGTCCCGACTAGCGCACACTACTTATTCTAAATAATTAAATAAGCGCCCGATACTTAAATAATACATTTGAACACAATTTAAAATGGCTTCGATCCGGAAATTACACCCTCCAAATGCCATGCTCTCCACAAAATCGCAAACAAAAAAGTAGTAGGGAAGGCGTGGTTAAAACTCCTAGGCGGGCATGCGCAGTAAAATCTGCTGATAAATAGGTTGTGCCCGTGTTACGTGCGTAGACTTCACACAATAAGATAATTTAGAATTTACAAAAATTAAAATTACTTATGAAATTGAAATTTCATTTGTTAGAATGCTAAGGTATATCCGGATTTTTCAGTCAAATTATAGAATTGTGCTAAACTTAAAATTTTAGATATATATATATATATATATATATAATTAATATTTAAAAGCGAAAACGTTGCATTAACTACCATAATGACTAAAAACTCATCCCTAGTACAGTCATTACAAATAAGTTCTAACATAAATAACTATAAACCAATACAAATAGGATAAAAATAGTAGGTAACTGATCGCTATAATGGGAAAACAGGGAATGGGGAATAATTAATGGAATGAGAATATACAATCGAAAAAGACATGAGCATAATTGTATGCAAAAAAAAATTAAATATATAATTATATATAAAAATATATATAAATATATGACAATATATGACAGTGCAAACATAGAAAAAATAGAAAAAGCAATAACTGTTAGCACTAGATAAAAGGATCAAGACAAGGGAAACAATTAGTTGCAACTAATAAAAGGTGACAAGACCATGCCATAAGACTATAAGCATACAACATAAAAAATGGAGGTTAATTCGAGATTGCACTCTCGTCAGGACAGCACGTACAATCTGAATTAAAAACGAAAGAATAGCCAGTTTCTGACAATGGCGATAGTTTATATCTATAAACACCATTGGCACTGTCTACTGCCTAATGGATGGAAATATAATACAAGCTAAAAGAAATAAAAATCAGAAATAGAAACTTGCATGTGCTTGAGCTAAGTGTTGGATGAAGAGCTTGCCGACAGAACACACAGCACACTACATCCATCTGTCAAAGCGTATGATAACCGGAATGAAGACGAACCGGAATGCATAATCGAGTGAACGTGAACGGAAAAGTTTTAACAGTTATCGTTCAAAAATATCAGAATAAGACTTAGGACATGTGGTTAGTCATGGTGAAAAGAATGGGTGAAATTCATAAAAATGTGTTCTCCAACCAAGAATAAATAATGCAATTGTAAAATTACTACGTGATATATTTGAAATTATTAATAATATTATTAACAAAAAATTCCGGATAGTGGTAATTTTGACAAATGCGCTTAAGATTATTGATGTGGAGACAGTGACACTGAGGAACAGAAATTCTCTGTATTCGAAAAAGCTGGTTTAAAATGATGTTTCTAAACAACTGAATAGAATTACAAGAACAATATGTTAGCAGCTTAATAGTGATGAAGTTATAAGAATCTTTTTTATCAAATAGATTGGTAATAACAGGATGATGGCGGGTATCTAAATTTAAATGTTTTTCTCAATAATTAACAGTTTGACTAACACTAGGCTCAATAAGGATTAATTTAAGGTTAGAGGGGTAAAAATCAATATTTATTGGAGATGAATAATATCAATGATAATACAAATTAAGTCGTCTATATCGATGTATAATATAAGAATTAGAGAAAAATTGACGTTTATAATAATAAAGATATAAGTTAGAAAGAATACTGCTACTGCAGCCCCCTTGAGGTACAGATGTTTGTAAATATATGCTATCACCTTGGATAATATAATTGTATAAAACGAAGTGCAGTAGCATAGTAAAGTTATTAACTTCAAAAGAAACATGATTAGAAGATATATAAATTTTGGAATAGTGTATTATGAGTTACTACATACTTTCTAACATTGGATTTACTAATTTATATTTATATATATATATATATATATATATATATATATATATATATATATATATATATATATATATATATATATATTATATATATATATATTATATATATATATTATATATATATATATATATTATATATATATATATTATATATATATATTATATATATATATATATATATTATATATATATATATATATATATATATATATATATATAAGGGTGTCCCATAAAGATTGAAACGCTCTTTAATTCTTTACCTGTTGGAGATAAGTGGGCAATGTAAATTGCAAAAATGTCGAAAGTATGGTAGGGAATAAGACTACGGTAATCAAATAGTCCACCCATTATTTTTCAAAAAGTTACACTTTTTAAATTTTTATACGACCCCCTTAAACAAATTTGGTCAATCAGAAAATTTTTATTTTTAATGCAACAAGATCATTAAAAAAAACCGCATTAAAAAAACTGGCCCGGAAAAGTTTTTTCGGAATTTCGTGAAAGCGTAATTTAAACAACAAGGATCATTAGAAAACTTTTCCGGGCCAGTTTTATATATATATATATATATATATATATATATATCACCAGAAAAGTAGACAAGTAAATGGAAGTAATATACCAAAGATTGGCCGGGGGCTTTTAGCTTTTTGTCTAGACAACACTCCCGGAAGCCGATATATTGCATAAGATCTGAATACCGAAGTATCAAAAATGTAAAAAGATGTAAAAAGTGTGTATCAGATCATGAAATCGTGGAATAACCCACAAGATTCGAAATCCAAAACCTGCATTAAAGTGTCTTAATTCTACAATTTAAAAGTCAATAAGAATTAAAAAGTATAGTTTATAAACACGTAACCAGATACTATACCATGACTTCAATACTTCAATAAGCAAGACGAATACGCAGCAATCTATCCACACGTTTATATTCATCATATAGGAAAGTATACACGGCATATGCCTGTGTAAGGAAGTCATGATCAACCCTTTACCGGTTCTGTATCTAAATATATACGGTAGCTTTCAGTTACTGTTAAACCATAAAATCTACATATGATGTTGCTCAGAAAACGCTTCGGAAATCCTTGTGCAATTGAACCATGGAGGAAGCCAATTTCGGTGTTGTAACGATCATTAACGTTCCTGTTTATTATTTTGCTTCGTATAAGTTGGTTCAATATTATGTTTCTGTACACATTCCGATGTAAACATGAATTCCAAGAAACAATGTAATTTATTTCAAATATTTAAAATCCCTACGTTTATCGTAGAGTCGAAATCCAGTGGAACCATCAGGAAGTTTGTACAGAGACTGGTATTTTATAACTTTCATACTAAAATTACATATTTATTTATAAATATATATATATATATATATATATATATATATATATATATATATATATATATATATATATATATATAATATATATCTATATATATATATATATATATATATAATATATATATATATATATATATATATATATATATATATCAATTTACTAACATAGTGCCATGGATAGTTTTGAATATAATTACCCTACTAAAAATTATAATTTCAATAAATGTAAGAATAAAAATTACAAAACCTGTCCATCTGCTTCTAATACTCAAATCAAGAACAAAAATAGCCATATGCCGTTCTGTAAATTAATTTTTTTTGCATTTACCGATTATCATGTAACATTTGTAATCTATCATACATAGGATAAACTAGTAATCCCATTCATCTACCTATGAATGTTCACAGAGATCACGTCAAAAAATATATCCTCGATAACAATTTTCTTCCTACTTCTAATGAATTAAAATATTTCCACTTTGCTAAACACGGTTTTGAAAATATTACTATGCATATTTTGAATATAAAAATTAATACAGCTGATAGAATTTTTTTTTAACTTTTATGTTAAATTAAATTGTACTCTTTTACCATATGGATTAAATCAATTATATCTAAATGGTAATATTGTAAAAAATAATTTTGTAGATAATAAATATTCTATTTTTAATCACCTTTTGTCTGAAACCCCATTTAAATAGCAAATCTGTTAATCTCAAAAGATTTAAATGTGGTAAGGGAAGCTCAAAACATCATGATTATAAAGATAAAATGTTTACATCATCAATTTAACAGCACTTATGAATGGAAATTTATAAATTCATGGGTAATTGCTGCAAAGAAAAAACATTTAAATAATGTTTATGCCATTTTCTTAAAATTAAATCATACTAATGAACATTTTAATCATATTTTCTATGATTTGCTCATTACTAGATCAAATTATATAAAATTAAAACTTAATCAATTTCATAATAATAATACGTCTACTAATTCTTATTGTGTAATTTCTTTTAAGCATCCAATTTATTATTCTATAAATTTTGGGAATCTATTTAACAAGTTCAAACATTTATCGCCTATTGGGGATTTGAGTGTTTCAAAAGACTTTTAAATACAACAAGCCTATTGGTAGATCCATTATTGATTATAATGAAATTTCTCAATCTCTCTCCATAGATAAAGATTCCATGTCAAATGTAGATAGCGAAAGTACTTGCAAAATAGACGAATATATTAAATATCGAAATCCACACAGTTACAGGAGACTTAGCCATAATTAAAGACGACACGTTAAGAACCATTATGTCATTTGGCACAAAATTCAGGTTGCCATCTTGTAATAATTCTTTTAAAGTTTTAATGTCAATAAATCTTGACCTTAATAAGTATATTTATAAATTAGCTTCTAAATATGCTCTGCTTTTAGAGGCATTTAATAAGTGGAAATTTGCTTTATTAAAATTTATTAAAAATACCATTTGTAGTATTAAATTGTCTAGATACATATATAATATTGATAATATAATACACTCCAATTATGATTTACAAAGATCTTTTGTCATTACTTATATTGATAAAGCCTCTAATAATTATGCTATAATCTGTAAAAAATTCTCTAAAATTATTTAAAGAATTAAAGAATAATAGTCTATTTAAATTAGACTTACATTCCCTTAATAGTATCAAACTGAAAATTATCAATATGTATAATGATTTAAATATTAATAATAAATTTCTTAAATTTCCATATGTTGTGCTTAATCCTAAATTTCATGAAAGTTCTATTAAATTCAGAACAGTAACTAGTGGACATAATGCTTACTCTACTACTGCGAGTACTAAATTACTACTAAATTATTTAAATCTAATAATTGATAGTTTACGTTATTCTAGTATAATATAACTACCTTATTCTAAATAATAGTAAAGAATTAAAGAATAAAAACTAATTGTATTTCAAACTTTTGATTTTGTTACATCTTTATAAGATCTAACGAAATTCATCAAAACAAGATATAACAAAAGATCTTTGTATGATCTTTTTAATAATATTAAGATCTCTGATCTATATGTTGTAATCTTAGCTCTATATAATGCTTATATTACCAATCAGTCTACTCATACAATATTAAAAATTTTTCTAAACTTCTTAACTTTGTTCTTTTCAATAATTATATATTTCAAAGTAATAAATTATTCTTACAAGTCCCAGGGGTTCCACAAGGTGGCTGCAGTAGCAGTATGTTAGCTAATTTATACCTTTATCATTATGAACAGTCTTTCACTTCAATAGATTATAAAATTTACAGATATGTTGATGATTTGATTTGTTTAGTATCTACTGAAAACTATGTTATAGATATAGATTTCTATTGAGACAATTTGGAATTAATTCCTAATGAAACCACTATTAGTAATAATATTATTTTTTTGGATTTAAATCTAATTATTAAACCTACTAATGGAATAGTTACTAATTTATATGATAAAAAGACTATTTTAATTTTAACGTTAATAAAATATTACCATTTAATTCCTGCAACTCGATTCAATTGTTTAGAAATATTATACTTAATGAACTTTTTAGAATTTATAAATTATCAGAGATAAAAATTTCATGCTATGCATATAAATAATCTAAAAATTACCAGTAAATTATATAAATATCCAGCATATTTAGTAAATGGTATAGTTAAAAAGTTTGGATGAGCTGAATATTCTTGAATTCTCTTCTTAGTATCTTATATTAGCCAGACATCAACATTCTCTTAAATAAACATTACATTGTATTTACATCCCCTTATACATTAGCCTCACTGTTTTCTATTATATTATACGTCCCATTATTTTGTAGCTCTTTCTGTAGAATATCACTTTTTAAAGCCATTTCGCATTACTGTTACGTATTTCTCACAATTGTCAACAGTAGTTCTCTACTTTTATCCTTTGCGATTGGCAATACTGGTCTCTTCATTCTGGACTCCATTGGTTAGGACATATGCAGAATTTTTTTCAGGCATTCTTGTTTCTTTTATAATTTTTCATCTTCATGTGTGTAGTCCAAGTTATTAGTGTTTATAGATATAATCTATCTCTAATATCAGAAACACATATTTTGTGTTCATTTTGATTAAATACTTGGACTTGAAGAAGAGTTTTTCAAAATGAACAATTCATTTATTTAGGCCTAGTGCTTATCCACATTTAAAGCTTTAATGCTTGGATTTTGTTCGATTTTCAATTATCGATTCCATTCCATTGATATTTGTTGATTATCTACAGCTTAGTGACTAGAAATTTTCATTTTATTTTCCATTTGATTGATGATTCTCTATTTAATACTTCTTTTTATTATGTAGGCATATTTTAAAGTTAGGGTTTTTTGAGTTACAATTTCTCTCTATTCTATCATCTGATTTTCAAACTATTATTATAATATACATACATACACATATATATATATATATATATATATATATATATATATATAATAGTTTGGAATTTCGATGTATTTTTATAAAAAATAAATAAAAATGAAAGAATTAACCTACGGATTTGGTTCAAACATCTTTAGAAAGAACTCTTTTACGCTCTTTGATTCCAATGGTATCAGGACGAAAACTAATATAATATCTTGATAATATCTTCGGTCATTATGCTAAAATATAAAATACCTGAAAAACTGTTTCGAAATTAAAAAAAAAATAGGTAACACCGTGGTGCACCCTCCCGAGTCCTGAAATACATGTGTACCAAATTTCATGGCCATGCGATGCTTAGATTTCCCAATACAGACTACACAGATATAGACACACAGCCATCTTCTATTATTATGTAAGAAAATAAAAATATTTTGAGTTTTTGTGTAAGAAAACAAAAATATTTAGATTTTTATTTTTAATTAATATATCTAGTCTAAACCTGAAAATGCAATTTGTCAGTTTAGAAATTCATAAGAGATAAGTTATAAGAGAAATGTGCTTCATTTGATAAGTTTAAGCTTCCACCAAAATCTTTGTATAAATCCCATTCCTTAGGCACTGGAATAGCGGCGGAACGTGACAAATCTCTCTTTGGTTCAGTCCAGCGGAATTAAGCATAGTATCTACTTAAAGTTACAAAAGTTTCAAAAACGTTTGGACTCCGGTGTGTTGGCTTTATCTTTGCAAAATAAATTTTAGTAATTGGACATTTCTGAATTTTTCATTTGGAGAAACGTTTTCAATTATTTATAAAGATTTCTATAGCGCCTACAGGAAAAGCACTTTTATAAAGAGTACTCATGTGCTAATAAATACTTTATAAAAGCAGTCCCTGCTGTGAAAAATCCAAAAATAGTAATTACTCAAGTTCAAAAGTGTTGTCTTACTCTTGTTGCTCATCAAATTATTTAATTTTATGTGTTAAGAAAAATATGAATTTTCATTAGTTTAAATTTGTTAAAAATAAAATGCTCCTTTGTCTAAATTATATCAAACTAGCATATATTATATACACGGCATTGGTTGGGATTTAAAATATGTGCAAATTCCAGTATTTTAAATGCTATTGTTATTCAGAAATTCTATTAAAGTAATAAATTTAACTCTCCTAAGAAGAAATATACAAGTGTCCGTTCTCGAAATACCAAATTATATTCATAGGTAGATCGGAAACAGGTAGATCACAGGTGAATAGAAAATATATGAGTTTGAAAAATATTTGCCAAAATAAAACAGATGGCATAAGACATTGAAAATATCAATGATTTCCCTAATCTTATATCCCCAGACGTCGTTAATTAGTTTAACCTACTTAAAATGTAATACCTTTAATTTATAAAATTTATTTTTAAATCAATTTATTTATTATTTGAATCGTGCAAATTCAATAAAAATTGTCTGCTATTTAAACCCATTAGATTTAATTCCGTTACTAAGTAACAAAATATAATTTTCTTCCGATAAATTTTTGCAAAAAAAAAAAAAAAAATCATCCGCATATTACTTATTCCATGGATGATATAATCTTGTGTTTCTAACACCTTCCATAACAGTTATAAAGTATTTGAGTTTCGTCATTCTGTCTGTCTGTCCGTTTGCACGATAACGGTTGTAAAAATGACTTTATGACATTTTAGAATGCCGTTGAGACGGTCTGTGGCTGCATATGGGGATCAAAAAGAAAAATATCACCCAATTATTTTTAACATTTTACAACATAGTTGAAAAGTGTTTATAACTTTGTTCATTCTGTCTGTCTGTCCGTTCGAACGATAGCTGCCGTCAAAATGACTTTATCAAAATGAAATTTTAATATGTTGTTCAGAAGGTCCGTGGGACCTGTGGCACTATAAATAAATAATATCACCCACTTAGTTTTGGATTGAAACCGGGTTGAAAAAATAAAATACATTGAACCCTATGGGACCTAATTTTTCAAACATTTTTTAAGCGAGTTTAAGATTCACAAATTGCTTCGAAAATTTTAGAGAATATTCGAATTATCCCATAAAATATTTTTAAAAAAATTCAGAAAAATATATTCAGTTGTTTTTTAAATGAAAATTTAAATAATAATTACAGCAACTATATGAAGAGATCACGCGACCATTATATGAAGTGATCACGTGACCCACTTCAAAATAAAATATGGCATCCATCTTGTGTCAAAATCATGATTTTTAAAATTCTTTTAATTTATGTTTAGTGGTGTATCCGTCCTAAAATCGCTTTGTTTTTGCTTAATTTCTGTGCATCTATATTCTAAAACCAGCGCAATTACAATACCGGGTGGTCAGAATTAAAACAACCCTACTCTGAGCTTTCTATACATCGAACTACTCAATGTAAAGGCTCCAAAATTATTGAACCTACTATTCAAGACATGGGGAAAGGGATTACGTGAAAAAAAAATTAGTTCCAGAAACACCGATAGGTGGCGCTGTACAACAGAAAATATGCTGAAAAGACACAAAATAATCACTGAAAAACAAACACATGCGATATGGAATTTTTCCTTTTTACTTTCTTTTGCTGATATGAAAAAAAAGAAGATAAAAAAGTGAAGAAACTTAAACTGTCATTGTAATTGCAATTTCGCACTATAAGCACAAAAATTTGCATAAACCCTTGGTTTGCAGCTACTATGTTCTGGGCATAAAAGGGGATAAAACTGGGAAATTTTCATACTTATCAGCAATGGCTGTCACACTGCCAGAACGGGCTTTGCTTGTGAAGCTGTTTTATGAAAACAAAGGACATGCTGCAGCTGCACTTCGAGAGTTTCGCCGACTTAAGAATTTGCGCAAAGGACCATTACTTCCACAAGCTCTCAGGAGAATGATCGCTCGATTCGAGAAAACTGGCCATCTTGGAGTTCAGCCGGGTTGAGGACGCAAATCGACTCGTTCAGATGTCGTTGACGATGTTGCCACCGCTATTGTTGAACAATCAATGGATAACGTTATAGGCTGTAGTAGTGTACGTGGAGTGTCACGACACTTGGGTGTTCCCTATAGCACAGTGCGGAACGTACTGAGAAACATAGTGCATTTTTTCCCGTACAAAATTAGTCACAATCACCACTTGCTGATCATCGACAGGGAGAAGCGACTGACCTTTATATTGACATTTCTGACTAGAGTTGAAGTGGATGCATCGTGGCCATGGCAGATTCTATGGAGCGATGAAGCGCATTTCCATCTAAGTGGAACAGTCAACACCCATAACTGTCGCATTTGGGACACGGAAAACCCTCGTACCTTCCAAGAGATTCCACTTCACTCACCGAAAGTTACAGTGTGGTGTGGATTCACAGCCACATTCATTCTTGGACCTTTCTTTTTCGAAGAGGCTACTCCCAATGGCCCTGTGACATGCACCGTGACGGCCAGGAGGTACAAAAACATGCTCGAAAATTTTGTTGTACCCCAACTGCAACAGCACCAATGTCTTGATTCAATTACCTTTATGCAAGATGGAGCGCCTCCACACATTGGACTCTGTGTACAGCAGTTTCTTCGGCAACATTTTACTAATGGTAGAGTAATTAGTCGTGCGTTTCCGACAACCTGGCCATCTCGTTCTCCAGATCTTAATCCCTGTGATTTTTGGCTGTGGGGATACTTAAAAAGTCTTGTTTATCGAGGACGTCTGGTAACCTTGGCAGATTTGAAAGACAATATCACTCTGTATGTGAGAAGCATCTCAATCGACCAATTACGATCCGCAGTTGAACCAGCTGTCCACAGACTGCAGATTTTACATCTTGAAGAAGGGAACCATATTGAGCAGCATTCCCTGCATCGATAAGGTCCTTGTGATATGAATGTTTGGTACGTTCGATTAAAATGTGTTACAAATATGAATTTTGTGTCTTTTCAGCATATTTTCTGTTGTACAGCGCCACCTATCGGTGTTTCTGGAACTAATTTTTTTTTCGCGTAATCCTTTTCCCCATGTCTTGAATAGTTTTCCTGTTTAAGTTAAATTTCGTATAAAATTATTATTTTGTTATCCCATCCTCTTATTAGCCACGTCTTCCCTAGAAAATATCTACTATGCTTTATTAATCAGTGTTATACGAGTCTCTTCTAAGGACTAATCATTAAGTATAACCTTTTCGTTGAAAAATGATGTGTTTTACCTTCTTTGCAGTCCAGTCTTCTATATGATATTTAGTTTCGCGTGAGAAAGAGATTTACTTTTCCTCGGCTTTTCTTATTGATCTATCGTCGAACACTGCTGTAATGTTATTTGCAATGTTGAGAGTTCTACAGAACTGTGGAAACTATGTTGCTAACGAAGCTCTGATATGCTTTGGTTTATAAGCACGCAATAAATATTTAGAAAATGATATTATTATCTTTTTTGTTCTACATAAAATATAGATCAATTTGTATTGACTATATAACAAGAATATAACAACAATACAAACTAGATAATAGTAGTAATTAACCAGATACAATGACTTTCGGTTATTTCCCTGAACAGTTATTTTGCTACAATGATCGTTCTATAAATAATTCAAACTGTAATATTTAACTTTATACAATGTCTTTTTGGTTATTTCCCTCAACAGTTATTTCATTGCAATAATCGTTCCTTATTTTTAAACTGTATTACATAACTTGATACACACAATTCGGTTATTTCCATTTACAATTATTGTTCTACAGATATCATTCCTTATATTTAAACTGTAATACATAACTAGATACAATACCTCTTTGGTTATTTCCCTCAACACGTATTTTGTAACAACAATCATTCCTTATACTCAAACTTTAATACTTGACTTGATGCAATGCCATTTCGGTTATTTCCCTCAACAGTAATTTTGTAACAAAAATCGTTCTTTATATTCAAATTGTAATACATGACTTGATACAATGTATTTTGGTCATTTCAATCAACAGTTATTTCGCTACAATGATTTTTATTTATATTCAAACTGTAATTAACTAGATACAATGGCTCTTCGGTTATTTCCCTCAACAGTTATTACAATGGCCAGTACTTAAGTTTCTAGAAATGTGGCAATACCAAAAATAATAGCTTTAAGTGTAGACGATTTTTTTAACTTTGAACTGTCACGTGAACATAGGTTGTTTAAGAACGATAAATGCTATAAATAAACGAAAGAAAACATTCCATATAGAGAGGCAAGGAGTAAAGTTGAACTAAAAAGAACATACGCAACAGCATGCAAAAAAGTAGCACAAGCTGAAAATTTAGAAGAGACAAGGGAAGAAGAAAAGACAGTGAAACTAAAACAAACTATAGAAAACCTGAAAAATTTAAACCGGAAATTAATAGAAAACATTAAGGAAACAGAAAACGGAGAAATAGCAAACAGAGGAAAAGTACAAGAGGATATAACATTGCTAAAGCAAGAAAATTCCGAACTAAGGGCAGAAATAGAAGGAGTCAAAAAAGAAAATAAAAAGTTTAAAATCACTATTGAGGCTCTCAAGAAAGAGTACGAAGACATAAAGGTTACAATAAAGAATCAAAAAACAGAGGAACAACTTATCAGTGGAGGACCGGCAGGAACAGTAAAATCTAACAGCCGTTCCAAGCAGAGGAGGGTCGTTTCGTTTTCGGAGCAGGGGCTCTAAGCGAGATGGTTATCTTCTGTGGTGGTGCAGTTGCAGTTACTCAAAACTTATTACTCGTCGACATTTTTTACCCTGTTTTCATAACTCTCCCTGTTTCGGGGTTGAAATCCAATCTTCCAGTAATTTAAAAGGAGATGAACTTTACAGACTTAAATGACCTTTTTCAAAGTGTGAGAGGAAAGGCTAAGTGCCATACCCTCTGAGTTTTAGCTCCTTGGAGCGAAATAAATAAATAAATAAATGCTATAAATACGGCGTCTTTTAAAATTAATAAGGTAGTATTAAAACATGTATTTAAATCGAAGGGATTTTCGAGTTATGATTTATTATAACTTTCGAAAAGGGTTGGCCAGCGGGACATTGGTTAGCTCGCGGGAATTGTACTCGGAAGACCCGCATTTGATTCCCGGTTCTGTCCAAACTGTCTCCTGGTTCATGTGGAGTACGGGCATGTTAAATATGTGGGTCCGTATGTCCTTCCAAGAAGTTGGTGATAGGGGGAGGAGGATGGGTGCTGCTCCTGTGGGTGCTGCCCCACTGCTTTAAAAAATTCCCTCTTAGACATAGGAGTCTCATTGACGAATTTCGTGAAGGTCGGCCAATAACTGCTTGTCGCCAGAAAGCATTGATGCTGTGCAACAGATGATGACTTTAAATCGTCATGTCGCATATGATGAAATTGAGGCATCTTTGAACATTTCAAAGACCCGAGTGCATTCAAATTTAGACAACATGCCTTCAGTCAGACACTGTCCAGTCTGACCTATCTCGCCGCCAATTCAGACGGATCCTCCTATACTGAGGAGTCAATGGTAGGGGCCTTAATGAACGTCGTCATTTAATATCACCTCCTGCCAGACGTCTATGAATAGTACTTCTTGATACAAGATGTATGGAAGATGGCAAACTCGTTTGAATGGCTGATAGCGACGCCATTGATTTGAATGTGTCTTCTCTCCTGGCTGCACGATCCTCTCGAGCGGGTGTCTGTCTTCGGTGTCCTGAGCCTCTGCTACTGTCACATGTGCCTTCTTATCCACTGTTGTTCTTATCCACACAAAGCAACTACCATATCGCTTCGATCATGATGACTGCTGATACGTGTGTTGGGCCAATCTCTTCCTTATAAAATTATCGACTCTGACAGTTTATTCCTTTGCATATCTCTTAAAATGATATTTGCATGCCGAGTTTCGTGGCTGTAACTCAATTTTTTATGGGTTACATGTTCTCGCAATATATAGTAATTTATATAGAATTTTTTTTTAAATATATTGTCAATATCTATGTCTTTAAAATATTTAAAATATATCTCTCTCTCTCTATATATATATATATATATATATACATTCCCGTACAATGAAAGTTGCGCACCAAGAAGAAAGCATAGGATGAACCTGAAATTTTATTGATGGAAGGATACAGATGAATGATATACATGATCACAAAACAGCGCAGCAAAACACGTATAGAGGGAGCTCTGGCATACAGTCCGGTCATCCTCAATAGCGCGTCGCACCGCCTCGTGCTGCGATACAAGCAGCAATACGGTCCGGCATGGTGTCAAACAGACGCCTGATGTTGTCCTGCGGCAGACGAGTCCACACCTGTTGGACGTTACGTTCCAAATCCCGAAGATTGCGGCAGCGAGGCAGCTGGCGTTTCAACTGGTCCCACACATGCTCGATAGGGTGGGGAGCGGGCTGGCCATGGAAGTGTCTGGACATGACTCAGGCAGGCCTGGGCGACCCGAGCCGTGTGCGGCCTGGCATTATCCTGCCGGGATTGCGCACCTGGAATACCAGCAACGAATGGGAGCACATGGGACCGTAGAATCTCATCCACGTACCGCTGGCCCGTCAATGTTCCAGGTATCACTACTAGAGCGGATCGGCTGTCGTAAACTATCGCTCTCCAGCCCATGATGCCTGCAGTGGGACTGATGTGGCGCTCGACAACGAGGTTGAGATTGTAGCGTTGTGCAGGGCACCTTCACACCCGGACACGCTGATCATCAGTCCCCAAAACGGAGCGGCACTCATCGCTAAACACAACACATCGCCAGTCTGTAGCGTTCCACTTTGCTCTGACTCGGCACCACTGCAACCGGAGCCACCGATGTTTCCATGTTAATGACAGCATACGTAAGGAACGCTGGGTTCGCAGATTCGCTTCCTTCAGGCGTCTAGATATCGTTCGTGGGCACACAGGAGCCGCTACGTGTGCCTGTATCGCAGGTAGGGTCGCCGTTAGTTTTATACATGCCTGCCTCACGATCATTCGATTCTCTCTACTAGTGGTATGCCTGGTCCGTCCAGAGCCGGTCTTCCGTGTCTGAGTGGCGTCCCGTCACCAGTGCTCGCAACACCGTCGGACGGTATAGTCCGAACGATCCATCCGGGTATATAGTCCGAACGGTTATCCGGGGCGCTGCCCACCCTTCGGTTTTCTGCCTGATGATCAGGCCTCTCTCGAAGTCCGTCAGTTGCGTATATCGACGTCTCTGGCGTCTACCCACACTTCTTTTCACCCCGTACTCGTGCTTGCGTCGTCCAAAGCTTCTCGCATTGATGGGGCTTCGACTACACGCCGGGTTATAAAGCCGCTAGCTCATGCCTGTAGCGCCACTCACGGGTGTACGGTCATGCGCAATCGAACCAGACTGGGATCATTTGCATACCAGCCCGCCCTTTAGCTGTTTACATCATTTCGCGGCTGTACCGCGTTTTCGTCTTGGTGAGCAACTTTCATTGTCCGTGGGTGTATATATATATATATATATATAATTACCGTAATTATACATCCCATAGCCGTAACTGCTTTTACACACACTTAAAAGTATAATACCATTCACTTTATTTTCTATCACTTTCTTTATTACTGAAATCGGATGAATTGAATAAAAATCGTGTGCAGTATAAACACATGTGATTTTTTTACGCATTGTAAATAATTTAATTCCATTGCTCATCAATAAGATATAATTTTCTTCGCATACATTAAAAAAAAAAAAATCATCTGCACAATAGAATTTTTAATCATTTAGGAGGTTTAATTTTGTGTTCGGAATTGAAACTTGGACAGGAAAATCTGTCAAAAACTATAAATTTTTATGCGAAATAGACTTTTGATTTATGTATATAGATATAGAATACGTTTTACTAATCAATGTTATATGATTTGCTTCTAATGGATAATCCTAAAAGTAAGTTTTTTTCTTTGAAAGAAAACGTATTTCACCTCCATTGGGGTCGTGTCCTCCAGTGACTTTACCTCCATTGACATTTAGTTTCGCGTGAGAGAGAAACGTACTTTTCTCCTGTTGTTCTCATTGATCTATCACTGAACACTGCTGTCATTTTATTTACGATGTTGAGATTTGTATAAAATTGCAGAAACTCTGTTGTTAGTGAGACACTGATATGTTTTACGTATAAGCACGCAATAAATGTTTCAAAAATAGAGATTGTGTCTTATTTTGTATAAAAAAACATGGATCAATTTTTATTGAATACTAGCAGCATACCCGTTCTTCGTACGGATTATATAATATAAAGAAACTTATAATTCGCAATCATGTGCAAATTCTGTTAAAATATTAAATTTATTGCTCCTAAAGAGAAGCTAAAGAATATCTGTTCTCACTATGCAAAATTATCTTCACGGGCAGATCTGAAGAATAAAACATCCTGGCCCCTTTTGTAAGCAAATTTACAAAAAAAAAAAAAAAAAAAAAAAAAAAAAAAAAAAAAAAGAATTGAATCAATATATGCAACCCCGTACTATTTATATTGTCGCAGATTAGAAAAAATGCCAGTGTGTTAGTAGAAGATTACCCGTATTACAATACGAGTCTCAAAAATCTTTGTCAAAATAAAAGAGATGACGTAATAAATTGAAAATATCAATAATCTCCGTATTCTTTATACCAGAAGGTCGTAAATGATTCCAATATATGCCAATATATATCAAAACATATGCCAATATACCTGTACTACTTATATTCTCGTAGATTAGAAGATATACCCGTGAATTTGTAGAAGATTACTCATACAACGTATAATATATGAGTTTAAACAATTTTTGTAATAATTAAACAATTGCATAATAACTTGAAAATATCAATAATCCCTGAATCAATAATCTCCGAAAATATCAATAATAATAACGTTGAAACCTGAAGACCGTAATTGATATTATCCAGTCAAAATTCTATAAGAAAAATCAAATCGTTCTTTTCTAAAATATATTTTTATATCCATTTATTACTTTCCTTATATACATAATGTATAAGGAAAGTATTGTGACGGGGTCGAAAATTCGAATTCGAGTTTTCGACGGGAGAGCACGTTTCAAGCATCCCTGATCACGAATCAAACATTTTTGGAGTGATGGCTGTGTGTGTGTGTGTGTGTGTGTGTCAGTGAGTCTGTGGAGACGATAACTGACGAACGAATGGACCGATTCGAACAAAATTTGGAACAAAAATCACAATCCATAAACACTGGAAGCCTATTGTTTTTATACGCAATCGAATGTTCAGAACCCTCCTAAATTTTCGAATGAAATATTGAAAAAATCGTCAAAAAATCAAAATCACTAATAAAGTTACGCAAATAGACATTTCTTATGTAATTTTTCATTAGAAAACGATTGACATAAATTTTAGAACGCTAACATAAACCGTTCTCGAGATATTGTACAATTTTTCAAAAAAATTATCAAAAAGTCATAAAATAAAAATATTTCCTATTGAGAAACATGTTCACTTTTCATATGTAATACCATGTGATAAATTGGGTGACATCATTCTCGTAGATCTAGCTCGTTCCATTCATGAAAAAAGATACTTTAAGTAATACTTTTGTATTTGAACGCCAATAGTCGTATATCTGCTGTAAGAATAACTTATTTCTTCATCCATAACGCTTGGCGAGATTTTGGCGACGAATTTGAAAGAATGTCGCTAACTTGGCGACTTTTTGAAATGTTGCCAAATTAACGAAAATCTCGCCAAATGGATAAAAATGACGCTAAATCAATGAAAATGACGACTAATTGTCGAAAATTCAATATCTTGTGGAAATAATATTAGTATCTACTATAAGAAAAACCTATTTTTTTTACTGTAAAAGTAGTAAATTCATTACATTATATAAGGAAAGTCATGTGTTGCCCACATCAGATTTTTTATTATTCAAATCGAAAAAATGATAATTAAAATTAACAGACAGATTTAATTTAATTGTGTTTCTGAGCAACATGATATAAGATATAATCTTCCTCATAAACTGCGAAATTAAATAACCATTTTGATTTCTTTATACTTTTCATTGTTCAGTAAAAGCTTGTGAAACCAAGGAGATAGATTTCCCATTTAAATCATGTTTCAAACAATTCATATTTTCAGAAAGTGACTAATTAGTGCAAAAAATTTCCCCCAAAACTCAGAGATACAGTTTTAATTCACTTTTAAACGATTTTCAAGCTTTTCTTTAGGATAAACCACGGAGTTAGAGAGTAGAACTCCTAGGAAAAAGTTTCGTTTTTCATTAATATCTCGACAACCCCTGGTCTTAGATACTCGAAACTTGGGCTAAATTTATGGGAGACTATTTCAAGGCTATCCACAAAATTTCATCAAATTTGGTTCAGCTGTTCTCCCGTGATGATGAGACAAACGAAAATGTTGTTTTTTACTAATATCTCGAGAACCACTGATCGTAGAAACTCCAAATGTGGACTAAATTTTAAGTGAGACTATTTTCAGATTACTCACAAAATTTCATCAAATTCGGTTCAGCCGGTCTCCCATGATGACGGGACAAACAGACAGACAGACAGACAGACAGATTTTCAATTTTATTTATATAGACTATCAGAAGTATCCGCCTGGGCCCAGTCTTGATTGTTTACATGTTAATATAAAATCTTACATTCAGTTACAAATGTTAACATTTCAACCAGTTGAAATAGTTGTTCTTTCCATTTATTCATGTAAAGAATAACGTACATATTTTCAAAATAATCATGTTCTTATATTTTACTAGCAGCATACCCGTTCTTCGTACGGAGTATATAATATAAAGAAACTTGAAATTCATAATCATGCCCAAATTCTTATAGTATACTAAATGACATGTTTAATTAAAATATTCTGTTAAAATATTTAATATAATGCTCCTAAAAAGAAGTTTAAGAATCTCTGTTCTCGCTATATAAAATTATCTTCATGGACATATCTGAAGAATAAAACATCTTGGACCCCTTATGTAAGCAAATATAAGAAAAATATGGAATTGAATCAATATATGCAAAATAAAAGCGTTAAAATTGTATGGGACCCGTACTAATTATATACGCGAATATTAGAAAATATAACCTGTATTAGTAGATTACATGTATAAATTGAAAATACCAATAAACCCGTAATCTTTAAATCTTAAGACAGTCATTTATTCCAATATATGTCAAAATTAAAGTGCTAAAATTATATGGGAAGATATACACGTACTACTTATAATGTCCGATTATTAGTAGAAGATTACCCGTTTTGCAATATGAGTCACAAATGTTTTTTGGTAAAATACAACAGACGACGTAATAAATTGAATATATAATTATTCCCCTTAATCTTCATACCAGAAGACTGTACTTGATTCCAATATATATGCCAATATATGTCAAAATATATGCCAATATACCTGTACCACTTATATTCTCGTAGGTTAGAAGATATACCCGTGCATTCCTAGAAGATTACTCGTACAACGTACAATATGCGTGTGTCAGCAATTTTTGCCGCAATAAAACAATGGCGTAATAACTTAAAAATATCAATAATCCCTGAATCAATAATTCCGGAAAATATCAATAATAATAATGTTTAAACCTGAAGAGTATAATTGATATTATCCAGTCCAAAATGAAATGGCAATGAAATTTATTTTATATACATATCTTCATTATTCAAATCGGAAAGGATTTAATAAAAATCGTCTGCCGCATAAACACATTGGATTTAAATCCGTTGCTAAGCGACATGATATCATTTGCTTCAAATAAATTGGTAGAAAAAATATCGTCTAAATAGTTATATTTCTATGGAACATTTGGCGACAGTTTCGTCAAATTAGCGACATTTTAAAAAATCGCCAAATTTATCGCCAAGTGGGACTGTAGAACTGACAGTTCCACTTTGCGACAAATTGACGAAATATCATCACAATACTATCCCCTAACAAAAAACAATAATTATCATTTATGTAGCGCAATTTTATCAATTTCAAGATATTTTTATAGATTTGAAAACATTTTTATCAATTTGGTGACATTTTAAAAATTCGCTAAATGTATTACTAAGTAGGATGGTTGGTCTGACAGATAAATGCTAACCAAACATCATTTCAGTACTCTCTTCTAACAAAACAAAAAAAAATTTCATTGATATGTAGAAGACCCAAGCCACACGACCAACCCGAAGGTTTATGGCAGCTGTTTGTGTGTCGTTTATATCAATTTGGCGACATTTCCGTCAATTTGGCAAAGTTTAAGAAAAGTTGTCAAATTAGCGATATCCCTCCAAATTCGTAGCTTTGAATTTGCAGATCTGAATGAAACATTCTTATCCCGTTTCAATATACTAAATGAAAACACTACAATTGTATTAGAAGATATACCCGCTCTACTCTTTTTCTGTTTCAACAATCGGCTATATGAATTTATTGGCTAAACACAATATATGAGTTTAGTAGCTAAATACGATATAAGCTTGAAAACTAATTTGCTAAAATAAATGAAATTGATGTACGCAGTCAGTAATTAATATAATTAAAAGAAAAATCAAACCGTCCATTCATAAGATATACTTTTATATCCATTTATCCATTTATTTATTATTTAAATCGAAAAAAATAATAAAAACATTAACAAACACATTTAATTTAATTGCGATGCCGAGCAACATGATATATCCTCCTAAAATGTTAAAATTTATTAACCACTAACAGCACACCCGTTATTCGTACGGAGTGTATAATTTAAAGAAACTTAAAGTTCGCAATCATGTGCAAATTCTGTTAAAATATTAAATTTATTGCTCCTAAAGAGAAGTTTAAGAATATATGTTCTCACTATGCAAAATTATCTTCACGATCAGATCTGAAGAATAAAACATCCTGCCCCCTTTTGTAAGCAAATTTACAGAAGAAAAAATAGGAATTGCATGAATATATGCAACCCCGTACTAATTATATTGTCGCAGATCCGAAAATATGCCAATGTGTTAGTAGAAGATTACCCGTATTACAATATGCGTCTAAAAAATATTTGCCAAAATAAAAGAGATGACGTAATAAATTGAAAACATCAATAATATCCGTACTCTTTATACCAGAAGGTCGTAATTGATTCCAATATATGCCAATATATATCAAAACATATGTCAATATACCTGTACTACTTATATTCTCGTAGATTAAAAGATATACACGTGTAGAAGATTCGTACAACATACAATATATGAGTTTAAACAATTTTTGTCATAATAAAATAATTTCATAATAACTTGAAAATATCAATAATCCTTGAATCAATAATCCCCGAAAATATAAATAATAATAATTTTTAAACCTGAAGACCGTAATTGATATTATCCAGTCAAAAATGCTATAAGAAAAATCAAATCGTTCTTTTCTAAAATATATTTTTATATCCATTTATTTATTATTCAAATCGAAAAAATAATTATTAAAATTAACAGACAGATTTAATTTAATTGCGTTTCTGAGTAACATGATATAAGATAGAATCTTATAACATGTTAAATATGTCATGTCTTATAACATAAACTGCGAAATTAAATAACGATTTTGATTTCTCTATACTTCTCATTGTTCCGTAAAAGCTTGTTTTAAATAAACCATGAACCATGGAGATAGATTTCCCCTTTAAATCATCTTTCAAACAATTCATGTTTTCAGAAAGTGACTAATTAACGCAAAAAATCTCCCATCAAACTCAGAGATTAAATTTTAATTCACTTTCAAACGATTTTCAAGCTTTTCGTTTGGATAAACCACGGAGTTAGGGAGTAGAACTCCTAGGAAAAAGTTCCGTTTTTCATTAATATCTCGACAACCCCAGGTCTTAGAAACTCGAAACTTGGACAAAATTTATGGGGGGATATTTCAAGGCTATTCACCAAATTTCATTAAATTCGGTTCAGCCGTTTTTCCGTGATGATGAGACAAACGAAAATTTCGTTTTTTACTAATATCTCGAGAACCACTGGTCGTAGAAACTCAAAACACGGATATAATTTTAAGTGGGGCTATTTCTGGGCTACCCACAAAATTTCATCAAATTCGGTTCAGCCGTTCTCCCGTGATGGTGTGACAAACAGACAGACAGACAGACAGACAGACAGACAGACAGACAGACAGACAGACAGACAGATTTTCATTTTTATTTATATAGACTAGCAGCATACCCGTTCTTCGTACGGAGTATACAATATAAAGAAATTTATAATTCGCAATCATGTGCAAATTCTGTTAAAATATTAAATTTATTGCTCATAAAGAGAAGTTTAAGAATATCTGTTCTCACTATGCAAAATTATATTCACGGGCAGATCTGAAGAATAAAACATCCTGGCCCCTTTTGTAAGTAAATTTGCAAAAAAAAAAGGAATTGAATCAATATATGCAACCCCGTACTACTTATATTGTCGCAGATTAGAAAATATGCCAGTGTGTTAGTAGAAGCTTACCCGTATTGCAATATGAGTCACAAAAATATTTGAAAAAATAAAAAAGATGACGTAATAAATTGAAAGTATCAAAAATCCCCGTAATCTTAATACCAGAAGGTCGTAATTGATTCCAATATATGCCAATATATATCAAAATATATGCCAATATACCTGTACTACTTATATTCTCGTAGATTAGAAGATATACCCATGCATTTGTAGAAGATTACTCGTACAACGTACTATATATGAGTTTCAACAATTTTCGTCATAATAAAACAATTCCATAATAATTTGAAAATATCAATAATCCCTGAATCAACAGTCCCCGAAAATACCAATAATAATGATGTTTATATCTGAAGACCGTAATTGATCCAGTCAAGAATGCAATGTCAATGAAATTTATTTTATATACATATTTTTATTATTCAAATCGGAAAAGATTTAATAAAAATTATATGCCGCATAACATATTGAATCCGTTGCTAAGCGACATGATATCATTTGCTTCAAATAAATTGATAGAAATCATATCATCTGAATAATGCAATCTCCATGAAAGGTTTGGCGACATTTTCGTCAATTTAGTGATAACTTAAAAAATCGCCAAATTCATCAAGTGGGACTGTAGAACTGATAGTCCCATTTTGCGACAAATTGACGAAACATCATCACAATACTATACCCTAACAAAACACAATTAATTTCATTTAGTAAGCGCGATTTTATCAATTTCATGATATTTTTATGGATTTAAAAATATTTTTACCAATTTGGTGATTTTAAAAAAATTCCTTCAATGTGTTACTAAGTAGGATGGATGGACTGACCGACAAATGCTACAGAAACATCATTTCAGTACTCTATTCTAAAAAAACAAATTTAATTTCATTGATTGATTTGGGCCATTTTTATCAATTTGGAGACATTTCCACTAATTTGATAAAGTTTAAGAAAAGTTACCAAGTTATTTAGAGATATTCCGCTAAATTCGTAGCTCTGAATTTGCAGATCTGCAGAATAAAATATCCTGATCCCTTTTGTATATACTAAATGAAAACACTAAAATTGTATTCGAAGATACATACACCCGTTCTACTCTTTTTCTGCTTCAACAATCGGCTAAATGTATTTATTGGGTAAACACGATATATGAGTTTATTAGCTAAACACAATATATGAGCCTGAAACCTCTTTGCTTAAATAAATGAAAGTGATGTACGCAGTCCGCAATATATATAATTAAAATAACAATCAAACCGTCCATTTATAAAATATATTTTTACATCCATTTATTTATTATACAAATAGAAAAAATAATAATACATATTACCAAAACATTTAATTTAATTCCATTGCCGAACAACATGATATAAGATAGAATCTTCCTCATAAAATGTAAAATGAAATAGCCATTTTGATTTCTTTATACTCTTCATCGTTGAGTAAAAATTTGTGAAAGATGAACCATGGAGGTAGATTTTTCCATTTAAATTCATGTTTCAAACAATTCATGCTTTCCTATAGTGACTAATTAATGCAAAAATCCTGTACTAAACTCGGAAATAAAGTTTTATTTCATTTTGGCGTTTTAAACAAACGATTTTCATCCTTTCCGTTTAGATAAACCACGGAGTTGGAGAGTAAATCTCCTAAGAAAAAGTTCCGTTTTTCATTAATATCTCGACAACCCCTGGTCTTAGAAACTCGAAACTTGGACAAAATTTATGGGGGGCTATTTCAAGGCTATCCACAAAATTTCATTAAATTCGCTTCAGCCGTTTTTCCGTGACGATGAGACAAACGAAAATTGCGTTTTTTACTAATATCTCGAGAACCACTGGTCGTAAAAACTCAAAATACGGACTAAATTTTAAGTGGGGCTATTTCTAGGCTACCCACAAAATTTCATCAAATTCGGTTCAGCCGTTCTCCCGTGATGACGGGACAAACAGACAGACAGATAGACAGATTTTCATTTTTATTTATATAGACTAGCAGCATACCCGTTCTTCGTACGGAGTATATAATATAAAGAAACTTGAAATTCATAATCATGCCCAAATTCTTATAGTATACTAAATGACATGTTTAATCAAAATACTCTGTTAAAATATTTAATATAATGCTCCTAAAAAGAAGTTTAAGAATCTCTGTTCTCGCTATATAAAATTATCTTCATGGACATATCTGAAGAATAAAACATCTTGGACCCCTTATGTAAGCAAATATAAAAAAAATATGGAATTGAATCAATATATGCAAAATAAAAGCGTTAAAATTGTATGGAACCCGTACTAATTATATACGCGAATATTAGAAAATATAACCTGTATTAGTAGATTACATGTATAAATTGAAAATACCAATAAACCCGTAATCTTTAAATCTGAAGACAGTCATTTATTCCTATATATGTCAAAATTAAAGTGCTAAAATTATATGGGAAGATATACACGTACTACTTATAATGTCCGATTATTAGTAGAAGATTACCCGTTTTGCAATATGAGTCACAAATGTTTTTTGGTAAAATACAACAGACGACGTAATAAATTGAATATATAATTAGTCCCCTTAATCTTCATACCAGAAGACTGTACTTGATTCCAATATATATGCCAATATATGTCAAAATATATGATAATATACCTGTACTACTTATATTCTCGTAGGTTAGAAGATATACCCGTGCATTCCTAGAAGATTACTCGTACAACGTACAATATGCGTGTGTCAGCAATTTTTGCCGCAATAAAACAATGGCGTAATAACTTAAAAATATCAATAATCCCTGAATCAATAATTCCGTAAAATAATAATAATAATAATGTTTAAACCTGAAGAGTATAATTGATATTATCCAGTCCAAAATGAAATGGCAATGAAATTTATTTTATATACATATCTTCATTATTCAAATCGGAAAGGATTTAATAAAAATCGTCTGCCGCATAAACACATTGGATTTAAATCCGCTGCTAAGCGACATGATATCATTTGCTTCAAATAAATTGGTAGAAAAAATATCGTCTAAATAGTTATATTTCTATGGAACATTTGGCGACAGTTTCGTCAAATTAGCGACATTTTAAAAAATCGCCAAATTTGTCGCCAAGTGGGACTGCAGAACTGACAGTTTCACTTTGCGACAAATTGACGAAATATCATCACAATACTATCCCCTAACAAAAAACAATTAATATCATTTATGTAGCGCAATTTTATCAATTTCAAGATATTTTTATAGATTTGAAAACATTTTTATCAATTTGGTGACATTTTAAAAATTCGCAAAATGTATTACTAAATAGGATGGTTGTTCTGACAGAGAAATGCTAACCAAACATCATTTCAGTACTCTCTTCTAACAAAACAAAAAAAAATTTCATTGATATGTAGAAGACCCAAGCCACACGACCAACCCGAAGGTTTATGGCAGCTGTTTGTGTTGTTGTTGTTGAGACCCAGACCGTCCGACCTACCAGAAAGGTGTAAGGTAACTGTATGGACGGCCGGGAAGTGCCACCCAATTTAGACCGGAACCCAGTGGGGGAGGCATCCACAGGGACCGTACCCTCCTTCCCCTACCACCAACCTCTCGGAAGGACTTACGGACCCACATGTTTAACGTGATCGTTCTCCGCATGAACACGGCGGCATTTGTGGTAGCGTGCAAATCTAGCGCGCAAACCACGGGGATACCGCACCCGAGATGGCCAACAGCACGCGGTGTTCCGAGGTGGTCACCCACCAAGTACTAACCGCGCCCGATGCTGCTTGACTTCGGTGATCTAACGAGAACCGGTGTTTTCAGCACGGTACGGCCGTTGTCGTTTATATCAATTTGGCGACATTTCCGTCAATTTGGCAAAGTTTAAGAAAAGTTGTCAAATTAGCGATATCCCTCCAAATTCGTAGCTTTGAATTTGCAGATCTGAATGAAGCATTCTTATCCCGTTTCAATATACTAAATGAAAACACAACAACTGTATTAGAAGATATACCCGCTCTACTCTTTTTCTGTTTCAACAATCGGCTATATGAATTTATTGGCTAAACACAATATATGAGTTTAGTAGCTAAATACGATATAAGCTTGAAAACTCTTTGCCAAAATAAATGAAATTGATGTACGCAGTCAGCAATTAATATAATTAAAAGAAAAATCAAACCGTCCATTCATACGATATACTTTTATATCCATTTATCCATTTATTTATTATTTAAATCGAAAAAAAATAATAAAAACATTAACAAACACATTTAATTTAATTGCGATGCCGAGCAACATGATATATCCTCCTAAAATGTTAAAATTTATTAGCCACTAACAGCACACCCGTTATTCGTACGGAGTGTATAATTTAAAGAAACTTAAAGTTCGCAATCATGTGCAAATTCTGTTAAAATATTAAACTTATTGCTCCTAAAGAGAAGTTTAAGAATATATGTTCTCACTATGTAAAATTATCTTCACGATCAGATCTGAAGAATAAAACATCCTGCCCCCTTTTTAAGCAAATTTACAGAAGAAAAAATAGGAATTGAATGAATATATGCAACCCCGTACTAATTATATTGTCGCAGATCAGAAAATATGCCAATGTGTTAGTAGAAGATTACCCGTATTACAATAGGCGTCTCAAAAATATTTGCCAAAATAAAAAAGATGACGTAATAAATTGAAAACATCAATAATATCCGTACTCTTTATACCAGAAGGTCGTAATTGATTCCAATATATGCCAATATATATCAAAACATATGTCAATATACCTGCACTACTTATATTCTCGTAGATTAAAAGATATACACGTGTATTTGTAGAAGATTCGTACAACATACAATATATGAGTTTAAACAATTTTTGTCATAATAAAATAATTGCATAATAACTTGAAAATATCAATAATCCTTGAATCAATAATCCCCGAAAATATAAATAATAATAATTTTTAAACCTGAAGACCGTAATTGATATTATCCAGTCAAAAATGCTATAAGAAAAATCAAATCGTTCTTTTCTAAAATACATTTTTATATCCATTTATTTATTATTCAAATCGAAAAAATAATTATTAAAGTTAACAGACAGATTTAATTTAATTGCGTTTCTGAGTAACATGATATAAGATAGAATCTTATAACATGTTAAATATGTCATGTCTTATAACATAAACTGCGAAATTAAATAACGATTTTGATTTCTCTATACTTCTCATTGTTCCGTAAAAGCGTGTTTTAAATAAACCATGAACCATGGAGATAGATTTCCCCCTTTAAATCATGTTTCAAACAATTCATGTTTTCAGAAAGTGACTAATTAACGCAAAAAATCTCCCATCAAACTCAGAGATTAAATTTTAATTCACTTTCAAACGATTTTCAAGCTTTTCGTTTGGATAAACCACGGAGTTAGGGAGTAGAACTCCTAGGAAAAAGTTCCGTTTTTCATTAATATCTCAACAACCCCAGGTCTTAGAAACTCGAAACTTGGACAAAATTTATGGGGGGATATTTCAAGACTATTCACCAAATTTCATTAAATTCGGATCAGCCGTTTTTCCGTGATGATGAGACAAACGAAAATTTCGTTTTTTACTAATATCTCGAGAACCACTAGTCGTAGAAACTCAAAACACGGATATAATTTTAAGTGGGGCTATTTCTGGGCTACCCACAAAATTTCATCAAATTCGGTTCAGCCGTTCTCCCGTGATGGTGTGACAAACAGACAGACAGACAGACAGACAGACAGACAGACAGACAGACAGACAGATTTTCATTTTTATTTATATAGATAACATTAGCTTATAAGCACATGCTCTACACACTATGTTTGGTTTCAAAATCACAGTTTCTTTTATTATATATATCTATAAGTCCTAAAAAATTTCATGCAGAGTGCTAATTGTTTTTCTAACATTAGCACCTTTTATGCATCATTGCTAATTATATGCTTAATAGTAAAAACTGTTGGTGATTTTGATAATTATTTTATCACGAAGTGAGTAAGTGGCTATGTTCAATACTATCTTTCAATTCTGTTTTTTCAATTTTTTTTTGCATTTTTTTACTTTATTGTAATTGCAGCTTTTGAAGTTTTTTGGGGGACGCAAAATAACCGTTTTGTACATAGAAGGTACCTTTTCATTAAATGACCTTGTTTCTATTTTTTATCAGTTCTGGTTTAATAGATTTAATTCTCTGACTATTTTATATTTAATAATTTACCTTTCGCAGTTTTCTCAATTCTGAATTCTTAATCTCTTCTGTTTCTGTGGTTGCGTTTTATTATTCTTCTGTTATATAAAAAACGTATATGCTGCTTTGAGCGTTATATATATATATATATATATATATATATATATATATATATATGTGTATATTTGCTGTATGACAGACTTATTTCATGCAATTATTTTGATGTGAATAGCATCTATGCTTGGAGTTTCTGTGGTGGTAATATGAGCGTTACGAAAAATGTAAATACTTTGGACACTTATACTTCCGAACCTAGTAGATATAATTGTAAATAACTTTTCTTGTTTCGTCGGGGTCCAGATTATGAATATATAAAACTAATTGCATTATTTTAACATTTTAAATTTTGTCATTTCGAATCTTTTTAAAAATGTTATCAGTCCGAGCGAATGTTTTTTTGAATTTTTCTTGATTTCACTCGAAATAGCTTCGAAACTATAAAAGATAGGTATAAATAGTAAGCGATAAAAATATGCGTTAGGAAATTTTGAAACTATATTTATTTTTAAAGAAAGCTGTTATAGTTTTCGATTAATTGTCTTGCCAAATTGAAGGGGATTTGAAACTTTCCGTTTCTCAAGTTTGTAATGCTTACGCCTAAAAAACTGAATATGCTAGTTATGAAGAATGTACAAGAAATTGCAGATCGTTGAAAGTTCTACAATTGTGTATAATTGGATTTTGGATATAATTCTTAGTTTTCGAAGTATAGTGATCAATCATAATGTAGATATTTTAATATTTTAATGTAGGTTTTCCAATTTGTGAGAAAGCTGTAATATTTACCATATTACGATTGTTGCAGCTCAATCTATTTACTGACTCCTTGGCGAAATGTTGGTGCACAAGCACGAGATATTTTATTTTGTTTAAAAATATTAAGAGGTTAAATGAACTTGGGGTTCTAAAGACGTTTAATGATTTGTGAGGTTTGAACAGAATAGATGGAAATATACCTATTCAAGTGCTTATTTATGTGGGGGATTTGCCTGGAAAGATTATAGATTAACTTATATGTAAAATCTCGTCAGATATATAAGTTTAATTTATATTTCAAAAAGTAAGCTAGTAAATAATTTGGTAGACATAAAGTCTAAGGTCGGAGTATCCAGATGAATTCGGGGCGAAAACTAAAAGTGGCTAGCTATAAAGAGTTAGCAAGTAATTTGTAGCGTTTTAAAAGCCTGTAAACGAAACAAATGGGTATGAGAAATAATAAAATTCAATAAACTTATTCAACTTTATTGGAGTATTATTTTACATAATGTTATTCACGCAAAACAATTTCGCCTCCATTCTGGAGCCATTGCCGATTTTTTCTTTGTATTGTTCTCAATTGCCTTCGTTCTGTCGCAATTCATTATTTTACAGGTCGAGATGGGTACTGACGTTATTAATGTTATTTTATTACTTCAAGATTTTTCATTTCACTGTTACTCTTTGTATTGTTATGTTTAATCAAATAATCTAAAACTTTTTGTATAAATTTAAGTTACCGTATAAGCATTGTTATTTAAATTATCTCCAAATTTTCTCGTGAACAAAATATTAATATTTAAAAATCCAGAAATACCGGTATCATTACCAGTATCCCGGTTTTTGAAATTAAGAATTCCAAATTACCGATCTTTGACTCTGTCTCTGTACCCAACTCCCCAAGCAACAAGTATTTCACAGCAACTGTAAAACAGGCAAGCTGTAAAACAAGTATTTCACAGCAACCCATACGTATGCAATACTCGAGCTGTGTGTCAAGAAAGAATCCTGGAATTATTCAGCTCATGAAAACATAAATAAATGTTTCAAGGACACGAAACCAGCTCGAATTGATTCATCTGTGTGGGGAATCATTATTTTTGACTGGCCAGAAGGTAATCATGCCCTGAATATTTATTCGATGAAAACGTGGGACATGGGCCCAAGATTCATTAAATCTCGGCTCAGAAGAAATGACTGAGTTAATTTGTAACCTCGGTATCGCATTGCAAGTAATAGTACAGTATCATCATATGGGATCTGTTTTATTTATTAAGTGCTGAATTCGTTAAGTTGGTCTAATTGAGATTTTCTCTGAATTGCATTAAATAGATGCTTCTATTCAGTTTCCGTTCACGCAGCGAGGTATTTTTAGTAAATAAAGTCATATTGCTTTCCGCCTATTGCAATTACCTCGCTTGCTTCAAGTATTATTTAACAAGAAAGATCAATCATGCATAAAGCATTGATTATGAAACACTTTCCAACTGAAATGCAATTTTGTAAACATCTCTAAAATGCTATACATCCAGCGGTGATATTTTTAAAATTATCACAGTGCAGTAATTTATTTTATTTAGAAATTTCATTAAAAAAGGCAATGCTATAAAATCGTCTGGCTCTCTATGTAAAAGTTGTGAATATTTCATTCATACACTTTTATTCCAGACTCCAGTTAAATAATTTTGCGTAAAAATAATTCAGAAATTCTCATACAACTCATCTTACAATCACTTGTTTATATTTTACATTCATTAAAGTTAGGTTTCGTTGCAGAAATAATCAAAGTTTGATGAACATTTAAACTAAAAAATATTGTAATTGCGTTGACGTAGAATATGGATGCATAGAAAATACGCAAAAATAAAGCGGTTTTATGACGAATGAAACTCTAAATATAAATTAATAAAGACTTTAAAAATCACAATTTTGACACTTGGAAAAAAGATGAATGCTATATTTTATTTTGAAGTGGGTCACGTGATCTCCTCATATAATATGGGCATACTTATTATTTTAATTTTTATTTAAAAAACTACCGAACATATTTTGCTGAAATTTTTTTATATATTTTATGGAATAATTTTAATGTTTCCGAAAAATTTCGAAGCAATTTGTGAATTTCAACTTCATCTATCTTAAAAATTTTTTTTGAAAAATTAGGTCCCATATAGGGTTCACTGTATTTCATATTTTCAACTCGGGTTCAATCCAAAACTAATTGGGGGATTTTATTTATTTTCATTCCCATATGTCCCACATCCCGTCTCAACAACATACTAAAATTTCAATAAAGTCATTTTGACGGCAGTTATCGCGCGAACTGACAGACAGACAGACAGAATGAATGAATGAACAAAGTCATAAACACTTTTCAACTATGTTGTAAAGTGTTAAAAACTGGTATCTATTCTGTAATTGAACACGATATTCGTCGTTCAGACTTTTCTTTGTTCTTTAATGTACCTACAACACGTAGTATATGTAAAGGGAACGTATATTGTTATGGGGTCAAAAATCCGACTCTGGTATTTATTGTATACCATCAATAAAATTAATGGGGGAGGCTAAAAAAGAATGAACTGAAGTGTGGCTCGACTCAACTTTCTCATAGCAGAATCCATTTTTTTAATTATCTTTAGTGCTTTTTCTTTTCTTTTTTTGTAAGTGTTTCAATAAAAATTTTTAAAACTCTTTACTGTTAATCCAAATCATCGCAATTTCGGCATCTTACCCTTCATGTTAAAGGACTTGAAGATATACATACCTCCATTCATGCTGTATAGTTTCATATAGTTTTAGCCGATATAGTTTCATACTGTATCCCTTCGGAGGGGGATAACTCACCCCCCCTAGGTGGGCTAATGACGTCATGAACGCAAAAATTGCTCCGCGACTATTTTTCACTACCATGATTGAAACTGTTAAGTTTCGTCATCGTTAAGCTATAAATAACCCATTTTATGCATAATCATTTAAAATTTTGTCCTATGCTGCCATGTTAAGAAGATATAAAATTTCGAATAAATTTCGAGGTTTTGTATCGAACTTTAAACAATTCTATCTAGTTTCTAGATTTTTTGTTAAAATGGTAGGATAAAAAGTTTTGTGAAAATCCATTAATGTTTTTGACAGCTTTCGGGTGCACAAGAAATGGACCACAGACAGACGGACGGATATCACTCTGAAACAGTCAAACGTGTCATCCTAAAACATACATTGGCATGAAAATTTTGAAATCAGAAATTTTCGTGAAAACAGTACTTTTTCTATGCCATATTGAAAGTATGTGAAAATAAAAATGATAATATTTAAAAAAATTGATTTCTCTTATTTATGAATATGTTTTTAGAATTTTTTTACGCATATGTTTTTCTGTCATTAGGTGTAAATATTCTATGTAAAATAAATAATGATTATTAAAATATTTTTCAAAAATTGAAAGGTAAAAAACTGAAATTTAAGAAATTTATATAATTACGAATTTAACATTTACAAAATAAAGAAGTGGGGAGAAATTCAATCCCTCAATCGCGCGACACTGATGGTGCGTAATATGATGTTTCTTGGGAAAAGGCGTACCTCCATTAATGTTACAGTGTAAAAGTACAATATTCTTATTCAATGTTTTTACATTGTGTGGGTTTCTTTACATGTAAAAGGAAAGTGTTGCGATTAGATCCGAAAACTGACGTTTACGTTTTGGTGAATCTGCACTTTTGAGCATTTTTGAATACGAAACAACTATTTTTTTAGATATATGTGTGTGTGAGGGGGGGGGGGTATCTATCTGCGAGTCAGTGAAAACAAATGTTTTTCAAACAAATTGAGCAAATCGAATTAAATTTGTTAAGACTGTTTGAATAGCTGAATGACAGAGGAAATTTAATTTTCGGTGTGAGCAAACACGGGGAGTTTCCAATGCTTAAAATTATTTTTCGAAATTGAAAAAACATTATAAAAATATAATTATATAAAAAATGTTACGGAAATAGCTATTTTATATTTTTCTTTTATTTGAAAGTAATTGGTATCTTTTATAAGATGATATACTTTGTTCTTGATATATTGCACGTTTGGAATTTACAATAGAAAAAAGATCCCAAATAATAAATATACTCACAATTATCAAATAATGCTTTGTAAGTACTTTTAACCTGAAATAAATTGAAATTATTTTAGGACTTGTCATGGGCCGTTATCGAGATATTAGAAATTTTATTCTCTCCACAACGAGAGTGATATTTCTTTCGATAGAATCAAGTAATTATCATGAAATTTTGAATGTTTAATTTAATCAATAACAATAATAAGCCTATTGGTCTTTAACGAGATCGTTTCACTGGAAAGTTCTAATTTTTGTTTTTACCCTTAAATATTAATTTCATAGTTTGTTTATTTGTGCTGGTATTATGTGCTGGACACATCATAATTTTTGCTTATTATTTCTAAAAATTGCGAAGATCTTTACTTATAAAAATATTTCAGCCTTATGTGGATTTTTTTGTCAGAGAAATAATCTCAAAGTAGATCCTTGCATATTTACCAATTCTTGATGTTAGTTTGTCATATTTTCCAAGTGGGTAGCATAAATAAGGTACGAGTTATCTTCAGGTCTTTCATGAAAGGCGTTCCTCCTTATGGCTTATCATTGTCTAATTATTTTTCTATTACAACCACTGCTCAAAATGTATATCGACTGAAAAATACTTATTATTGGGCAGTAGGTAATATTTTCTAAAATGAAATCTAAGCACTGTAAGCCTCGTTGATGAAAATTATTTAATATAAAAAGTTAATGCAAAGGGTTAGGATAACGGACTCGGAAACGAAAAGGGATAGGCAAAAAGCCAATTACAGAGTTTTAGAGCCCTATTTAACGATTAGAGCGCATACGGTTACTGAAGATAATTATTTCACACAATATGGTTAGTGGCGAATTTGTGTGACGAATGTAAAATGAGCAACACTTACATGCACACAAATCTAATGTACAGTCTTTTTAAAAATGCCCTCAGTCAGCAATAATGCACGTTTAAATTCGAAAAAAAAAATACTGAGCTATCTGACAAGCATTGAAGGTGCCACCGTGTCACGGTCCTTGGTAATACGACTTTTTAATAGTTTTTTATTTCTTACAATATACGCATTTAGACCGTTCCTGATTTCGATTCCTAATAATTGGGCAATCCTCTATAATCACAATAAATAAAACTGCTGCTTGTAATAAAATAACTTGCAAAACGTCCATGAAAGTAGGCACACGTCCTTGAAAGTAGGTCCTTTGAAAGTAGGCATGCGCCAGTTAGATGACTACAATTGAGGCAGGCCCCTTTCCCCAGACTAAAAGAACAGTATGCGCCGATAATGGGTCAGACGAAAGCGAGGAAAGCTATAGTTCTTAAATCGAAGGAATGCTTTATGAGTTAACTTCCAAAAGTGTCTAGTATTCGAAACCGGTTGTTTTTATTTCAAATTTGTTATATCCTTCTTAACTCCAGTCTCATTCACTGATTTTTTTGAGTAGATTAATCGATTGATATGTTCTTTTAGCTGATGAAGTATCTGAAGCTCATATAGCTTCTGAAACCGATTTTTTCTTTTCTCTGTGTTACATTCTGTTTTTGACCACTGTTAATTTTATATCATTTGATTGATGAAATTAACTTTCGAAACCGGTTACTTCATTTTGTCATTTTCTTCTTAATTACTGCCTCATTCCCCTATAATGTTTTTATTTTTCTTCCTTTACAAGAATATGTCTATTTTTTCTTCCATCTAAACTCATTATTATTTTTTTTTCAAGATATCAAAACCAGCTTTCTGATATGTTTAAGGTTTTTTTTTTTTGTTCGATGGCTGACACCATCCGCTCTAGCTCTGCGTGAATTCATTTTTACTTGCCTTGTCGCAGTTGGCTCTTAGCATTAAGGGCACATACTGCTCTTTTGGACGGAGGAAAGGGGGTTTATAACGTTCTCTAAACAATTGTAGTCACCTAAATCACATATGCCTGCTTTCTTCAAGGACATTTTGTTAGTTTTAAATCCGCTATAACTTTGCGATTGTTGCTATCGACCCTTTCGCTTTGTTGCCGAGTTCGCCTTCATACCTTTTTAAGTCACCGCTGGGGGGGGGGGGCGCTGCAATCACTCATGACAGATTTACTACAGAGAGACCTGGCACGCATGCTTATATACCTTTCCTTATTGGCGTGCTTTCGAACTTTTCCAGGAACCCTGTATATAGAAATTGCAGGAACCAGTAAATATTGCATTACTTCTATCTATCTATATCAATAAAATTGAAAATCTGTCTGTCTGTCTGTTTGTCCCGTCATCACGGGAGAATGGCTGAACCGAATTTGATGAAATTTTGTGGGTAGCCTGGAAATAGCAACACTTAAAATTTAGTTCATGTTTGGAGTTTCTACAACTAGTGGTTCTCGAGATATTAGTAAAAAACGAAACTTTTGTCTGTCTCATCATTACGGGAGAACGGCTGAATCGAATTTAATGAAATTTCATGGATATCCTTGAAATAGACCCTTATAAATTTAGTCCATGTTTCGAGTTTCTAAGACCAGGGATTGTCGAGATATTAATGAAAAACGAAACTTTTTCCTAGGAGTTCTACTCTCTAACTCCGTGGTTTATCCAAACAGAAAGGATGAAAATCGTTTGTTTAAAACTGAATTAAAACTTTATATCTGAGTTTGGTGGGAGATTTTTTGCGCTAATTAGTCACTTTCTGAAAACATGAATTGTTTGAAACATGAATTTAAATGGAAAATCTATCTCCATGGTTTATTTTTCACAAGCTTTTACTCAACAGTGAAAAATATAAAGAAATCAAAATAGTTATTTAATTTCGCAGTTTATGAGGAAGATTTATATAGATATTATATCATGTTGCTCAGAAACGCAATTAAACTAAATATGCTTGTTAATTTTAATAATAAATAAATGGATATAAAAATATATTTTAGAAAATAACTGTTTGAATTTTCTTTTAATTATATTAATTGCGAACTGCGTACATCATTTTCATTTATTTTGGCAAAGAGTTTGTAAGCTTTTATATTGTGTTTAGCTAATAAACTCATATATTGTGTATACCCAATAAATTCATTTATCCGATTGCTGCAAAAGAAAAAGAGTAGAACAGTTATATCTTCTAATACAATTTTAGTGTTTTCATTTAGTATATACAAACGGAATCAGGATGTTTTATTTTTCAGATCTACAAGTTCAGAGCTACGAATTTGTGGAATATCGCTAACTTGGCAATTTTTCTTAAACTTTACCAAATCGACGGAAATGTCGTCAAATTGATAAAAACGACGCAAATCAATGAAATTAAATTTGTTTTTTTATAAGAGTGTTTTGTTAGGGGATAGTATTGTGATGATGTTTCGTCAATTTGTCGCAAAATGCGATTATCAGTTCTATAGTCCCACTTGGCGATAAATGTGGCAATTTTTTAAATTATCGCTAAACTGACGAAAATGTCGCCAAATCGTCCATGGAGATCGCATTATTCAGATGATATGATTTACATCAATTTATTTGAAGCAAATGATATATCATGTCGTTTAGCAATGGATGTGCATCCAATGTGTTATGCGGCAGACGATTTTTATTAAATCTTTTCCGATTTTAATAATAAAGATATGTATATAAAATAAATTTCATTGACATTGCATTTTTGACTGCAAAATATCAATTACGGTCTTCAGGTTTATACATTATTATTATTGATATTTTCGGGGATTATTGATTCAGGTATTATTGATATTTTCAAGTTATTATGCCCATTGCTTTATTATGACAAAAATTGTTTAAACTCATATATTGTACGTTGTACGAGTAATCTTCTACAAATGCACGGGTATGTACTTCTAATCTACGAGAATATAAGTAGCCCAGGTATATATTGGCATATATTTTGATATATATTGGCATATATTGGAATCAATTACGACCTTCTGGTATAATGATTACGGGGATTATTGATATTTTCAATTTATTACGTCATCTGTTTTATTTCGGCAAATATTTTTGAGACTCATATTGTAGTACGGATAATCTTCAACTAACACACTGGCATATTTTCTAATCTGCGACAATATAAGTAGTAAGGGGATATATATATATATATATATATGTATATATATATTCCCATATAATTTTAGTGCTTTCATTCTGGCATATATTGGAGTCAATTACGGGTTTATTGATATTTTTCAATTTATACATGTGATGTGTTAATACAGGTTATATCTTCTAACATTAGCGTATATAAGTAGTACGGGTCCCATACAATTTTAATGCTTTCATTTTGCATATATTGATTAAATTCCTTTTTTGTTTTGTAAATTTTCTTACAAAAGGGGCCATGATGCTTTATTCGTCAGATCTGCCTGTAAAGATAATTTTGTATAGCGGGAACAGAGATTCTTAAACTTCTTTTTAGGAGAATTGTATTAAATACTAGCAGCATACCCGTTCTTCGTACGGAGTATATAATATAAAGAAACTTGAAATTCACAATCATGCGCAAATCCTTATAGTATACTAAATGACATTTTTAATCAAAATATTCTGTTAAAATATTTAATACATTTCTCCTAAAAAGAAGTTTAAGAATCTCTGTACTCGCTATATAAAATTATTTTTATGGACATATCTGAAGAATAAAACATCCTGGATCCTTATGTAAGCAAATATAAAAAAAAATATGGAATTGAATCAATATATGCAAAATAAAAGCGTTAAAATTGTATGGGACCCGTACTAATTATATACGCGTATATTAGAAAATATAACCTCTACTAGTAGATTACATGTATAAATTGAAAATACCAATAAACCCGTAATCTTTTAATCTGAAGACAGTCATTTATTCCAATATATGTCAAAATGAAAGTGCTAAAATTATATGGGAATATATAAACGTACTACTTATAATGTCCGATTATTAGTAGAAGATTACCCGTATTGCAATATGAGTCTCAAATGCTTTTGGCAAAATACAACAGACGACGTAATAAATTGAAAATATCATTAATCCCCTTAATCTTCATACCAGAAGACTGTAATTGATTCCAATATATACGCCAATATATGTCAAAATATATGCCAATATACATGTACTACTTATAATCTCGTATGTTAGAAGATATACCCGTGCATTCCTAGAAGATTACTCGTACAACGTACAATATGCGAGTGTCAGCAATTTTTGCCGCAATAAAACAATGGCGTAATAACTTAAATATCAATAATCACTGAATCATTAATTCCGGAATATATCAATAATAATAATGTTTAAACCTGAAGAGTGTAATTGATATTATTCAGTCCAAATTGAAATGGCAATGAAATTTATTTTATATACATATCTTCATTATTCAAATCGGAAAGGATTTAATAAAAATCGTCTGCCGCATAAACACATTGGATTTAAATCCGTTGCTAAGCGACGTATCATTTGCTTCAAATAAATTGGTAGAAAAAATATCGTCTAAATAATTATATTTCTATGGAACTTTTGGCGACATTTTCGTCAAATTAGCGACATTTTAAAAAATCGACAAATTTATCGCCAAGTAGGACTGTAGAACTGACAGTCCCACTTGGCGACAAATTTACGAAATATCATCACAATACTATCCCCTAACAAAACACAATTAATTTCATTTATTTAGCTCATTTTTATCAATTTCAAGATATTTTTATAGATTTGAAAATATTTTTATCAATTTAGTGACCTTTTAAAAATTCGCTAAATATATTACTAAGTAGGATGGTTGGTCTGACAGATAAATGCTAACCAAACATCATTTCAGTACTCTCTTCTAACAAAACAAAATAAATTTCATTGATATGCGTCGTTTTTATCAATTTGGCGACATTTCCGTCAAATTGGCAAAGTTTAAGAAAAGTTGTCAAATTAGCGATATCCTGCCAAATTTGCTCTGAATTTGCAGATCTGAATGAAACATCCTTATCCCGTTTCAATATACTAAATGAAAACACTACAATTTTATTAGAAGATATACCCGCTCTACTCTTTTTCTGTTTCAACAATCGGCTAAATGAATTTATTGGCTAAACACAATATATGAGTTTAGTAGCTAAATACGATATAAGCTTGAAAACTCTTTGCCAAAATAAATGAAATTGATGTACGCAGTCAGCAATTAATATAATTAAAAGAAAAATCAAACCGTTCATACATAAGATATACTTTTATATCCATTTATCCATTTATTTATTATTCAAATCGAAAAAAAATAATAAAAACATTAACAAACTCATTTAATTTAATTGCGATGCCGAACAACATGATTTGTCCTCTTAAAATGTTATAATTTATTAACCACTAACAGCACACCAGTTCGTCGTACGGAGTATATAATATAAAGAAACTTATAGTTCGCAATCATGTCCAAATTCTGTTAAAATATTAAATTTATTGCTCCTAAAGAGAAGTTTAAGAATATATGTTCTCACTATGCAAAATTATCTTCACGGGCAGATCAAAACATCCTGGCCCATTTTGTAAGCAAATTTTCAGAAGAAAAAAAAAGGAATTGAATCAATATATGCAACCCAGTACTAATCATATTGTCGCAGATTAGAAAATATGCCAATGTGTTAGTAGAAGATTACCCGTATTACAATATAAGTCTCAAAAATATTTGCCAAAATAAAAGAGATGACGTAATAAATTGAAAATGTCAATAATATCCGTACTCTTTATACCAGAAGGTCGTAATTGATTCCAATATATGCCAATATATATCAAAACATATGTCAATATACCTGTACTACTTATATTCTCGTAGATTAAAGGATATACACGTGTGTTTGTAGAAGATTATTCGTACAACATACAATATGTGAGTTTAAACAATTTTTGTCATAATAAAATAATTGCATAATAACTTGAAAATATCAATTATCCCTGAATCAATAATCCCCGAAAATATCAATAATAATAATTTCTAAACCTGAAGACCGTAATTGATATTATCCAGTCAAAAATGCTATAAGAAAAATCAAATCGTTCTTTTCTAAAATATATTTTTATATCCATTTATTTATTATTCAAATCCAAAAAATAATTATTAAAATTAACAGACAGATTTAATTTAATTGCGTTTCTGAGTAACATGCTATAAGATAGAATCTTATATCATGTTAAATATCTCATGTCTTATATCATAAACTGCGAAATTAAATAACCATTTTGATTTCTTTATACTTCTCATTGTTCCGTAAAATCTTGTTTTAAATAAAACATGGAGATAGATTTCCCCTTTAAATCATGTTTCAAACAGTTCATGTTTTCAGAAAGTGACTAATTAGCGCAAAAAATCTCCCATCAAACTCAGAGATTAAATTTTAATTCACTTTCAAACGATTTTCAAGCTTTTAGGAGTTCCGTTTTTCATTAATATCTCGACAACCCCTGGTCTTAGAAACTCGAAACTTGGGAAAAATTTATGGGGGGCTATTTCAAGGCTATTCACCAAATTTCATTAAATTCGGTTCAGCCGTTTTCCCGTGATGATGAGACAAACGAAAATTTCGTTTTTTACTAATATCTCGAGAACCACTGGTCGTAAAAACTCAAAACACGGATATAATTTTAAGTGGGGCTATTTTTAGGCTACCCACAAAATTTCATCAAATTCGGTTCAGCCGTTCTCCCGTGATGATGGGACAAACAGACAGACAGACAGACAGACAGATTTTCATTTTTATTTATATAGATTTTAACAGAATATTTTGATTAAAAATGTGATTTAGTATACTATCGGAATTTACACATGATTGTGAATTTTACGTTTCTTTATATTATATATTCCGAACTAAGAACGGGTAAGCTGCTAGTCTATATAAATAAAATTGAAAATCTGTCTGTCTGTCTGTTTGTCCCATCATCACGGGAGAACGGCTGAACCGAATTTGATGAAATTCTGTGGGTAGCCTTGAAATAGTTCCACTTAAAATTTAGTGCGTGTTTTGAGTTTCTACGGCCAGTGGTTCTCGAGATATTAGTAAAAAACGAAATTTTCGTTTGTCTCATCATCACGGGAAAACAGCTGAATCAAATTTAATGAAACTTTGTGGATAGCCTTGAAATAGCCCCCCATAAACTTAGTCCAAGTTTGGAGTTTCTAAGACCAGGGGTAGTCGAGATATTAATGAAAAACGGAACTTTTTCCTAGGTGTTCTACTCTCCAACTCCGTGGTTTATCCATACGGAAAGGATGAAAACCGTTTGTTTAAAACGTCAAAATGAAATAAAACTTTATTTCCGAGTTTGGTGAAGGATTTTTGCATTAATTAGTCCATATAGGAAAGCACGAATTGTTTGAAACATGAATTTAAATGGAAAAATCTACCTCCATGGTTCATCTTTCACAAGCTTTTACTCAACGATGAAAAGTATAAAGAAGTCAAAATGGCTATTTAATTTCGCATTTTAGGAGGAAGATTTATCTTATATCATGTTGCTTCGGCAACGGAATGGAAATTAAATGTGTTGTTAATATTTATTATTATTTTTTCTATTTGAATAATAAGTAAATGGATGTAAAAATATGTTTTATAAATGAACGGTTTGATTGTTCTTTTAATTATATAAATTGCGGACTGCGTAAATCACTTTCATTTATTTAAGCAAAGAGGTTTCAAGCTCATATATTCTGTGTAGTTAATAAACTCATATAATGTGTTTACCCAATAAATTCATTTAGCCGATTGTTGAAGCAGAAAAAGAGTAGAACGGGTGTATGTATCTTCTAATACCATTTTAGTGTTTTCCTTTAATATATACAAACGGGATCAAGATATTTTATTCTTTAGATCTGCAAATTCAGAGCTACGAATTTAGCGGAATATCTTTAAATAACTTGGTAACTTTTCTTAAACTTTACCAAATTAGTGGAAATGTCTCCAAATGGATAAAAATGACCCTAATCAATGAAATTAAATTTATTTTTTTAGAATAGAGTACTTAAATGATGTTTCTGTAGCATTTATCGGTCAGTCCATCCATCCTACTTAGTAAAACATTTAACGAATTTTTTTAATATCTCCAAATTGATAAAAATATTTGTAAATCCATAAAAATATCATGGAATTGATAAAATCGCCCTTAATAAATGAAATTAATTGTGTTTTTTTAGGGGATAGTATTGTGATGATGTTTCGTCAATTTTTAGCAAAATGGGACTATCAGTTCTACAGTCCCACTTGGCGATACATTTGGCGATTTTTTAAGTTATCGCTAAATTGACGAAAATGTTGCCAAACCTTCCATGGAGATTGCATTATTCAGATGACATGATTTCCATCAATTTATTTAAAACAAATAATATTATGTCGTTTAGCAACGGATCCAATATGTTATGCGGCATACGATTTTTAACACTTTACAACAAAGTTGAAAAGTGTTTATGACTTTGTTCATTCTGTCTGTCTGTCTGTCTGTCTGTCCGTTAGCACGATAACTGCCGTAAAAATGACTTCATCAAAATGAAATTTTAGTATGTTGTTCAGACGGTCTGTAGGACCTATGGGAATATAAATGAATAATATCACCCAATTAGTTTTGGATTGAACCCGGGTTGAAAAAATGAAATACATAGAGCCCTATGGGACCTAATTTTTCAAACATTTTTTAAGCGGATTTAAAATTCACAAATTGCTTCGAAAATTTTAGGTAATAGTCAAATTGTTCCATAAAATATATAAAAAAAAAATTCAGCGAAATATATTCAGTAGTCTTTTAAATAAAAATTAAAATAATAATTACACATCTTATATGGAACGATCACGTGACCATGATATGAAACGATCACATGACCCACTTCAAAATGATATATGGCATCCATCTTGTTTCAAAATCGTGATTTTTAAAAGTTCTTTTTAATTCATATTGAGTATTGTATCCGTCCTAAAACTACTTTATTTTTGCTTAAATTCTGTGCATCTACATACTAAAACAACACAATGACAATATATTGAGTTTAAATTCTCATTCAAATTTGATTATTTCTACAACTAAGCCTATCTTTCACCTATGTAAAATGAAAACAGCAAAATATGTAGAATGAGTTGTATTAGAATTACTGTATTTCTTTAACACAAAATAATTCAGTCCATGGAGTCTGCATGGCTGATATGAATGAAATATTAATTGATTTTATAAACAGAAGGACGATTTTTTTCGATGAAGTTTTAAGCATAAAGTTTATGAATTGTAGCTCCATGGTCTTAATTTTTAAATAAAATAAATTATTATAGTATTGTGATGAATGAAATGGAGAAAGTTATGAATGAAATCCTGCTTTTATAGAGAGATCCAGGCGTGTTATTTTTTCTATGACGTCATTTGAATTTATTTCAGTTGTTTTTGATGAAGTTTTCAAATATAATAAATTATCGTAGTATTATGATAGTTTTAAAAATATTACCGTGGAATGTATCGCATTTTAGAGATATTTAAACCAGGCAATTTATATTTCAATGCCGTCATTTGAATGAAGTTCATTTTTTCAATGAAGGTTTAAGTTTTCAAATATAATAAATCAATGTAGTATTGTGATAAGTTTTAAAATATTACCGAGGAATGTATTGCATTTTCGACTTTTTTAAATAAAATTGCATTGAAGTTGGAATGTGTTTCACAATCAATGCAAAGCATGATTGATCTTTCTTGTTATTAAATCTTTTCCGATTTGAATAATAAAAATATGTATATAAAATAAATTTCATTGACATTGCATTTTTGACTGGATTATATCAATTACGGTCTTCAGGTTTAAACATCATTATTATTGATATTTTCGGAGACTGTTGATTCAGGGATTATTGATATTTTCAAATTATTATGCCATTGTTTTATTATGACGAAAATGTTTGAAACTCATTACGTTGTACGAGTAGTCTTCTACAAATGCACGGGTATATCTTCTAATCTACGAGAATATAAGTAGTACAGTTATATTGGCATATATTTTGATATATATTGGCATATATGGGAATCAATTACGACCTTCTGGTATTAAGATTAAGGAAATTTTTGATACTTTCAATTTATTACGTCATCTCTTTCATTTTGCCAAGCATTTTTGAGACTCATATTGCAATACGGGTAAGCTTCTACTAACACACTGGCATATTTTCTAATCTGCGACAATATAAGTAGTACGGGGCTGCATGTATTGAATCAATTCCTTTTTTCTGTAAATTTGCTTACAAAAGAGGCCAGGATGTTTTATTCTTCAGATTTGCCCGTGAAGATAATTTTGCATAGTGAGAGCAGATATTCTTAAACTTCTCTCTATGAGAAATAAATTTAAAAGTTTAACATAATTTGCACATGATTGCGAATTATAAGTTTCTTTATATTATATACTCCGTACGAAGAACGGGTATGCTGCTAGTCTTCTAAATGAAATTGGAAATCTGTCTGTATGTGTGCATGTGTGTTTGTCTCATCATCACGGCAGAACGGCAGTACTGAATTTGATGAAATTTTGTCGGTAGCCGTGAAATAGCCCCACTTAAAATTTAGCCCATGTTTTGAGATTCTAGTTCCAGGGGTTGTCGAGATATTAATAAAAAACCCACAATTACACCTTTCATAGAGATAGCATCATGCAGACGATATTTTTCCCGCCAATGTATTTAAAGAAAATGATATCATGTCGTTTGGCAACGGATTTAAATCTAACGTGTTTTTGTGGCAGACGATTTTTATTAAATATTTTCCGATTTGAATAATAAAAAAATGTGTAAAAAATAAATGTTATCGAAATTGCATTTTTGGCTAAATTTAAACATGCTTTAACATTTGAACATTTAAACATGTTTGACCAAAATTAAAGTTCCCTATCAAAAGTTTAATTTTAGTGCGAATGATAGAATTAGTATAATTGTATTAATCTTAAGATATGTTAGTCACTTTACACATATTAAAAGAAAGTTTAAAAGTATCAGGATATCTCTATCACTAGAAATAAGTGAATAGTTAGGGAAATATCCTTTGGGAGAAGAATTCTGCTCACTCGATCCAATTGGAGTCTGGGATGTAGAAATAATATTTAGGACTCTCAAAGTTGAGCTCAGGCCATACTGCGTAATGATTAGAAGAGGGGAGAACTTAGTGAAGAATCAGTCTAGGACAAGATGTCCTCATCAGATTTGATTTTTTTAACATTACATAATCTGAAAGGAACCTTGCTCTCTCAACCAGGAATCGAACCGTGGGGCTTCAAACTGGCCAGCCGACGCTCTACTGTTGAACTACTTGGACTAAATTGCAAACTCTTATTATCGAAGTGGACTCTGCATTCTCCACTCTCTAATGTCGGATTAGCGTGCAACTGACAATCTGACTGACCACTTCCTGCTATTTTTATCCTCCAAGTTATCTTCTTGCGTGATCGTTATCCTCTCGATTTGAAATCGGCGCTCAATATCCATTTACAGTACATACTTTCCATTCAATAAATGTCGGCAGCTCACTGATTTTCAGTGAACTCAATCTAGGAGAGCACTTTCAAATTTTCGAACTTATCTTTTGGAAAATTCAAACACAATTATAAAACATAACGTATTCTAATTTTAACAACAATAAGTCTATTGATTTGTAACAAGATTTAGTACTGAGAAAGCTCTAATTTAGGTTATTGTTTTCATACATCATCAGATTATTTTAATCGGTAACAACAAACAATAAGCCTATTCATTTGCAAAGGGATCTATTGTTTTCGTACATCATCGGATTACTTTAATCGGTAAAAATATAATCCTATTAATTTGCAACGCGAACTTGTAATGAGAAAGCTTAATTTATGTTGTTTTCCTATATCATCGAATTATTTTATTCAATGATAACAATAAACCTATTGATTACCAGTGAAAACTTGTAATAACAAAGCTCCAATACATGTTATTGTTTTCCCACACCATCGCATCATTTAAATCGGTAACAATATAGATCTAGTAATGAAGTGCTTTAATTTGTGTTTTTGTATTCATACGTCATCGAACTTTGTTAATCTCTAAGCCCTTCTATCTTAAGAGTAATGGGTGTTACACTCCTTGCAGTTGACACTCTGTAAGAGATTGAAATCTAAATGGATTAGTGAATCTATCTGCGCCCTCTCCCAATCATTTAGAAGTGCATTTATTCTAATCTTCTGCACTGGAAGAGCTCTTAAAGAATAATGACTCAGAAGCCTAATTTTTTTTTACACGTTGCACAGAAGGCGCAATGCGATATATCGTAATATAACAGGAAAGGAATCAAATGTTTATTTCATGTTGGGGAAAACATCACACCTTTTTTTTGTGTTTCCCCATTTATTAATTTATTAATTCCCACTTAATTTTAGAACATAAACTTTTCAACTCTGTGGGACATTTCCATAAATTAATTGATTCGGTTTTGATTGAAATAAAATTTTGACTGAAATAAGTAATTATCACCTCTTTCAAAGCGCAGCGTCAATGTATCTGAGCACCAACTGCAGCCCCGAGGACTAAGAAAAACTCAGGTATACTAATGTATATGTTACCGCTAAAGTGCAGAAATCAGTTATTCTACAGATTATCTAGGTAATGTGCAGATTAACTAGGGTGATCCTTTAAAGTGCCGAAAATTGTTTCATTTCTCAAATTACCTAGGTAATCTGCAAATTACCTAGATAATCTGCACATTACCTACTAGGCACTCATTAAAGTGAAAATAAGATCTTTGATGGAACAATAGCAACGTTTCTAAAGAATCAAGTTAATACAATCAAACAATCAACAAATTAGGACAAATAAAAACAACCAAAATTCACTCGCTAACAGGCAGAAACGAATTTGAAAACAGAATTAGCTATGCTACGCACTGGCAGCCGACGCAAATTATGAGAAATAAAAACAACCGGCAAACGACAAGACGCTGGCGAAACCAAACTAAAAGTGGAGGGAGAGAGGGAAGGAGTAGGGAAAGGAAACGAGAGAAACAAACTTTTGAACTTTAACGATACGGAAGCCGTTAATGTGCACATTACCTAGGTAAAAATGCGGAAAACTCTTGATTCCGCAAGTTTACGGAACAAATCAGTTAATCTGCAGATTAGCTAGGTAATGTGCACATTAACGGATTTCGAGCCTTAGCGGTAACATATATTCAGAATACCATGCTGAACCCAAATCTGAAATTCGTTTTTCCAATTAACAATTAGATCAGGAGAAATAGCCTCCCATCGATTGGCTTTTCTGTTTTTTGTTTATAATTTCAGGCCAAAGGCGTTGCCAGAACATGAGGAAATTGCCTGGTTATGAGACTTATTAATGCCCGAAGAAATAAAAGTGAAACTGTATTCAGCTTAGGGAGTTAGAGATGAGACCACTTCCATGATTCAACTGTATAGGAAAGTCTATATTGAGAGGTCATCCCAATATACAAATTCAGAATATGATTATTTAAACCATGGAGTTAGAGAGACTTGTTTCCGGCTTCATCTGCAAATTCACGTTTTAAACAATGCAATTAATGTAAACTTTGTTTATAGATAGATTGGTTGGAGCCGAATTGTATGGCCCATAAAATTAGAGAGAATTAGCCCCTTTTCTTCCATGGAATGATTAGAAATTGAAAGCTTGAGATAAAATGTTTGAGGCATTAAACTTGATAAATTGGTTTGTTCAAGGATCTGTGAGAGTAAATAAATTGCATTGTGTTAGGGGTTGGTATAGTATGTATGATTTGATAGTGAGTCGCAAGGAGGAGAAGCAAGCTTGGGACAAATTTACGGCCCGAACTTGGTATGAGCCTGGAACAAAATTTTGAGTCCTGGTCTAAACCCGAATTTGGTTGGGCGGACCCGATCCCGGTTTAACTTAGAAAATTCAGATCCGGTCGAGCTCGAATTAAATTGGAAAATTAGATGTAGCCTAGCTGGTCTGAGTTAGGCGAGAGGTAAATCGTCAAATGAACATTTATAATTTTGTCTCGAGGTAAGAATTCTCATGATAAAAATCTGATGTGGGCAGCACATGACTTTCTCTGCAGACTCATGTTCACGTTCTCTTTATTGCTTCAATAATTTGTTAAATTGAGTTTAATTGCAAAAAATAACGATCATAATTATTTAAAATTGCACTGAATTTGCACTTTTAATTCAATTATCGTTTTCATTTGGTAGCTGGGCTTATTTTCTAAAGTGGTGTAACGAAAATGCGAAAGGACTAAAATATTTCGAGAACAGTTAGTCCTGGAGTAATGGGGTTAGTCTTATGCTTTCCACTGTTACAAATTATGTATAAAACAAGCATTTAATTGATATATTTGAGGATATGTAGTTTTTTATTTCAGATTTTGAATATTTTTGAAGGCCATTTCGTAAAAAAAGCAGGTAATTTTTTTCCGAATCGTATCAAAATCTAATCAGCACCAGGGTAACCCACAAGTGACTTATCTACCAAATTTTGTGAAATTTGATCTATTAGTTTTTCAGCTAGAGTAGATACAGGGAATTTTTGCAGGTCATTTCGCAAAAAAAAAGGCGGGTTATTTTTTCCCGAATCGTACCAAAAACTAATCAGCCGCAGAGTCATACACAAGTGACTTACATATCAAATTTTATGAAATTCTGTCCATTAGTTTTTGAGTTAGAGGGGATACGTACATTGCACAGACTGACAGATACACACACAGACGTCACACTAAAAATAGTATTTTCGTATTCTAGAGGTCCTAAAACGTGTAGATCCGTCGAAAACTCGAGTTGCGATTTTCGGCATGATTCCAATACTTTCCCTGTACATTACTATGTATTGCAGGGAATGTAAAAAGAAGATACATGTTTATGTGCCTGTTACGGAGGAACGCTTATATTCTGTATGCAAATAAATTGTAGAAAAATTTCAATTTTTTAACAGTTTCTAACATACTTGAAAAACGTCTATGACTTTGTCTGTCCGTTCGCACAATAACTGCCCTAAAAATGACCTTTTCAAAATCAAATTTTAGTATGTTGTTGAGACGATGTGTGGGACATATGGGAATGTAAATGAATAATAACACCCAATTTGGATTGAAAAAGTGAAATACATTGAACCCTATGCAAACTAATTTTTCATATATTTTTTAAGTGAAGTTAAAATTCACAAATTGCTTCGAAAATTTTATGATATATTCAAATTATCCCATAAAATATATAAAAAAAATTTACAGCAAAATATATTCGGTAGTTTTTAAAATAAAAATTAAAATAATAATTAGACCCATATTATATGAAGAGATCACATGACCCACTCTAAAATAAAATATGGCATCCATATTTTTTTCCCAGTGTAAAAATCGTGATTTTTAAAGTTCTTTTAAATTCTTATTTAGTGTTACATCCGTTCTAAAACCACTTTAATTTTGCTTATTTTCTGTACATCTATATTCTGTGCCAAAGCAATTACAATATTTTTGAGTTTAAATCATCATCAAACTTTGATTATTTCTACAACGAAACCTAATTTTAATGGATGCAGAATGTAAACAAGTGACTGTAAGATGAGCTGCATAAGAATTGCTGATTTTTTCGCGAAATTTATTTAGCTCTCTTGTCTGGAATAAAAGTGATATGAATGAAACATTCATTGCTTTTACATAGAGAGCCAGACGATTTATATTTCGATGACGTCATTTAAATAAAGTTCATTTTTTTTTCAATGACGCTTTAAGTTTACAAATATAATAAATCATTGTAGTACTGTGATAATTTAAAATATATTAGCGATGAATATATCGCATTTTAGAGATGTTTAGATAAAACTGCATTTCAGTTGGAAAGTGTTTCATAATCAATGCTTTATACATGATTGATCTTTGTTTATTAATAAATTGTTAATGAATTTTTTTTTCATATTTAAGGAATTGGCTTGTTTAGTAAATTAATTTGGAAAGAATATTGTATATTGAAACCTAGATAAATGTAAGGAACCGATTATATTTTATTACCGCCCATTTAAAAAAATCTGCTGTATACGTTGAACCGTACATTTGGCGTTTTTCCAGATAACAACATGTGAAACTATTTCGAAGTATACTATATTTCGCGCAACTCGACAAGTATCAATATTGATACCATCCGGAATAAGCAATATAGTCCCTATATAAACGTATTTTATTTATTAATTCAGTAATTTGGCATCAATTTCGTAATTTAGTGTCATTTTTGTAATTTCTACATTATTTTCGTCAATCTGAGGCAAAATATCGTCGAGTCAGCGGTATGTTTCAAAATTAGTTGCCAAGTTCGCTAAGCGTTACGTACAAATAAAGAGAAGAGCTTTTTTTATATAGTGGCCGCCGCTTTTTATTTGGCATCATTTCCGTTGATTTAACGTCATTTCTTTTAGTTTAACCTCGTTTTTGTAATTTGGACAATATTTTCGTAAATTTGGGGCAAGATATCGCCAAGTTGGGGATGTTTTGCCAAATCAGTCAGCAATTTCGCTAGATTTATTGCCAAGAGTTAAGGTGTCTACAAACGATTAGTGAATGTTTGTTAAAGATGTCGATTCTCATAATTTTGTTTGAAGTGTATTTTGTCCACATGGTCAAACATAGTTGACACTTTATGATAATGAGATAGTTTCCCTTGATTCTAGTAGCGCCATCGCACTTGTTCTTAATTTCGCTGTAAATAGCGTTTGTCATATTTATGTTTTCAGATCAAGAAATTGAAGAGAAATCAGAAGTGTCCCAAATCGTTACAATAAATAATAATAATAAGACTCAAATGCATACATCAAAATTAAAAATTTAATAATTTGAATTATTTTCATATAACTAAATGTGACAGTGGATTTTAATAAGCATTAATTGAAAGTAGAAACTATTCTTCCATAATATATAAAATAAATAAGTTTGAAGAAGGGCACCAAAATTCTTTTAGCTCTATGTACTGAATTTCTAGTTGCAGCATTGGGCACACAAACAGTAATTATTTTAATGTTTATTTCTTAAAACATTTTATACGCATGTGTGTAACGCACTTTTGACAATAAGCGTGCACAAATAATTTGAATCAGATATTTTTATAGGGATATTTTTTTTAAAAGTAGAAAAGCAAAAAATCTATTAATTAAAATATTACGACATATACAAAAAAAATCTACCAAAATATCTGTATTCATACTTACCTGAATTTCCTACAGAACATTTATATGTACTAGTAGGAAAGCTTTAATTACTAAAGATAAAATGATATATTAAATTATATTTGTTAAATAAATTGGTAAATTTTTTTCCCAGATTACCGCTTCTAGTTTTCATCGAATCCGTGACTTTTTATTTCTATAATTAAATTGTGTCATTATAGTATTTTTTTTATATTTTTGACCTCCTCAGTAGACACGTCAACAATTTCCGCTATTTCTGATAAGCACCTGTTTCTAAAAATTTTATTGTGATACTCTGACAAAAAAAAATCTTTTTTCTAGAAATACATTTTATACATCTTTAGAAAGAATAAATCTAAAAAATTAAATAAAAAAACCAAAAGAAAAAGATTACACATTAAAAACAAATGGGCAAAATAGAAAATAACTATATTCAATTCACAAAACGGTAATCGGCCCGCGATTGGTCAATACAAATGTCAACCCTACTGACTCCTCAATGTTTGACGAAAAAGTAGGACGCTGCTCTACAAGAAAAATGTTTGACCTCACACTTTGATAAACACGTCAAATAGCTGTTCAGATGATCAAAAATCAGTGATCAAGCCTCATTGACAAACTTTCACTGATCGTTTGTAGACATCTTTACACACAAATAAAGAGAAGAACTGTTTTTATACAGTGGCCGCCACTTTTAAGAATTAGCCGTCTATCAGAATCAAAACAACAAACACAAACTCTGTTTGAGGTATTAAAATTTCCACCTTAAGGAATAACGATTGCCGCTTTTAAGAATCAGTTTTCTACTTAAAATATGTTCATTTCGTAGAGGAGAGAGAAATAGGAAGAAAAATTCGTTCTGTATGAGGTTATCTGCTTATATAGTAGCTTTTCTCCGGACAAATAACGTTGGTGGTCACTGTGTGACAAAGTTTACCTACATGAATGTCAGAGAAATTCTCGGTAAAAGGAGTTAGGGAATGTAAAACCAATAACTAAGTTCTAGCTTTCGCTTAAGAAACAAGAGTGATAAGTAAAGACTTTGTTGCTTATGTGCTCAAGAAAATATTCGTAGAATTTTTGCTGTCATTTCACATTTTGCTAGTAGAAGTATCTTGTCGCAAGTAAGAAAAACCTAAGTTTGCTTGAAAAAAAATTAACTTAAAAATACGGTTTCCTTCCTCCGCCTAGCTAAAAAGCTGCTTTTACATTAGAAAATACGTTACTAATGGTGCATAGGTAGAAAAACGTACAAAGGCAGAAATGAAATTTTGCCAAATGTAATCTTTCAGAGAAAAGGAAAAGAAGAGCAGCTGATGTCGGGGTAGCACTTTTATAATGATTTTCTAACACCAGGCTGAAGAACGCTTCAATTAGTAGAATCATTTTATTGAAAAAAGCTAAAACCTTTTTCAAAAAATTAGGCGAAAAGGATTTTTGTGCAACTGATGGTTGGTTGATTAAGTAAATTTAGTTCCAAAGAAATATTTTGGAATGAAAATTAGATTTACAAATTTATGAAGAGTACTTGACTTATATACATTTAAATCATGTAAAATTATACATAACAGTTAGTGTCTATTATAGAAGGACAACAATAAAAAAACATTCCGTATTTAAGAATCAACTCCAAAGAATCAAAACGACAGAAATAAACGTGCTTGTGAATGGAAAGAACTAGATCCTTAAAAAATGTTAACAAATTTGTCACATAATATTGGATGAAAAGTGATATACCACAATAGTTAATACTTTTTTTAATTTTATGTAATAATTTTGATAATTTTATTAGAAAAACGTGCAATACCTTGAGAAGAGTATTTTAAAGTGTGTGTCATTTTAAAGTGTGTGTCATTCGTTTTCTAATTAGAAAAATATATAAGAAATTATCATTTACGTAAGAGTATTAAAAGTTCTGATTTTTACTTTCCTTATATATATAGGGTGTCCCAAAAACATTGACCTCGGCTTTTATTCCTTAAATATTGATCTTAGACATATATAATAAATTACACAGTTGAGTAAAAAAATGTACAGAATTTTATGAAATCAATTCAAATTTTCAAGGGCATTAAATTTTTAGAAATACAAAATTTAAATTTGTATACGGTCTCCGTACAAAAGTATTTCCAATGAGTAAAATGTGCCCAATACACTAATAAGGTGAGGTACAAAATGTCAGCATTTTATCATAAAAAGTCCCAGAGATATGTTTAAACAAAGTTGGTAAGGGATTAATCACAAATTAAAATATAAATGCTTACAGCAAGAGTGCAAATTACGCAACGCGGAAATGCATCACAGGCAAATAATATTTGATTCTTATCTTTAATGGATCTTTGGCATGGATGGAAAACATTTTGAACAAGATTTGTAATCTTTGTGTAAAGTTATTATTTCTAGACAGTGTAGATACTTTTGTACCAATAAATAGCAAAATTATTATTTATGTATGTAATCATTGTTTTCTTTCGTAATTTGTGTATGACCCCTGAAACGCGATCAGTCGACATGATTTTTCCCCTCTGAAAACCCATGTCGATGCATCGAAAAGTGGTTTAAGTCGGCATTTTTGTATTTTCATATCTCTGGGACTTTTTATGATACAATGCTGAAATTTTGTACATCACCTTATTAGTGTATTGAGCACATTTTACTCATTGGAAATGTTTTTGTACGGGGGCCGTATAAAAATTTGAATTTTATATTTCTTAAAATTTAATTCCCTTGAAAATTTTTATCGATTTCATAAAATTCTATACCTTTTATGCAACTTTGTAATTTGTTATATATATCTAAGATCAATATTTGAGGAATAAAAGCCGAGGTCAATGTTTTTGGAACATCCTGTATAACATAAGTATTGTGACGGAGGTTGAAATTTCGAATTGAGTTTTCAACGGGACTGCATGTTTCAAACATCCCTGAATACGATTCGAACGTTTTTGAGGTGGTGTTTGTGTGTGTGTGTGTGTGTGTGTGTGTGTGTGTGTGTGTGTGTGTACGCGTGTGTCAGTGAGACAGTGGAGACGATATCTCACGAACGAATAGAGCGATTCGAACAAAACTTGGTACAAAAATTACAATCCGTAAATACTGGAAGTCTATTGTTTTTAAATGCAATCGGATGTTCAGAACATCCCCACATTTTGAAATGAAATTTTGAAAAAAAATCATCAAAAAATAGAAACTATAGAAAAATGGATAGACAGAACTTTAGAACGCTAGCATGAACCGGTCTCGAGATTTTGCACACTTTTTAAATAAATTTATAAAAAAATCACGTAAAAGAAAAAAGTATTAACTATTGTGAAACTTGTTCAATTTTCATAAGTAATATTACGCAATAAATTTGTTATCATCATTCTTGTGGATCTAGCTCGTTTCAATTACGAGAGAAGACACTTTGGGTAATAGTTTTGTATTTTGACGCTGTTAGTCGTTTATCTACTTTAAGAATAACCTATTTCTCCGTCCACAACGCTAGGCGAATATTTGACGACAAATTTGTCGGAATATCGCCAACTTGGGGAATTTTTTAAATGTCACCAACTTGATAAAATGACGCTATATCGAAGGTAATGTTTTGCAAATTTTTTCCGTCATATGATGAACATACTTTCTAGTATATAAAAAATGCTCTTCTCTTTGTTTGTTTGTAACGCTTGACGACACATTTGATGAACTTGGCGAATAATCTAGAGAAATATCGCCAACTCAGCGATATTTTGCCCCAGATTGACGAAAATGTCGTCAAAATTGCAAAAATGACGCCTTATTGGTGTATTAATTATACAAATATTCTAATATGGAAGGACTATATTGCTTATTGAGGATGCTACCAATATTGATAATTGTTAATTTAAAGTTTCGTGAAATATAAATTAAATTGGTTAAGAAATAGTTTTACATGTTGTCATCCGAAAAAGCGTCAAATGCATGTAATTCAACATTACAAACATTGTGCCGGGAATCTTTTCATCATTTTATATCTGTGAAAAAATAAATTAATTGCATGGAAAGTCATGTGCTGCCCACATCAGATATTTTAATGATGTTTTTAAGATTTCATTGCCAAATTTGGGGGTTCCGAACATTCGATTGCGTTTAAAATCAATAGGCTTCCATTTTTTTCCGATTGTGATATTTGTGCAAAATTTCGTTCGAAAGGCTCCATTCATTAGTGAGCTATCACTTCCACAGGCTCACTAAAACACACACACACACACAAATATACACACAAAGACACACGCATACACACACAAAGACATACACACTCAAAGACACACACATACACACACAAAGACATCGCCTCAAAAACTTTCGGTTCGTGTTCAGAGATGCTTTAAACGTGTTATTCCTCGAATTCGAATTTTCGACCCCGTCGCAATACTTTCTCTATACATTGTACTTTTCTTTACAGGGAAAGTAAAAACTTCTGCGCGCATGTGTATTTGGCTGCCCTGAATAAAGTTCCACCATTTGAGGACATCAGAATGAGCCTTGCTTTTGCTACGGTAAAACATCGTTTCTTGAAAATTTTCATTAAGATAAAAAGGTGTAAAATTTTGATGTGAAAAACATCTATGCTTGGGGTGCCTGTGGCAAAATCGGAGCGTTACGAAAAATGTGAAAACTTGGCATACTTATAACTCCGAACCTAAAATATAAAAATGTTAAATACATTTTCTTGTTCTGTAGGAAATAGGTTCCAGCTTATGTATATATTAAGCTGATTTGAATATGTGAATGTTTTGAATTTCCTTTTGTGAAAAAACTTACGAAGGTATGTGTCCACGCATGTTTTTTATCCCCCCACTCAAAATATCACCTAAACTATAAAATTTAGCCCTAAAATATGTGTTAGGAAATGTAGTTTCAAAATATATATTTATTTTTTTTTCTAAAAAATAGGTCTTATAATTTTCATGTCTTGTCAAGTTGAAGTAGATTTAAAATTGTCCTCTATAAAAATTTGAATGCTTATATCTAAAAAAACAGGTTTTAGTATTTTAACCTGTGTATTTTCCCAATGGATGGGAAATTTGTAATATTTAAAATGTCTCGATTTTGCCTCTCAATCTGTTTACTAACTCTTAGTTGAAATATTAAATATTCGTGCAAAAACACAAGATATTTTATTTTATACACAGTGAAAAAACGATGTATAAGATCCACGATACTATGTTTTTAAGGGTATATTTAGAGCTTTTCCAAATGAAAACATGTAAAACTATTTCGAAGTACTCAATTAACTTATTTTTCACGCAACTTTAAATTAATAATTATCAATATTGGTAGTATAAGGCATATAGTCCATATATTAAAATATTTTGATAATTAATTCATCAATTGGGAGTTATTTTAAATAACTTGGCGTCATATATGTAATTTTGACGATATTTTCGTCAGCCTGAACGAGATATCGCCAAGTTGCAGATATTTCGCCAAGTTCACCAAATGCATTTTCAAGTGTTACAGACAAATTGAGAGAAGAGTAATTTTATAAACTAGAAGGTATGCCCGTCATATGAAGGAATGCAAAATTTGCAAACATTACTCACATGTGGCGTAATTTTTTTCGTTTTGACGCCATTTTTATCAGTTTGGCGACATTTTCGTTACTTTGACAACATTTACAAGTTGATGACATTCCGACAAATTTTTCGCCAAGCGTTACGGATGGACGAAGAAATGCATTATTCTTATAGTCGATTCCTATATTTTTTCTAAGATATTAAATTTTGATCAATTAGTCTTCATTTTCATTGATTTAGCTCCATTTTTATCAGTTTGGCACCATTTTTATCAAATTGGCAATATTTTCGTCAATTTGGCAACACTTAAAAGTTGCCAAGTTGGCGACATTCCGCCAAATTTTTCGCTAAGCAAGGACGGACGGACTGAGAACGGGCTCATGCTCGCTCTCTAAAATGTGTATTAATCGTTTTCTAGTAAAAAATGACATCAGAAATTATTATTTACGTAACTTTATGGAAAATTTTGATTTTTTGATGATTTTTTCAATATTTCATTCGAAAATTTGGGGATGTTCTGAACATTCGATTATGTTTAAAAACAATAGGCTTTCAGTATTCACGGTTTGTAATTTTTGTACCAAATTTATTTCGTTCGAATCGCTCCATTCATTCGTGAAATATCGTTTCCACAGATTCACTGACACACACCCACACACACACTTATACACACCCACTTACACACACTCACACACACACACACACACACACACACACACACTTACACCGACACATACACACAGACATCACCTCAAAAGCGCTCAATTCGTGTTCAGGGATGCTTGAAACATGCTCTTCCGTCGGAAACTTGAATTCGAATTTTCGACCCCCGTTACATATTTGCCTTATACATTATATTATGTATATAAGCAAAGTAATTATAAAACTAAACCCGTCAGGCCCTAAGCCGTCTAAAATTTGTAAATCTAAGCTCACCAGGCCTATTTAAAATTTGTAAACTTTTCGCCCCGGTCCAACTGCCCTCAAAAGTTTCAAAATCCCAAGCTGATCCGTTGACAGGGTTCATTAGATTCGGGCCTTGCGCCAGGCCCAGTCCCGTTGAAGACCCAGACCGTCCGACTCGCCCAAAGAGCTCGAGCAACTATTTGGACGGCCGGAGGCCCAGTCCCGTGTAGGTCCTTACAATAGACTAAAGCTCATATGGGGCTATTAATGCTTATATGGGGCTTATATAATTAATGTTTATAAGCTTATATGGGGAGTGGGATATCCCAGTGGTTAGCATGTGGGGATTGCACTCGGATGACCCAAGTTCGATTGACGCCTCTGCCAAAAAATTTCCCCGTATTCACACGGAATACGGGCACGTTAAATATGTGGGTCCGTAAGTCCTTCCGAGAGGTTGGTGGTAGGGAAGGGGGCACGGTCCCTGTGAATGCCTTCCCCACTGGGTTCCGGTCTAAATTGGGTGGCACCTTTCGGCCGTCCGAATAGATGCCTTACACCTTCGAGTAGGTCTGACGGTCTGTGTCAAAGGAGAAGGAGCTTATATGGGGCCGAACATTCCAAATGTATAAATGTGAGTACACATATAATGTTTGGCACTGGGCACTTGCCAAGACTTTTTAGCACTCTATATGCTCAAGCATAATTACGTTTAGAATGATAACTGAACTCAAAAAAAAAAAAAAAAATCCGCCTCTAATGGTTTTTTAAGAAGCCATGTGAGACCCCCTAACATGGGGATTTATTGGATGCATTGATTGTATTTTACTGTAATTTATTTAAATCACGACTATACATGTGATAAGTGTGATTTAAAATATAAAAATTTGATGATTAATTAAAAAAATAATACACAGGATTGTTGAATGTGCAAAAGAAGTGTATGTGATTACAACCTCCTAATATACATTTTTTTTTTTCGATTATGCACTTCTTATACGCATCGAAATATTCACATCCATAATTCTTCATAAAAAAATCAAAATTTTCTGCAGTGAGTGTGAAGTTTTTAAGGATTTTAAATGCAAATTTTAAGCTATACAGTTGAATAGATTGGATATTGAAAACAATCTATGACAGTAAAAAAAATGTGAGAACGAATTGCAAACATAAATTCTTTTCGCAAGAAAAAACTTTTATAGTGCTTTTACAGTGCTGCCATCTATTTACAACGTCTAAAGTTAAATATGGAGCATACTATTTCTTGTCTTTTACTGGGAACCCACCTTGTGTACAACGTGAGTTTCGGCCGTCGCCACCAGGTGTCGGGCTGGGAAGATATTATTGGCATTCATTTTATTATTATAGAAAGTAGAAACGTTATTTAAAATATAAGTTTTAGAGCCTTGAGCTATTGAAGACTGTCAGCATCATATTTCGATGAATGTTTCACATTCATTTCATTATTTTGTGAAAAATTATTGTTTGTTGTCATATACTGAAAGTAAATTTTTATAATATCTATAGCTTTTATTTAGCAAAGTATATGTAAAGTGACTTATTGTTATGGGGGTCAAAAATTCGACTATAGTATTTTGATGGATCTACGTTCTGAGTATTTCTGAATGCGCATTTAACATATTTTCAATAATATCTACGTAACTGTGGGAAATATATTTCTAAAACAAATTTAGGAAAAAAAAAAGGGAAATTTGGGGTGATATTACTATCAATGAACGCTAGAGGTCCATGGAGTTTTGAGGGTGACGGATCAAGGGAATGCTCACAGATATTCCTTTTTTCAAGTCAATAAAACATTATAAAAACATAATTACGTATAAGAATGCTACGAAATAAATATATAATATGTAATTTTTATTTCAAAGCGACCATCATCTTTTATAGACATTAACGATCGCTGATCGTGAGAAATATATTGTGTGTTCGATTTAGAATGGCAAAATTCATAAGAAATATGAAAAGACTAACTATTCTAAAATAAAGTGAAATATTTGTTAATACTTTAAAATACCCAAAATTTGTTTACTTCATTATTTATAAATTTTCAATAGTCGTTTTTGAGATATTAGAAATTTTTATTTTCCACGTGCTGCGTATGTATATATCTCGTATCAATGAAGCAAATTGAATAAAATTTGGTTCAATTTCACAATAAAAATATGCCAGAAGCCTAATATTGTTCGTTAGCTTAAGTTAAGGGAAACACATTTTATTTATTTATTTACTTATATTTTATTTTATTTGTATTTATTTATTTGAAAATCAAAAACAAAAATTATAAAACATAGTCATGCTTTAATTTGTTGCGAAAAAACTCTTGTAATTTTTTTATTTAGAAGTGAATGACATAACTTACAGAACGATAAATTTTTGATGAAAGCACCACTTTTATTACCTAAATAGGAGAAAATATTTAAAAAAAAATTGTATATTTCCACTTTTATAAATGCGTGCATGCTGTGTAAATACTCTTAAACAAAAATAAATTTATACTTATTTAGTAGTCATGAGCCATTTTCGAGATAGTAGAAATTTTACTTTTCTACAGAGAGCACGTATTCTCTCTAATAATTAAACGAATTGGTATGCTTATTTTAATCGACAACAATAAATAGCTTATTGATTTTTAACGAGATTTAGTAATAAGAAAGCTACAATTTTGTGAATTTATTTTCCAAAATCAAAATTTGTTATTTTGTAGCGAAAGTCTTGTGTTGAACACATCAAATTCTTATTTAGAAAATGGACGTAGAATTAATTAAAATTTTATTTAGCTATAAAACTGACACCGTTCAAGCATAGAAAGCTAGTGAAAGAAGTATATATATGGGTTAAGCCGTTTTAGTGCTGTAAACAATCATGGCAGACAAGAAAAATAACCAAGATTTTCAATTCCGATTATACTGTGGATAGATGTACAGTTTTAAAGCTTACAACTGAATACCAGTATCTGTGAAAGACAGGGAAATTTAAGTGACTCACTATGTAAAATTCACCATTTGTTAATTTAAATCTGAGGAGTGTATGTTGGTAACCTAGGTATTTAATTTTAAAATGTATTTTAACATTTTATTTTATACTTTAAATATTTATTTTTATTTTATAATTTTAATTATTGTTATTTCAAGTCTTTTAGTTATATTCTTGCAATTTAAATTACCTTTTTTTCCAGATCGGGTGAAAAGACATTTATTTGTGTTGGGAAGTTTTCGTCAACAATTTAGAAAACAAAACTTTGGTAAGATTTTATTTATAGGCCCATTTGTAGAATAAAATGATTGTTTTTGTTCATTGGGTTTAAAACGTTTGTATAGAGTAATATAAAATATGTTTAGTTACTTTTCATTTAATATACTTTCATTTATCTTGAAAAAGAATGAATTAAATATTAAATAATAAAAAATGTTGATGCCATATTTTATAAGAAATCCCGAATGTAACATAAAATGTTAAATATTTCCTTTATATTCGTTAATATTTTTTGACATGTGAATTACTTTATTTTAGCATAAACTTTTACTGTCTGAAATATTTTAGAAAAGGCACCCTTATTTTGGTAATAATTAATTAATTAATTAACGAGATATTACGTCCTTACTCTAGACAGGAATTTCTGCTGAAAATTCATTTACAAAACGTGTGTTTCTTGTCACTTTAAGGAGCTCAAAGTCTCAAAGTAATGCTCTGACAATAAATAAAAAAAATTTGATGTGGGCAGCACATGATTTTCCCTGCAGACTTATATCCACGTTCTCTTTATTTCAGTTACATTTAATTCACTTTTAATTCAATTTTCGTTCTCATTTGGTAACTGGACTTATTTTCAAAGGTGGCGTAGAGAAAATACGAAAAAACTAAAATATCTAGAGAACGGCTAGTCCTCGTGTAATGGGGTTGGTCTTATTTTTTTCTTCGTTAAACATTATGTATAAAACAAGCATTTAGTGGATATATTTAAGCGTACGTAGTTTTTTATTTTAGATTTTGACAATTTTTGGCGGCCATTTTGCAAAAAAAGGCAGGTTACTTTTTTCCGAATCGTATCAAAATCTAATTAGCACCAGGGTAACCCACAAGCGACTTATCTATCGAATTTTGTGGAATTGGGTCCATTAGTTTTTCAGCAAGAGTGGATAGAGGCAATTTTTACGGGCCATTTCGCAGAAAAGGCGGGTTCTTTTATCCCGAATCGTAGTAAAAACTAATCAGCACCAGGGTCACACTCAAGTGACTTACCTACCAAATTTTATGAAATTCGGTCCATTAGTTTTGGGTTAGAGTAGATACATACATTGCACAGACAGACAGACACACACACATACGTCACGCTAAAAATAGTTTTTTCGTATTCTAGAGCTCTGGAAACGTTTAGATTCGTCGAAAACTCGAGTTGTGATTTTTGACATGATTCCAATACTTTCCCTATACATTACCATGTATTGCAGGGAAAGTAATATCTGAATGAGCAGTATCAACTAGTCCATTTTGTGTCTTTGAAAAAAATAATCTTATATAAGCAGCTCATGCCTTTCCTACAGGCTCAAATTCATTTTTTCTTCACTTCCTTCATAATTCACTGAATTGAGTTTAGTTGTACAAAATGACACATATGTTTATTTAAAATTATATTCAATTATATATACAGTTTAAAATCCGATTTTTGTTTCATCTGGCATTTTATCGCGTTATGAAATAAATAAAATATATCGAGAACGGTTGATCATAGAGAAATGTGGTATACCTTATTATTTTTGCCGTGAAAAATTATGTACTATAGAATCATTTAATCAATACAATTAAGCATGTTTGATTCCGAATTACGTATTTTGATAATTTTTGTGGACAATTTCGTAAAGGAAAAAAAAAAAAAAAAAAAAAAAGGCAGGCTATTATATTCCAAATTATACAAAATGTAATCAGCACCAGGGTGACCTATAATTGACTTACCTACCAAATTTTGTGAAATTTTGTGGAGTAGTTTTTGAGCTAGAGTAGATACATACATTGCACAGGCACATAGACCGAAAAATTATGATGTGGGCAGCACATGACTTTCCCTGCAGACTTATATTCACGGTCTCTTTATTTTAATTAAATTTAATTCACTTTTAATTCAATTTTCGTTCTCATTTGGTAACTGGACTTATTTTCAAAGGTGGCGTATAGAAAATACGAAAAAACTAAAATATCTCAAGAGTGGCTAGTCCAAGTGTAATAGGGTTGGTCTTATTCTTTTCTTCGTTAAAAATTACGTATAAAACAGGCATTTAATGGATATATTTAAGCATACGTAGTTTTTATTTCAGATTTTGAAAATTTTTGCTGGTCATTTCGTAAGAAAAGGCAGGTTGTTTTTTCCGAATCGTACCAAAATCTAACCAGCACCAGGGTAACCCACAAGCGACTTATCTACCGAATTTTGCAAAATTCGGTCCATTAGTTGTTCAACTAGAGTGGATACAGGTAATGTTTGCGGGCTATTTCGGAAAAAAAGAAGGATTCTCTTATTCCGAATCATACCAAAAACTAATCAGCACCAGGGTCACACCCAAGTGACTTACCTACCAAATTTTATGAAATTCGGTCTATTAGTCGAGTTAGAGTGGATACATACACTGCACAGACAGACAGACACACAGACAGACAGACACACACACAGACAGATACACAGACACACATACAGACACACACACAGACGTCACGTTAAAAATAGTTTTTCGTATTCTAGAGGTCTCGAAACGTGCAGATTCGTCGAAAACTCGAGTATTCAATAGTAAAGTCCATAGTCCTTAAACATGATTCATGAAGTTATAGAAATAAATAGATTGTTTTATATTTTTTCAATATATTCTTGAATTTCTTAAATGCAATTTTTATGCGCCGATTTCAAATCGGGAGGTCAACGACCACGCAGGAAGAGAAACCTGGAAGGTAGAGCAGCAAGAGGCAAAGATGGAGTAAAAATAGTAGGCGATGGTCAGTCAGATTGTCAGTTGCAGGTAAATCTGACATTAGAGGGTGGAGAGTGCAGAGTCCATTTCGAAGATAAGAGCTTGTAATTTTGTCCAAGTAGTTCAACGGTAGAGCGTTGGCTGATCTGTACTAAGATTCGTGGTTCTATTCCCGGTGGGGGCAGCAAAGTTCTTTACGGGGGTTATTTTGGATTACCACTTCTATTTCTTCTCCCATTTCTAGTTCAAGAATTTTCGATGTTCTTCAAACACCTTTTTCTCAAAATTGGCTCTATGGATAGAGTTTAGATGATAGCTGATATGGATTCATCATCAAGTTTCTTGGGAGTTAGAGACTCACTAAATATTTTAACTACAGATTCAAAATCGCTCCCTGAAATGTATATTCCTCGGGATCTGTTATTAATCGATTTCGGATAATGACTGATATTCAGCATCGATTAACGACTGTAATTCAGTATCGAATTTCGGAGGGGAGTAGGAAGTTTCACTAAGAATTTCAGTTCTAGGGATGTTACGTTTTTTTCGAAAATATGTATGACTGTACAAAGTATGTTGTTGAGACCCAAACCGTCCGACCTACCAGAAAGGTGTAAGGTAACTGTTTGGACGGCCGGGAAGTGCCACCCAATTTAGTCCGGAACCCAGTGGGGGAGGCAGACACAGGGACCGTACCCTCCTTCCCCTACCACCAACCTCTCGGAAGGACTTACGGACCCACATGTTTAGCGTGATCGCACTCCGCATGAACACGGCGGCAGTTGTGGCAGCGTGCTGATCCAGCGCGCAAACCACCGGGCTACCGCGCCCGAAATGTGCCAACAGCACGCGGTATTCCCAGGTAGTCACCCACCCAAGTACTAACCGCGCCCGATGCTGCTTGACTTCGGTGATCTAACGAAAACCGGTGTTGTACAAAGTATGTTGTTGTTGTTGAGACCCAGACCGCCCGACCTACCAGAAAGGAGTACAAAGTATGTGTACAAATAGTATAAAAATGCTTAATTCCGTTAAAAATAAATTTTACACACAACTTACCACCATATGAAGTCTTCCTCATAAATATCTTGTTTCAAGTGGAATATCGTCAGAATATCAGTGGAATATCATCAGAATATCAGAATATCAGTGGAAGATCAAAGTTTCATGCTCTATTTCGATCTGGTCCAATATTTTTTTTTAGTTAACACTCTAGAGATTCAACCACATTTCGCAGCACAGATTTCTTCAAACAAAATTTGTATTTCACCAACTTGGAGCATATGGGGTGTTACGTGAAACGGAGCACAGGTTTTCAATGGGTTCAACTTCGTTGATGTTTTTCTTTTAATAGATACATAAGATAACGCTAGGGAAAGTATTGTCGAAAGCCCAGAACGACCGACTCATCCGAGGACATGAGCAGCAAGATGGTCGTCCGGAGGGAAAGTATTGTAAAGGATTCGAAAATTCGAATTTGAGTTTTTGACGAATGGGAACGTTTCAAACATTCCTGAACTTGAATCGAACTATCTTGAGGTAGTGTGTGTGTGTGTGTGTGTGTGTGTGTGTACACGCGCGCGGATGTGATATATCAAGAACGAATTGTTATAGCTTTTCGAACGAAATTTGATACAAATATTACAATCAGTGAATACTGGAACCCTATTAATTTTAAACACAATCGAATGTTCGGAAGACCCCCAAATTTTCGAATGGGATTTTTAAACAATTATTAAAAAATCAGAACCTTCAACAATGTTACGCAAGTGATCATTTTTTGTGGAATTTTTTATTATAAAACGGATATCATAATCTTTAGAACGCTAAAGTGAAATATTCTCTAGGTACTGCACATTTTTCAAATAAATGTATTAAAAAGTCACATAAAATTAAAGAAGTATTAACTATTGTGAAATGTATTCACTTTTCATACGTAATATTATACGATAAATTTGTTAACATTTTTTTCGAGGATCTCGTTCGTTTCATTCACGAGAGATGATACTTTGGGTAACAGTTTTGTGTATGACGACTAACAAATCGCCAATAGTCAATTATATATACAAAAAACTTCTTGTCAGTCTTGATATTGGAGTTTAAAGAAGTTAGTTATCACCCAAGCACTGTTAAAGGAAAACTTTTGTTCCTGAGTTTTAGGGGAGATAGTACCCATCATGCTAAAAAGAAAAAAAATGAAAACAAATTTTTAGAAATGATTTTGAAAAATTGTATACATTTGAGGTACAGTTTAAAAGAAGCCGCTTTGCAATCCGACTAATAGAACGCTAGTGACAATGAAAAACGTCTTTGTCACAATAAAAATGTCCATTGACACACTTGTCAAATAATGTAAACAACGTTTTTTTTTTTTAAGCCCGCGGAAGAACAAGTGTTTCGCTACTTCCGGCTATGAAGCCACATATTTTTACTTTCCCTACATACATAGTACAATGTGTGGTGAAAAATTATTGTCACGGAATTGAAAATTTGAATTAAAGTTTTCTACGGAAGCTCAAGTTTTAGACATTCCTGTACTCGAGTCAAACATTTTTGAGGTGATATCTGTGTGTGCATGAATGTTAGTGTTTGTATGTATGTTAGTGTGTGCATGTATGTTAGCGTGCATGTGTGTGTCCTTAAGACTGTAGCCGCGATATCTCATGAACGAATAAAGCATTTCTAATATAATTAGATACAATTATTACAATCAGTAAATACGGGAATCCTATTCATTTTAAACACAATCGAATGTTCGGAAGACCCCCCCCCTTCCCCAGTTTTCAAATTAATTTTTGAAAATTTTCTTAAAAAATCCTCACTTTCAATAATGACAACAAATAATCATTTTATACATAATTTTTTATTAAAACACAAATGAGTTCACTAGCATGAACCGCTCTCGAGATATTGCACGATTTTCGAATACATTTTTAAAAAATCATTTTTAAAAATAAGGGTTTCGATAACTGTTAAATAGTAATAGTTTTTATTTCATGCATCATTTTTAATTAGAAAACAATTGAGACGCATTTTAGCATGCTATCATGAACCGTTTTCGAGATATTGCACGGTTTTCAAATAAATGTATAAAAAATTTAAAGTTTGAAAAGTAGTAAGTACCATTCCATAGGTTCGCTTTCTGTATGCAATATTATGCAACATCCTTCTCGTGAGTTTAGATCATTTCGATCACAAAAGTAAATACTTTTGTAATAGTTTTGTGTTTTGATGCTCACTATTTCTCCGATAGTCATTTATTTCATGAAACTGATATTAATTAAATGCAAATTATATTTTGATGCGGATTTTGCACGTAAGTATGAATAAATCATTCGTTTTGACTAGCAAATTGCCAAAATCGTCTGATTTTTATTTACGCGTTATTAATTCAGTGCCAAAATCATTGTTCTCGGGATTTTGTACACCATTATTTCGCGGTAAAAGACGTAAAGTCATTGCATTATGTAGGGAAAGTTATGTGTTGCCCCCACATCATACTTTTTTCTAACTTTCTCAACAGACATAGCATAAAGTATAAGGAAAGTATTACGACTGGGTCAAAAATTCGAGTTTTCGACGAAAGAGCATGTTTCAAGAATCCCTGAACTCTAATCAAACGTTTTTGAAGTGATGTCTCTCTTTATCTCTCTGTCTCTCTCTGTCTTTATCTCTCTCTGTCTTTATCTCTCTCTTTGTGTGTGCATGGATGCAATATCTTACGAGTTAATGGAGCGATTTGAAAAAAAAGTCGGTTATTTATTACAATCGGTGAATACAGAAACCCTGTTGATTTTAAATGCAATCGAATGTTCAGAAGATCCCTCCTCCCCCTCCTTCATTTTAGCAAGAATTTGCATAATGCAATATTTGATAGGACTTTTTTCATGTATTTTATATAGTATATATATATATATATATATTAATAACAAACTAAAATAATTTAAAAATTATCTTCATAAATTATAATATTGTTTAAGGGTATTATTTTGCATTTTTAAACTGTATTTTTTTTTTTTTTTTAATAAATGTGATATTTTAAATAAATGTGATTTAAATAATTTGATTGACCATTTTACTCAGCCTTTACCTACTAAATAAGCTACATATTTTATAAATTTGTGAGAGCTATGTGTTTGGAAAATGGTTGTTTCTTCAGCTGAAGAACAAGCCTTCCTGCTCTTTATCGAAAATTAACTTTCTGATCTGTAGAAACACAGTTTATTCGGTCTCGCTCATTCCCGTTCTTTGCCCCACCACTATTTAAGCGCTAAAATCGTAATTTAAGATTACAAGAATATCCCCACCCCAAAAATAACCTTGGACTGCATTCAAAACGTAATCTAACGAAACTAAAACTTCACTAAAATAAATCTTTGGTGTCAAAACGGGCAAAAATATAATTCTAAAACAAAATAATAAAAAAAACCACCTCTTCTCAACATTCCCCCCCTTTAACTTGTTTAACTAATCTTCATTGTTAAAGGTCACTAGCTAATTTGGCTGACCGTGTTCTATGGTGGGAGCGGGTGCCAAGTATCCGACTGTTACTATAGTTACCAGCTCTTGCGAACAACACACATTCGGCCCCCTCGTATATACATGTTGCCTTGTAGACAGCACAAGGTCGTGAATGAGCGTATACAAGGCCAGGGGAGTCTGTGAAATAAACGGGCATCATTTTGAACATTTAAATGAGGGAGGAGGGCTTGGAGGTGAGCCTTTTGGATAAAAAAAAATGTGCATAACCAGAGCTGGATTCAGGGTCTTAGCTAGCGACGAAATCCAAGAGGGGCTGGAATGAAATTCAAGGAGGGCTCGAAAGAGCTGAAGGAAGGGCTCATTATAAAACTTTTTTTTTTAAATGTTCTATAGCAGTGTTTTTATAAATGTGTTCCGCAAAACCCTCCGGATTCCGCGACGGTATTCCAAGATTTCAGCAACTTTATAGCTCCGTGTAAATTTTCATGTAAATTAAAAAATTCGGGAGCATACTTTGGACCAAATTGGATTTTTTCTCATTTTGGGGTTCCGCTATCAAACTGAATTTCAAAAAGGATTGAGGAAACACTGTTCTGCAATGTTAGATTTTACAGTAATTAAAAAACTGCTCCATTAAAATATTTTAATTAAATATAACTAAATGCGGCATTTTTTTCATTGCCACTATTATTCTGAGTCAATAGGCTTTGCATTACATGAACTTTAATAATTAGCATTTATAAACTAATAGTTATCAGTATATATTTCAGTCTGTTTTAATTATTAACAAATAGCTGATAGTGTACATATATTTATGAGCTAACATTTAACTGGAGAAAGCACACCGTTACTATATGTCAATATTAATACGCAATAATTGCACTTCACGCTAAAATAACTAACTAGTAGCGAAACTGTTAATTAATAGATTAAAATTTCTAATAGTTAAAAGTTAAATACTAACTATGTAACTACTCATATATTATAACGCCATAATGACTATATGATAGTAAACCCGCCGTTAAAAGAAAACTCTGACGTGGGTAGCACACATTTATTTTCTGATTTTTTATTTCATGATACATTAAACTGAGTTTAATTGCAGAAAAAACATAGATACTCTTCTGATATTATATCTTAATTTTAGTTTTTAATGCATCTTCGTTTCATTTGGCAACTTAATACATTTTAAAACGTCTTCAGCTCCTCAAAATTCCAAAAATTTAAAATATCTCGAGAACGGTTCATTCTAGAGTCATGCGGTCATTCTTGTTCGCTTTTGCTGTCGAAAATTACATAATGAACAATTATACAGAAGTTTTAGTCATTTTAGTCTTTTAGTCATTTCGGCAGTTTTAGTCATTTATTTCAGATTTTCACGATCTTTGTGGATCACCTTGCAAATAAGGATCGGTTATATTTTTTCGAATCATACCAAAATCTAATCAGCATTAGGATAAACTTTAAGGAACTTAACTACTAAATTTTAAGAAATTTAATCAAGTAGTTTTGTTCAACTACGGTAAAAAACGTATTTTGCTCCTCAAAATTAGAAAAACGTAAATATCTCAAGAATGGCTACTCATAGAGTAACGAGGTTGGTCTTATTCTTTTGGGCGTCAAAAGTTTGTAAAAAAATAAGCATTTAATTAATACATCTAATAATATATAGTCTTTTATTTTAGTTTTTGACGATTTTTTTAGCCCAGTTCGCAAATAAAAGCAGATTCTTTTTTTCCGAATCGTACCAAAATCTAATCAGCACTGCGGTAACCCACAACTGAGTTATCTACAAAATTTTGTAAAATTTGGTCAATTTAGCTAAAATGGATTCATACGATTTTGTTGAGTATTTCGCAAAAAAAAAAAAAGATTATTTTTTCCCGAACCGTACTAAAATCTAATCAGCACCAGGATAACCCACAAGTGTCTAAAACGTCTACCAAATTTTACTACCTACCAAAGCAACTACCTACCAAATTTTATGAAATTTTATCAATTGGTTTTTGAGTTAAAGTGCATACATATATTGCACTGACAGACGCGCAGGCAGACACACACACAGACGTCACGCTAAAAATAGTGTTTTCGCTTCTAGAGTGCTCGAAACGTGCAGTTTCGTCGTATACATGACTTACGATTTTCGACATGATTCCAATACTTTCCCCATACATTACAATGTATGGTAGGGAAAGTAATATCTTAAATGCTATTGTCATATATATATATATATATTTAATTTTTAATTATTTTTTAATTAAATACGTAAAGGAATTGGTGATCCTTAATAAAACCACAAATTTAGCTTAACTAAATTATATTAAATTTTATTAAATCTTATATATATTAAACAAAATTTTCATACTTCTAAAATTTTTATAATCATAAAATAATGTTTAATCGAAGAACATTAAGTGTAATATTCTACCAAATGTTGTTAATTAATTACATTACACAGGTCTGCAAAATTAGTCATGAAAAGTTGTCTAAAACTATTAACTGTTTCTGATGTATCTTTGGAAACCAATTTCAAATATCACCTCCACTTTTCTCTATCACGCAAGGATTTTTCACAAAATGGAACTAACTATTTCAGGAAAATAACTTTAAAACTCATTATATTAAGTAAATTAACATTATTTAAAATTTTCAGTAAACATTTTTGGAATGAAAGTATTGGGGAAAATATCTTCTAATTAAAGACTAATATACATACTGATAGATAATCATATTTCCATGTGGTGTCTTTTTCTTTTTCCTTCAAAACTTCTTTTGAACTTTTCCTGCGAAATTATTTTCCCCGATCATCTCTGTGCAACATCCAGCAATAGTCCGCTCTCATTTTAACATTTCACCTGCCCTATCTTCTTTCCATCTCCTGGATATCTTGGTGGAATCGCTCTCCTTGCTCTTCGCTGAGCCATCCCTCCCAGATTCTCAGGAAAGTGCTGGTCTAAGTGAGAGTTGAGAAAATGCAGTTTAAAGCTCATGGAGCATCCCACATCCTTGAATCTGTAGCATGTCTCAGAAATTTAAGGATTCATCATTTTATACATTCATTTTAATCATTTTATAGTGATCACACAATCATTTTAAAGTGACCACACAATCATTTTATAGTGATGACACAATCATTTTATAGTGATTTCCTAAACATTTGGTCACCATCTCTTTAGCTTTCCATTCTTCTTTTTCTACAGCTTCCATTTATTCTTTAAATAATTTATCCTTCCGACAAAAATACCTTCTTTCAGTTTTGCGGTATAGATAATCCCGGAAATGTTGCACAGATGTATTTTATACACTCGCCTTCTTTCGACAAATCTTTGACAAATCACTTCATCAATCCCAGCTTTATTTGAAAAGGGGGGGGGGGGGTGAAAGGATTTTTCCCATGCAACCAAAGTTTTGTGTAACACGTTTTCACTTCCAGGTTCTAATGTGACTCTTTCTGGCTATTTCTTCTTGATCCAGTGTTGTTGTCGATCCCGATTGTTCCCTTCGCACATAAAAAATCCCGGGTATTTGGTGTATCCACTTTGTTGTTCCGAAATCATAGATACGACTTTAAGATCACCGTAAACTGTTCATACTTGATCATTGTACTTAAATTTAATAAAATGAAGGATACATTTCTGTATCTTTCTTTAAGTGCACGAAATGTCCTATTGGTACTGAAGCGTACTTATTGTTATCATGGGGGAATGCTACTTTGAGGCTCCTTTTTGAAGAATCGATAAACAATCTTTAATCGGTGACTTCATATTTTACGTTGAATGAGCTTATCAGTCCGGGAATATCGCTACAGTAAACTAAATCACCTTCCTCTGAAAAGTAAGGAAGAAAATGAAAATTTTTTTCTCCACATCTACACCTTGAGAGAGAAGTGCCAGAGACTAACATATTCTTCTCACTTAGTCTCGAGCCCAGCAGTTCCGCAGATTCCTTTTCTGTTTTAAGAATGAGAAGTTTCGCGAACATTTATTAACTACCATAAAAATGTACTTCAATAAGACACCCATACAATTAATTAGCTGTAAATAATGCATAATTAAAATTAATATATTTATTATTTTCTAATCCGTGGTATTGATAAAGTAATACTATACATAACAATACTTTCTCATTGTTTTCACGAAAATTTTCGATTTCCAGATTTCGATGTCAATATATGTTTTAAATCCTCCTGAACACGTTTTGATTATTTTTGGGGTGATGTCTGTCTGTGTGTCTGCCAGTCTGATATCTGTGGTCGATATCTTGTGTAAGCGATAGCAGCCACAAATATTAATGGATTTTTTCGACACTTTATATACGGGTTTGTTATCAAAAAATCTAAAACTGGAGAGAATTGTTTTACATTAGAGCGAAAACTTTGAATTTTATCCAAATTTTATATTTTTTTAACATGGCAGCATAGGACAAAATTTGGCATAATCATACTGCATAAAAGAGTTTATTTATGTCTCAATGATCACGAAATTTAATAGTTTCAATCAGTGTTGTTAAAAATAGCCGCGATACATTTTTTGTACGTTAATTTCCAGTTCAGTTTTCTTTTAATGTTCTAAATGTTCGTATCCAGTTAATTTTTATTATTAAAATTAAGCGCATTGATAACCAATGCTCCTAATTTTAATCCGAATACTACTAAAAATTGGAAATTTAGTACAATTTGTGGGTGATGGAATTTTTTTACTATTTTTTCTGAACCGAACACCTAGAAATCTATAAAAATCAATTATTACTTCTCAGATATTTTTTCCATCGCAGCCTTTTTTTTATGTAAATATTTTACATACCTATAATAACTATATTTACTACAAATTCTCTACCGTAGTTTATATTCAAATGCATTTTTGAGGATTTTACTTTGATGTATATGATTCCCTGTGCTGTGATTATTGTAATTAGATTTGTTTCGTCATGTATCACTGACCGAAATAAATAAGTACATAAATTATTTTTAAAAATATAGATAACTTAAAGTAGGTAATTTATTTACTTAAATCACTTTTCCTTGGACAAATTTTGAAATCAATCGCTGAAATAAAATATTCCCAATCGCTATTTCATGATTTTGAGAGGTGCACCAAGTAAACGAACACGAGCACTATGGTGCACGCGAGAAACGTCAAAATTACTTCAAAAATTATATAACTTTTAAATAAATTAAAAAATATCTTAATTTTTTTATTTAAAACTTTATAATTAAGTATCGAAATTAAAATGTTCCTTTATTTAAGGCCACTTAGTTTTTATTATTTTAATATTTATTATATTGCAAGTTTTTATTTAAACTTAGGGTCAATAAAATAATATAATTGAAAGTCTTTTTTAATTTTCTAAAATGCTAATGTTTATTTTTAAATTTAAAAAATAAACTTAAAATTGATAAATTTGAAAATTGATGTAACTTTAGTATTTTGTAGTACTAAACACTCGCTCAATAATATATTTTAAATTTATTTAGTGCCTTATTCTTTTGGATTAAATTCTAATTCGAATATTTTATTATTTTGGTATTTTATTTAATTGATAGCGCTTTTTATATGTTTTAAGATATTTCAAAATTTCAATATTTTATAAAAAGAAGTTATAAAAATTTTATTCCAGAGCATTTTAGGAATTATCTTCTGAGTTATAAGAATTTGAACAATTTAAAGCAATAACAAATACAAAACTGAAAAAACTGCATTTAAAGTTTTCAATTGATGCTTTTAAATGCAGATAGGCACTCACGAAAACATTTCTAACAAATGATACTTCGGAGACATAAAAACTGTTTTGAGTTGCTAACAATCGAATGTGGATGTCTGCTTATTTGTTCGTTTGTGCCGTCTTTAGCGGAAAATTTAAACCATATACGACCATGAAATTTGATACCCAGGTACTTCAGGACACGGGAAAGTGCACCTCGGCGTTATTTTTTTTTTCAATTCGAATTAATTTTTTAGTTATTTTATGTTTTAGCATTTTTACACAAATCGATTCCTTAGCGACCGAAAATATTATCTCAGAGTTTCCCTTTTGACACCATCAGAAAGATCAAAAAATTTTCTTTCAAACAAGTTTTGAAAGGAATCCATACGATTAATAGCCGAATGTTGATGATTTTTTAAATATTATATACTTTGGGGGTGAACGAATTTTCGTGATATTTTTTTTAAATATATACTTTTCGTGTGTTGATAACTTAATCTATCTTATAATATTGGGTGTCCCCGAAATATTCACCCAGAGTTTAACATCATCGCGAGACACCATCGCACCATCGCACGATCGCATTAACACCATCGCATGTTAACATCATCGCGAGATGTGTTAATGGTTGTCGTTGTTGTGAAGGTTGCTGTGGGTATTATTATAAGTGATCGCATTGTTAAAACGTTCTTTGGCTTTGATTTTCTGTGATTTCTGCTGTGATTGTAATCAAAGGTTTGCATCTTAATCCCTGCCAATGACTGCTGCATGTTCTAGAACGTTCCGGCATTGTCCGGGATTTAAGATGCACATGAAAACTACACCGGAACTCATAGCGAATGCCCGAAAACCAAAGAACGTTTTAGCAATACCCTCGCCTATGACGAAAATTAAATAAAATAATTTTGCTTGGGTGCACACACGACTACGCAACGACCTTACTTCCCGGGAACGATATCTTGATATATATAAATACAAGCTGTTTATCTTCAGCAACGATGCATGCTTGTACGCGAGTAATAAAATGTTTTCGTACTTTTTCCAATGCCTCTACATTTACATGCAGAATTATAAAATTTTCTCTTTTTAAATTTTTATTTAGAGAATTTTCCATATTTTGAGGGTGGGGGGAACAAAATGCTTAATAATAATTTGCGGTAGCCCATTGGTTAGCGCGCTGGAGTTGCACTCGGTAGGCCCGGGTTCGATTCCAGCCACTGCCAAAACTGCCGTCGTGTTCATGCGGAGTACGATCACGTTAAACATGTGGGTCCGAAAGTCCTTCCGAGAGGTTGGTGGTAGGGGAAGGAGGGTACGGTCCCTGTGGATGCCTCCCCCACTGGGTTCCGGTCTAAATTGGGTGGCACTTCCCGACCGTCCAAACAGTTACCTTACACCTTTCTGGTAGGTCGGACGGTCTGGGTTTCAACAACAACACCTTTTTGGTAGGTCGGACGGTCTGGGTCTCAACAACAACAACACCTTTGTAATTGACTTTTTCTCTATCTCCAACAGGAAGCTAGATAGGCTCCCGAAGCCCTAAAAATAGGTATTAGCCTCCTAGAATTTGTTTCATCGTGTAGCGTCATTGGAGTTTCCTCCTATACGCAAGCCTCCATAAAAAATATACGATAATCTTAATATTTCTCGAGTTATTTTTCATGACTTTCTTTGACACCCAGTTTATAATTTTAATTTTGTAACGTTACTTTTATACCGAACACAAAGACATAATAGCATTTACGAAATTTAAGTTTTAAATTACACTAAGATGATGAAATATTTTTGTTAAGTTTGAAATAAATAAATTAAAAGAAAAAAGAATTAATCAGGGATGGGACACTAAAATTTAGTGTTTTAAGTCTTGAGAGTCTTTTTTCCTGCTCTAAAACTGATAAACAATGATTACGCAAAATTTTCGTTCTCACGACATCTGAAGCATAACATGATTGTAATCTTGAAGTATATCTCTCGTAAAGAAAATTAGTATGGATTACGTTAAATTTCTTAACAAATTCATAGATTTATTTCGCTGCGAGTCACTTATATCAAGTTAAAAGTGCAACTAAAAATTTTCAAAAGAAATGTGCTTTATGTTAGTTGTAAAGAGAAATACTTGGGGGGGGGGGGGGATGGTATAGTAAATCACCCGGTGAGCAATCCAATGACTAAATTTCTCACTCTTGAATATTTTTAAGGACTGTATCGTCAACTGTTTACTTTTCAAACAGATCGTTTTACTAAACAATACACCTGGGTTTAACTTCACAGTATAAAAATAGTACACGATAAGAACTTGTTCGTGACATACTTGAGCTAAAAATGAATTCCTTCTGGAATGAAATGTGGTGTGCAATATCTTGTTTGAAGATAGTCTTAAGGTGGTTTGGCTTAAAACTTTGCTGACAAATACGGAATTGTTCAAATTCTTTCTCGTTTAGACCTTGTACAGATTATTTTTTTTCTTGCCAAGAAATTTGATACTTTTTAACACTTTACAACAAAGTTGAAAAGTGTTTATGACTTTGTTCATTCTGTCTGTCTGTCTGTCTGTCTGTCTGTCCGTTAGCACGATAACTGCCGTAAAAATGACTTAATCAAAATGAAATTTTAGTATGTTGTTCAGACGGTCTGTAGGACCTATGGGAATATAAATAAATAATATCACACAATTAGTTTTGGATTGAACCCGGGTTGAAAAAATGAAATGCATTGAGCCCTATGGGACCTAATTTCTCTAACATTTTTTAAGCGGATTTAAAATTCACAAATTGCTTCGAAAATTTTAGGTAATAGTCAAATTGTTCCATAAAATATATAAAAAAAAATTCAGCTAAATATATTCAGTAGTTTTTTAAATAAAAATTAAAATAATAATTACACATCTTATATGAAACGATCACGTGACCATGATATGAAACGATCACATGACCCACTTCAAAATGATATATGGCATCCATCTTGTTTCAAATTCGTGATTTTTTAAAGTTCTTTTTAATTCATATAGAGTGTTGTATCCGTCATAAAACTACTTTATTTTTGCTTAAATTCTGTGTATCTACATACTGAAACAACGCAATGACAATATATTTGAGTTTAAATGCTCATCTAAATTTGATTATTTCTACAACTATGCCTATTTTTCAATGCCGTCATTTGAATGAAGTTCATTTTTTTCAATGAAGGTTTAAGTTTTCAAATATAATAAATCAATGTAGTATTGTGATAAGTTTTAAAATATTACCGAGGAATGTATTGCATTTTCGACTTTTTTAAATAAAATTGCATTGAAGTTGGAAAGTGTTTCATAATCAATGCTTTAAGCATGATTGATCTTTCTTGTTCATATAAAAAGTAATCAACGTAATATATATATATATATATATATATATATATATATATATATATATATATATATATATATATATATATATATATATACAGGGTGTCCCAAAAAGATTTAAACGCGCTTTAATTCTTTACCTGTTGGAGATAAGTGGGCAATGTAAATTGCAAAAATGTTGAAAGTAAGGTAAGAAATAAGACTACGTTAATGAAAGAGTCCTCAAATTAATTTTCAAAAAGTTACACTTTTTAAATTTTTATACGACCCCCTTAGACAAAATTGGTCAATTAGAAAATTTGTATTTTGAATGCAACAAGATCATTAAAAAACCCCGGATATTTGTATCTTTAAAATTGAGCGAGTTATATTTAATTGAAAATTGAACATTGTGAATGGGGACCATATATCAAATTAGAAATGTAAATTTATAACATATCACAAAAAAGATAAAACTGGATGATAATACATAGGATACCCAACCGCGTAGTGAGTACCACTGCTTTATATAATCTCTGTCTGTGTAATGCCTTATTTAAATGCATTTGTGATAAAAAAATTTGACACATATAAACGTATTTTTGATCTAAACAATTTCTATCGTGAATTTGTTTATTATCCCTATTTTCACTGATGAAACAGCCTTTCACATGTTACGGAAAAGTGGTGTTAGATTTTTTCCTTTATTATATTTCCGTTGATTTTAAAGATACAGATATGCGGGGTTTTTTAATGATCTTGTTGCATTAAAAGTAAAAATTTTCTGATGGACCAAATTTCTCTAAGGGGGTCGTATAAATATTTAAAAAGTGTGACTTTTTGAAAATTAATGGAAGGACTATTTCATTAACGCAGACGTATTTCCTACCTTACTTTCAACATTTTTGCAATTTACATTGCCCACTTATCTCCAACAGGTAAAGAATTAAAGCGCGTTTCAATCTGTTTGGGACATCCTGTATAATATTACAACTAATAATGCATATCATTACAAGTTAGTTATTAATAGTACTCAGTGTATCAACTACCGATCCATGAAAAAAAAACCAAATTATTATTAATTATGTGCATCTCTAAAAATTAAAAATAATAAAATAAAAATTAAAAATGTAAAATCAAAATAGAAGATATGGTTCATAAATATTTAACATATTGAAAGTTATTTTCTCTAAAAATATGTAACTTTAAAAAGTTTATTGCAGTGACTTGCCCTCACAATGGTGTTAGTGACATACCCTTTTATTCAATTCTCCTGTGCCTCCAATTTATTATAATAATTTTTTTCATCTATGATTGCTGTTCATTCTATTTATCCTACCTTAATTACATCTGTCTATCTCCAACACTTACTTTCTGGGATGAGTTTCATCGAAAATCCCTTTAACTCTTAGTCTCCCCTCTATAATATTTATGGTCTACCTTGTATATTTCCTCCTTTTCACTTGTACACAACTCAACTCTCTCTCTCATTGAATCTCCTCTGATCTGAATTAGCACATGGCTCCTGGATTCCTAGCACATGGTTCTTGGTTATTACTTGATTTCATATTTGCTTATAGACTGGACTAATGGTGTTCATAGCAACTAACCATCACCGTAATTCGAGACAAGCATTTATTTTAGTTAATTTGGATTAGATGCTCAATCTCGAAAATAATTCAATCCGTATTAACCTTCAATTTAGACATAATACTGTTCCTTTCCCTTTTCGGTACCGTGGCCGCGTTTTAACTGCTTTGGATAACTTATTGTTTTGGCGATTTTTGCTTGATTGCTTAGTATTAGTTAGTAATTATATTAGTTTTATATATATATATATATATATATATATATATATATATATAGTGTATGTATTCAAGATAAGTGTAATACACTTTGTAGTATGGTGTTGATTAATAGATGGTACATTGAGTTTTTCATGTGCATTTTTCCATGGGTTTTGTTGTTTTCACTGGTGACTGTTGTTGATATTAAGGCCATCCATAGTGAAAGTATCGGCTTCCAGGAGTGTTTCCATGGCATAAAGCATGCTCAACCGGAGAGTGGGGATCATAACTCCCCCGGCCAATTGGGGATACTTTTCATTGTATGCATTCAATTTTTACTTTCATGTGTTTTAGATTTTCTATTTAGATACTATATTTGTAAAGTAGGTACAAGGGCTGCATTGCACCATGTATTGTTTACATATGAGGTTTTTAAGTTATATCAACCTGTTTTAAATTACAAAGCTTTTACTTCTGTATAATATATATATATATATATATATATATATATGTATATCTTAAAGTTTTAAAAGTAAAGTGTCTTTCTCCTATCATGCAAAATAAGCCATCTTTCATTAATATCGGATCAATTGTTTAGGTTGTAGGTCAGTCAACACTGAAGATAAAAGGGAACAGTCGTAAAAAGTTCCATATTCAAATTACTTATTTTTTCATGCGTGGTGCTGCATGGATTGTAATTTTTCCCATCAGCTACGAGAAGGATTTATATGGAAAATATAATTAAGTTTTTAGCTTTCTTGGGGACTGCGCTATAGACCCCTGGAAATCGGGTTTTGCCATGTGAAGTATAATAGACGCTCGACTGCTTCGGTTGCTTGATGGAGCGGAACGTAGCCGCTTTCTTAAAATACATAATTATATGTACAGTCTATTATTTATTTCATGCTTTAAACATGCACGCTTTGACCTAAACCTTAGCAGATATAACTTTTCTTGGTCCAATAACTAGATGCAATACTAATGCACAGAGGTAACCGTACTTGTAATTAGACACTTTTATCAGATTTTTCAAATGTTTAAGAGTTTTCATGTTAATCTTCAAAAGGATATTTTACAATTTATAAAATTGTTGTTGTTTATTTTATTTTTGGCCAGTAACTATATGTTATATAATTTAAGTGTCTAACTTAATGAGAACTTCGAAATGTTGTCACCCCTTTGACTTGAAAAATCATCTATAAGGTAACTTTCAAACGAACAGTAGACCCACTTAAAAGTTCAAAAGTTGAACTATTAAGGGAAGTCGGGGTGAGATGCCAGTAAGCCGAAGATGACACTACGCTAACATTTCGTTCATTATCCAATAAAAGGCTGAGTGTTCTAGACGTTAACATGAGACTGCTCATGCAACGAATGACGTGTACAAGCTTCTCTAGTTGTATCGTATTAGATTCGGAGAATCTGTGAAGATATCTGTTCAACCAATACTAAGTAGACTTCTTATAATATTGCATTCTTGCTTGTTAAGGTGTTTCATAATTTCTTTTCATCGAAAGTGGATTATTTATGTAACATATTTTGAAACTAGATGAAATGGCTGGCTCAAGACCCAAATAGCCGTTGGTTCTCTGAAGCAGTGTGTGGTAAATCAGAGGTAGGTCCCGACTTAGCTTAACTAGGGCCCTGAGCAGACATTCTTCCGGGGTCTCTTTCACCTCTCGATATATCTGAAATGAACAAAATTATTTTTCAAAAACATAATTGCATTCTAGAAAAAGCTATTGCAAAATATGGTTCTTACATATTTTAATGAAATTTAAATTATTGGCAACTTTCTTTCCATAGACAAGATGCCAACTTGCTAAATTAATGCGGTTAATCTCAATATATCCCCAAAATGAATTTATCCGCTGGGCCTATTCCGATAGCATACATTTTTTTTAGAAAGCAGCAATTAATTTTTCGACGTTACAATTGCTCACAGTTGTCCAGTATGCGCCTGCGCTAGTCAGGTAGGTCCTAATCAGAGGGGGTATCTTCTCCTCGCCATTGGTGTGAGATGCCACCTCATATACACCATTAGTGTGACCGACTGTTTTATTTACAAAAATACTGACCTACTATTTTTATATTCATATATTAGGTTTCAACTTTTAAAATATCTTAAATATTAAAATATTCATTAAATGTGCATCTAAAAATTACTAATACTTCAGAAGGATTATGACTTTTATGACAAACGAGGTTCTAAATAACTGGATACAGTGTATTTATTACTTTCAAGGAATAGCTTTATATAGATTGGGAAATGGTAGTGATTACTGTAATAAGTGTAATGTATGAATAACAATATTTTACATTATTAACTTGTTAAGAATTGTTATAATAAGATTGATGAGGAGCTGAAATTAATAAATTGGATTTACTCATAACTTCGTAAAATGTGCAAGGAAATTATGTTTACTAATTGGATGAAGTGCAATACAAAATATTAAGTCAATGTATTTGTATTTCACTTCATCTATACATAGTGTGCTGCATATGATCCTCACATTACTTGAATCTCCCCCAATACAGGTGTCATCTTACCTTGATATAGGGGCAAGATGCCAGTTTTGTAGGGGTAAATATATAATCAAATTACAATATTTTACGATAACTTTAACATGTTGCATTTTTAGCACCTTTAGGTGAAAGCTTAAAAATCATCTAGCAAAAATTCCAAAGAAATGAAACTATTGGTTTGTTCATATTTCTATAATATTTCTTAACTGTGGCATCTCACCCTGATTTGTTTTAGATAATTTTCTATCATGCGGGTATAAGGCAGTAGCCTTGAGCATTGAATGACAGTCAGGTGCGCTATGGATTGATGTGGTCATTATTTTTTGTTCCCAAAATTATTAAATATCTAAATGCTTTTGACTAGCGATAGTTTTGCAATGGCCATTGCAAATACAGGGCAGCATCAGCAGACAGAATGCAATTGAACAAGAGCTCCGTGGATTCAAAGAGGTTGAAAACCTTTAATGTCATACCAAATGGTATACCAAATATAATAAATTTGATATACTTATAGGTAAGCCACTATGGTGAAAAGATCATAAAAACATCTCTTAAAAACATTTCGTTAGCCAATATTTTATATTAATGTATATTAATATGTATTGGTTAACTCCAGCAGCTGTCTGGGTCTATTTGCTTTGAGATTGAGCTTGATAATGGCTCAAAGTAAATAGTTATTTTCCAATAATTCTTCATTATCAAATAGTTACACATTATTTCCTTAAGTCTAAACCTATTGTATGCTGTACGACTGTTTATTTGATATTTTCAATTTTATTTGTAGCTACTTTGCGCACTTTGAATTGAAACTAATGTATTGAGAAAACATTAGTCATTTCCCTTAATAAATTTGCTTTCATATATAATATATATGATACAGAAATTTTAAGCTTTCCCCAATAACGCGCTCTTTTCTTTCATAATTACTATTCCAATTATTTGGAATAGTAATTATGAAAGAATAATATAGTTCCAAAGAATAATATAGTTTTTAATATAGTTCCAATACCTGCCTATTTCATGTCCAGCAGGTATTGGAACTATATTAAATTCTATCTCACACCATTAATATTAACGAAGTCTGCCAGCACTTCCTATTTTCCTCGACCATATCATATGTGGTCACTAATCTTAACCTCTGCGTAAACTTTCTCATATGAAACTGCTTCCCCATCACATTTTTAAAGCATAAAGAACGCGAAGGCAGCATGTATCCTATGTCGTCATATTTCTCCCAATGCGATGTAATTGTACATTGTGTGAACCAACGCAGACTGCATTGAGATGTCTTGAGAACAAACAGGTCGCTTACGAGGAGCGCGGCCTTATGTAACTAATCATGATTTTCGAATGCCGTATAATAAAGTTGATTTTTGGTAACCTGAAAAGTCTCTTCATTGGACTATTGTAGTTGCTATTATATATCACACATTTTTGTAACAATTTTGACTTTCTCCATGAACTAAATTTAAATGAAAAAAAAAACCTGACTGGCATCAAGTCGGAATAGAGTTTAATTATCGTCTGCATCATTAAAAATATCCTTTGCTTTAAAATGTCGCTGGAAAATAAACAATGGATCGAAGGCTGTATTTTTGTTCTTTACGAAGAAAAATACTCTTATTCGATTATTAAAAAAAGATGTGAAAAGCATGGTGTTAATATTTCTACGCGTAAAATAAGTGACATAATTAATAAAAAAGGAAATAAATGTCAAAGTTTACATTTGACGGGGAAAAAGGTAAAAAATGCATACCCAATAAAGGTACGTACACCTCTTATTATATCTAAAGTCGCATCTCGTGTTTTAAAAAAAAATCCACCCCCCCAAAGAACTATCGCAAAATCTTTAAACATCTCTATAGGAACTGTAAACAAAATTATAAAATCTTATTTAAAGCTAATCAAAATAAAAAAAAAATATGATGTTCATCGCCTAACGCCAAAACATATTTCTCAGCGTAAGACTATATGCAGATTGTTGTATAAAAGTTATTTGGCAGGTGAAAAATGGAAATATGTAGTTACAATTGATGAGGCTTGAATATATTTATCTGATTGCAATAGAAAAAGACCGATTTACTACCGAAAAAGAGGAGAAAAAGACCTAAAATGTTGATTCAGAGAAAACAAGGGAAATTTTGCTAAAGGTTTTATGGTTATTGCTGGATTTTCTTATGACGGAAAACTTAAAATAAGGAAAGTAGAAATAAAATGTCAAAATTAACTTGGATTACTATCAGAAATGTGTTTAACACCTGTTTTCAAAAAATACATTTCATCACTTTACCCAAACAATCTTCACTGTGTTAAGTTCCATCAGGATAAGGCTACCAGCTTACCTCTAAATCTACTGTATATTTTTTGAAAAAATGAGAAATGAAACCGGAATTGGGGTTATTCCATTTAAATGCATCCCACCCAAGTCCCCCGACCTGTCTCCTATGGATTACTGTGCATTTGGACTTTTAAAACAAGCTCTTTATAAGCGGCATCCCACACATTGGATGGACTCTGGAAGATTGTGGTGGAGGAGTGGAACAAAATCAACCTTGATATTTTAAGAAAAGCTCTTTTATCTTGGAAATCAGGATATAATATGATAGTTCAACAAATCATATTGAATGTATCATCATATTGAATGTATTAGAAAATAAAATTCTTGTATGTGTGTGTGTTTATAAAGAAGATCGTGGTCAAATAGCCTGGTAAAATAGTTCCCCATAGCTAGGACACATTTCCTTAACTCACTCTTAAGGGTTGAAAAGAGGTGAAAGGAACACGCGTCATGATCATCGTAATTTTGAACTCCCAAAATAAATTATACATCTGAAAATTTTACAAGGATGTCCCTCACAGCTCGTTGATACATACATTAAAAGAATCTTTCCGTAATCTATACCTATAAGGGAAAAGGGTTGGAGTGGGTTGTCTCAAATACACCTCGAGAAGGTCTAAGCATGCAACCTTTCGGGGATGTTCTGCATGGATGGTGGGTATAGAGTGTATATTTCTATAATATTTCGTCGTGCGTGGAAAATGGTATAGGGGTATGACTAACCAGCATCATCATCGTATCGATTCATCCCTTTCAGCTTGGAATGTAGGATTGTTTTTGACCATAGGTAAAGTAGAAAAATGCTAGGAGCCAGCGAAACTCTGGAGACCCATTTTCTGCGCGTATTATACCTTTTTTATCATAAACATTTTATGGGATCCTAGAATTTACTTTTGCGTAGGGGCCCCGGTAAGAATTAAGACGGCCCTGTGGGAATCTGAAAATTTAATAGAATGTTCTCCATGGGTCATAGGTAAACGTTAGAAAGGGATATTTTCATAATCTACTTCTTAAGTTGTAAGAAGGGATAAAATAACCAAAGAGTGGTGATCACCGTGTCTCTATAAAGAGCTTGAAAGCTATAAATTAATTTTTTAGTAATGATTTCACTTATTTGTCAAAGGTAAATACCAGCGACCTTATATACATGTAGGCCTGTTATTCAAGCTCTTTGGTACATGACTATGTCTAGAGAGGTAGGCTTTTCTCCCTTTATACCCAGACCGTCTGACCTACCCACAGGTATAAGGTATCTGTTTAGACGGCCGCGAATGTGCCACTCAGCAAGGACCGACCCATCTTTTTCCTAACCCATCAACTCCCGAATGAATTTTCGAGCTACAGAATTATCGTGTTCATACCCTACTTAGACACAAGGATAGTTTTGGGTGCCGTCGTGGATCGAACACGGGACTGGTCTTAACCAATGGGCTATCCCGGACCAGGGAGGTAGACTTAGTTTATGAATTTTCTCCCGTAGTGGGAAGGGGCGTAATCTAATTAAGGAATGTATGGATTACTGTAAAACTGATGGGATAGTCTTCTGTCTTCCTCTTTAACTACATTTAGTAGTGAATGTTAAAACTACTTGTATAAGCTCCTAAATTCTAAGATGTTATATTTTATTAATCAAAGGGTATAAGAAGCGGTCACATGATCACCATATCTCTCTGGTAGTTTACCCTATTGTTTGTTGCTTTTGAAGATTTTCAGTTATAACAGTACCATGAAGGTCATATTATTTCATTTAAAGAGCGGGTACTTAGTTTCCCATATAAGTATTTATAAATTGAATATTTCTTAAACACAGTGTATTGCGAAATGCATATTTTTATGCCTTAACAAACATCAATTAGCAAACTTAAGTATTTAGTTTCTTTCCTTACCAGATGAAATTTAACGAACCCTTTGATACAAAGCGTCTTCAGGAGACTGTTTGCAAAATGGATGAAATTTCACTGATACCCCCCACCCCACCCCCCGCCGGTGCTTCTGCGTGATCGCCCACACAGACCGTTTCAATCTGTCGTCACACTTTAATGAGTGCCGAGCATACCTTTCGCAATGCAGGAGGCTATCATGGTAACAATTTAGCTCGTTAAAAATCGTAAGAGTCTGGTTCCGCTTGCAGTCGGAGTCCAACCTTCATCTGACGAAACTAATCAAATGCACCTCAAATTTCTTTGTATTTGAACTAATTTTTCTTCATTCCGTGATAAGAAGGGCACACTCTAAAAATATATAATGGTCCTGGAAATTTGAATATCGAAAAGAAACCGTTAAATGGGATTTCGGGAACCTCATTATTCCATAACAAAAAAAATTTTTTTTAGCTACAAAGAAATGTTTACAAAGAAAGCTACAGTAAGATCCGGTTATAACGAGTAGTTCAGGGGACCAAACAATTTGTGCGTTAAATCCCGATATTCGCTAAAATACCGTTATATTTATTAACGGTAATACCGCTAAAATACCGTTATATTTATTTTTGCAAACTTCCCTACAACTTGGGGTGAAGGTATAACAGCTTAAGAGATGATTAAAAGAATTGGGAATGCATATGTCATAGTTCATCCAGAAACCTGCGCGCAGCCCTTGTATTGCAAGACAAACTTTCAAAAACTATCAATTAATCTAACATGAAAACAAAAAAAAAACTTTTATGAGAGATGTGTGTGTGTGTGTGTGTGTGTGTGTGTGTGTTTGTACTAATAGATAAGAGTAAGACAACACACCATAAAAATTGATATCGTTGGAAGAAATACGAGGTTCATAAAATTTTCAATATTCCCCTAAAAACAACGATTTTCAAGCGGGTAAGGATGATCACACCCCTTAAAATGAATATAGTATGATACACGCAATAACCCCCTACTATATGCACAATAACAATAACCCCATTCCTATATGCCCAATAACAATAATCCCCACTATACACGCAATAACAATACAACAATACAACGGCAGTACGAACGCATGGAATACACGTAGCTAGATTACAAAATAATTCCCGGTACTTTCCCTACAAAACATGGCGATATATAGGGAAAAAGTATTAGAATCGGGGCGAAAATCGCAGCAAGAGTTTTCGATGGATCTACATTTTTTTAGCACTTTAAAACCTGAAATTCTCTTTATGACGTAACGCCTGTATCTGTCTGTTTGTGCAATGTATGTAACTACTCAAGCTGAAAAACGAATTGACCAAATTTTACAAAATTTGATAGATAAGTCACATGTGGGTTATCCTAGTGCTGATTATATTTTGTTACGTTTCAGAAAATAAAATTTCTTTTATTTTTCGAAATGGCCCACAAAAATCGCCAAAATCTAAAATAATACATTGTATTCTCTCAAACGTATCAATTAAATTCTTATTATATACGTAATTTTTGGCGTCGCAAAGAATATGACATATGAAAGTCATGAAAACCATATGACAACTTTATAACTCTAGGACCAACTGTTCTTGATATGTTTTAGTTTTTCGTATTTTTACCACATCCCTTTTTAAAATACGTCCTGCCGCTAAATGAAAACAAAAATTGAATAAAAACTGTAAAATTCAAGTAATTTAAAGCAATTACCCATGTTATTTTGTGTAATTAAACTCAATTTAGGAATTGAGAAAGAAAGAAACTGGAAATGATTTTGTATCTCTAGGGAAAGTCCTGTGATACCTACATCAGATTTCTAAGTATTAAAATGAAACTTGAGCCTGATACTTGTGCACTTATTGTCCGCGTAGCGGTTTCAAAAATTAAATCGCCTTTTATTATTTCGTATAGTTTTATTAAAATAAAACTCGGAGGCTTCTCCCCCCCCCCCCCCTCACCCTTAAGTAACTTTCTGCTAAACAAAATCGCGACAAACGAGTTTATCAGAAGAAACAATCCCAATTTCCACTTATTTAAACAGTTCTTTCCTCGCACAGGCATTGCAGACGATAAGTCTAAGTATACCACATTCCAACCAACGGGGCGCGGTAGCCCATTGGTTAGCGCGCTGGAGTTGCACTCGGTAGGCCCGGGTTCGATTCCAGCCACTGCCAAAACTGCCGCCGTGTTCACGCGGAGTACGATCACGTTAAACATGTGGGTCCGTAAGTCCTTCCGAGAGGTTGGTGGTAGGGGAAGGAGGGTACGGTCCCTGTGGATGCCTCCCCCACTGGGTTCCGGTCTAAATTGGGTGGCACTTCCCGGTCGTCTAAACAGTTACCTTACACCTTTCTGGTAAGTCGGACGGTCTGGGTCTCAACAACAACATTCCAACCAACAAAAATGACTATGAAATCAAAATCCGGGCTATAATACTCCTGCTTTTCGTAAATGATTAAAAATCATTTCTTATTTCGAAATTTTGTACAAATGTCAAGAGCATTTTCCCTCTTATTAAAGAAAAACGCGTTTTAATAGTGTATATATTAAAATAATATTAACTCAAAGTAACACATATTATTAGAAATTAAATATAATATTCACAGATATCGAAATATTGCCTACTTAACGGCATACTACAAATATCGCTATGGTTTCGATACTGCTTGTCAATGTCGCCAGACGCCAAGTGTGACAAAAAGGCAAACCGATAAACACAGATAAAGATTTTTCTTATATAGTACAGACATCTATTTTATTACTATAGACTACAGCGAATACCCGATTTTGCCCTGGATTTAAGATCCAAACCTTTGATTAAAATTACACCTGATCTCATACTTTTTTTAAATATGTAGGAATTGTCTCTGATATACATACAACTTTTTTCAAACTATAGAATTGTGCTAATCTTCCTTTTTTGGCGAAATAACACAGATAACATAAACATACAAATTTCGATGTATTTAAAAATAAATAAATATTATAATTCGATAATAAATATAATTCGATCTCTCCGGGGGTGCCGAAAGTCAAAATCTGCAATTACATTTTTGATGGTTAGGAGATCGAGTTGTGTGAAAATTGCTCAAAATTACTATTGAAAAAACAAAAACAACAAGAAAGACCAATCATGCTTAAATCATTGATTATGAAACACTTTCCAACTTCAATGCAATTTTATTTAAAAAAGTCGAAAATGCAATACATTCCTCGGTAATATTTTAAAACTTATCACAATACTACATTGATTTATTATATTTGAAAACTTAAACCTTCATTGAAAAAAATGAACTTCATTCAAATGACGGCATTGAAATATAAATTGCTTGGTTTAAATATCTCTAAAATGCAATGCATTCCACGGTAATATTTTTAAAACTATCATAATACTACGAAAATTTATTGTATTTGAAAACTTCATCGAGAACAACTGAAATTAATTCAAATAACGTCATAGAAAAAATAACACGCCTGGATCTCTCTATAAAAGCAAGATTTCATTCATTTCATTTATCACAATACTATAATAATTTATTTTATTTAAAAATTAAGACCATGGAGCTACAATTCATAAACTCTATGCTTAAAACTTCATCGAAAAAAATCGTCCTTCTGTTTATAAAATCAATTAATATTTCATTCATATCAGCCATGCAGACTCCATGGACTCTGAATTATTTTGTGTTAAAGAAATACAGTAATTCTAATATATATATACAACTCATTCTACATATTTTGCTGTTTACATTTTACATAGGTGAAAAATAGGCTTAGTTGTAGAAATAATCAAATTTGAATGAGAATTTAAACTCAAATATATTGTCATTGTGTTGTTTTAGTATGTAGATGCGCTGAATTTAAGCAAAAATAAAGTAGTTTTAGGACGGATACAACACTCAATATGAATTAAAAAGAACTTTAAAAAATCACGATTTTGAAACAAGATGGATGCAATATATCATTTTGAAGTGGGTCATGTGATCGTTTCATATCATGGTCACGTGATCGTTTCATATAAGATGTGTAATTATTATTTTAATTTTTATTTAAAAAACTACTGAATATATTTCGCTGAATTTTTTTTTATATATTTTATGGAATAATTTGACTATTACCTAAAATTTTCGAAGCAATTTGTGAATTTTAAATCCCTTAAAAAATGTTTGAAAAATTAGGTCCCATAGGGCTCAATGTATTTCATTTTTTCGACCCGGGTTCAATCCAAAACTAATTGGGTGATATTATTCATTTATATTCCCATAGGTCCTATAGACCGTCTGAACAACGTACTAAAATTTCATTTTGATTAAGTCATTTTTACGGCAGTTATCGTGCTAACGGACAGACAGACAGACAGACAGAATGAACAAAGTCATAAACACTTTTCAACTTTGTTGTAAAGTGTTAAAAACTGAGAAACTGACTCTAATTAAAAAAAAATCGTTCCGAGATATCTTGGGACCTGTCCTGTACTATCATTGTACCAAATTTCTTAACCGTGGGTCGCGTAGATTTTCTGCTACGTGACCAAAAGACAAACAAACAAAAATAGGCATATTTTATTATGTTAGAATTTAGATAAACGGTAAAGTTAGAAAATTACTTCGAACCAAATCCTAGTTTTGGTTAGTCTCTGGCGGTCATTCATTATACAATCACTTAATCAGTTATTGGTGAATTATACACTTTGTATTCTGAACGTACTCAGAGCCTCGTACATGCTACAGCATTCCCGGCTGTTCAAACAGATACCTTACACCTTCGGGTGGATTGAACACTGTCTGGGTTAAAATAATCATTGACTATCGGATTTACCATTTTATGTTACGCGTGAAATTATCTTTTAGCCAACTGAAACTATCTGCCCTACTTCTTAAACTATTTCTGTTCCTACTAATTAGCTAATTCTCTAGAACTAATTGGTCTTTTGTTTTCTAATCTCATTTCAATGTCAAGTCTGTCCACATTTTTTAAGTTCTTCACTAGAAACGCTGCAAATACTTTTATTCCATCGGGCATGATAACTTTCATATAAATAGTCCTAACGTACACACTCATGGACCTTTCCTTATAAAGTCATTGGGGTATTTAAGAACTTCCTTAGGCACCCTGTGTATTATATTGTGATATATTGTGGTATACAGGATGTTTCATAAAGTCTTGGAACGATCTTTATTACCTGAAACGTAAGTCGCAGATATAAACTTCCAATTTACAAAAATCTGTTGTGGGCATTACATGACTTTCCCTACAGGCTCAAATTCATTTTATCTTTCTTTCTTTCTTTCATAATTCATTAAATTTAATTTAATTGAACGAAATAGGAGGCGGATAATTATTTTAAATTACACAGAGTTTGTGGCTTTACTTAAATTTTCGTTTTCATTTGGCGACTGGACATATATTTTCAAAGGTGGCGTTGTAAAAATGCTAAAAAACGTAAATACCTCGGGAACAGTTTGTCTAAGTAATGCTGTTAGTCTCACTCTTTTTATCATCAGAAATTCCGTATAAAGTAAGCATTTAATTAACACATTTGAGCATATGTAGTTTTTATTTCAAATTTTAAGGATTTGTGAGGGCCATTTCGCAAAAAGGGAAAGTTCTATTTTTCCAAATCGCACCAAAATCTAATCAGCACCAGGGTAACCAACAATAGACTTACCTTCCAATTTCTGTGAAATTCTCTTGAACAACTTTTGAGTTAGAGTGGATATATACATTGCACACACGCACACAGACGCCATGCTAAAAATAGGTTTTTCTTGTTCTAGAGTATATGAAACGCGTACATCCATCGAAAACTCGATTTCCAATTTTGCTACACGATTCTGATACTTTATCCATACATTACCATGTATTGTAGGGAAAGTAAAAATGTTTCAAAAATAAGGTTGCAATTTACCATATAAGAGATATAAAAAAATCGAAAAACGTATTTTTCGGAAAAATACGAAATCAGAAAAAACAAATATTTTTATACGGTTCCTCAATCCAAAATTTTCCTATTACTAAAGATTTATACATGTAAAACTACAAAACTATAAAGATTTATACATGTAAAACTACAAAACTATAAAGATTTATACATGTAAAACTACACAAAGTTAGATTATTTACGATCAAAATGTACCGAGATATGAAGCATTGAATTTTTATGGCTTAAATCACTTTCGGTCTGTGAATCTATCATTTCAGCTGCGTTGAGGGGCTGTATAAAATACAAATAAAACATTTCATTTAATGACATATTTTAAGGATTTATTTATCGTGGTGTTCAAGAAAGTTATTTAACACTTGGTAATTTGTTTGGAAGGGGGACTATATGCATAATTGCATAAAATATGTGTGGTTATTTTTGGAGTATTATTATATTATTATTGTGGTTATTTTTAAATATTCTTTTGATGATGTTTTTATTATTTAGAACCTTAGCTTAAACGACCTCTTTAGTATTTTAAACAACGTAAATGATTGTTATCCTGCTATTGATTTTACCGTTGAACACGAACCAAATTGTTCTTTACCGTTTTTGGACGTTCTTGTCTCCCACGGCGTCAGAGGTTTTCATACCTCTGTGTTCCGTAAACCTACCTTTTCTAATTCGTGTATTCCCGCTAATTCATCCCACCCCATTTCGTCTAAAAAAGCTTCTTTTATTGCTTATTTTAATCGCGCTTTTAATTTTTAACACTTTACAACATAGTTGAAAAGTGTTTATGACTTTGTTCATTCTGTCTGTCTGTCTGTCTGTCTGTCCGTTAGCACGATAACTGCCGTAAACATGACTTTATCAAAATGAAATTTTAGTATGTTTTTCAGACGGTCTGTGGGACCTATAGGAATATAAATAAATAATATCACCCAATCAGTTTTTTATTGAACCCGGGTTGAAAAAATGAAATACATTGAACCCTAGGGGACCTAATTTTTCAAACATTTTTTAAGCAAATTTACAATTCACAAATTGCTTCGAAATTTTTAGGAAATATTCATATTGTCCCATAAAAAATATAAAAAAAGTTTCAGTGAAATATGTTAGGTAGTTTTTTAATTGTTGTTGTTGTTGTTGTCGTGTCCCTAACATTACATTTAAGGAAGAATGTGTGCACAGTTTTTTAATTAAAATTTATTTAATATAGGGAGAAAAACAAATTCAATTAAATTCTGACTTTTGGGATATATTCAAGAAAAAAACAAGAAAGATAATCATGCATAAGCATTGATTATGAAACACTTTCCAACTGAAATGCAATTTCATTTAAAAATTTCTAAAATATGATACATTCAGTGGTGATATCTTTTACACTATCACAGTACTACAGTAATTTATTATACTTAAATATTTAAAACTGTATCGAAATATAAATCATCTGATTCTCTATGCAAAATCAATGAATATTTCACTCATATAACTTGTATTCCAGACTCCAGAGCTAAATAATTTTGTGGGAAAAAAATTCAGCAATTCTTATGTAACTCACCTTACAATCGCTTGAGATATTTGCATTCTGCATAAGTTAAAATTAGGCTTCGTTGAAGAAATAATAAAAGATTAGGGATCATTTAAAATCACAACTATTGTAATTGCATAGGCACGGAATTTAGATACACAGATTAATACACATATACACAGATAATATGTGTGTGTATGTGTGTGTATGTATTCGAAGTATTGGAATCGTGCCGAAGATCGGAACTCGAATTTTCGAAGGATCTACACGTTTTGGGACTTCTAGAACACGAAAAACTATTTTTAGGAAGCCGTCTGTGTGTGTAAAGGTGTATCTGTTTATGTTTCTGTGTGTCTGTGAGGATATTACATCCACTCTAATTGAAAAACTAATGGACCGAATTTCATAAAATTTGGTAGGTATGTTTTTTGTAGGAAATCCTGATGTTCATAAGATTATAGTACGATTCGTAATAAAAGAATCTGCCTTCTTTGCGAAATGGCCGGCAGAAATTGCCTTTATCCACTCTAGCTAAAAACTAATGGAACAAATTTAACAAAATTTGGTGTATAATATTTCAGTAACCTACAAGTGATTTATATACCAAATTTAACAAAATTTGGTATATAAATCATTTGTAGGTTATTCTAGTACGATTCGGGAAAAAGGAACGGGCTATTTTTGCGAAATGGCCCTCAAAAATCGTTAAGTATAAAAATAAAAGACTACGTGTGCTCAATTATATCAATTAAATTCCTATTTTATACATGATTTTTGACAGCAAAGAGAATAAGACTAACCCCATTACTCTAGGACTAGCCGTTCTTGAGGTATTCTAGTTTTTTTGCGTTTTCGCTAAGGCACCTTTGACAATAAATCCAGCTATCAAATGAGAACCAAATTTAAGTTTAACGCGCAAATTCAATGTCATTTAAAATACTTATGGCTGTTATATTGTGCAGATAAACTCAAATTATTATTGAAGAAATAAAGAGAACGTGAATATGAGTCTGCAGGGAAAGACATGTGCTGCCCACATCAGAATTTTTAACAATATTACAACAATGATTTATAGAAGTGAGCGGGGATTATTTGCAGGCCATTTCGAAAAAAATGTATGATCTATATTTAAAGATCCACCAAATTTTTGTAGAATAAAATGTTCAACAAATTTAAGCTGTGTACCAAATTTTAACTCTCTCGAACGTAGGAAAAAAAGTGCATTAAAAATGACATCAAATAAGTATATCACGAAGAGTTACATAAAATGAAAAAAAAAATTTCTTTCTGGAGGATATCCCAAAAGTCAGAATTTACTTAAATTTGTTTTTTTCCCTATATTAAATAATTTTAATTAAAAAGCTACTTAATATATTTTAATGAAATTTTTTTATATATGTTTTGGGATAATGTGAATATTTCCTAAAGATTTCGAAGCAATCTGTGAATTTTAAATTTGCTTAAAAAATGTTTGAAAAATTAGGTCCCATAGGGTTCAATGTATTTCATTTTTTTCAACCCGGGTTCAATAAAAACTAATTGGGTCATATTATTTATTTATATTCCCATAGGTCCCACAGACCGTCTGAAAAACATACTAAAATTTCATTTTGATAAAGTCATTTTTACGGCAGTTATCGTGCTAATGGACAGACAGATAGACACACATACAGAATGAACAAAGTCATAAACACTTTTCAACTATGTTATAAAATGTTAAAAAGAGATATATTATATAATAAATATCTTTCCAAGAGTTTAATTATTTTGTATATGAAAGAGGCTTCACATTTAAAAACAAATTTGGAAGATAACGATTTTTCATTTTTTTTTTTAAATTTTATATAACTCTTCATGATATACTTATTTGATGGCATTTTTAATACACTTTCCTACGTCCTAGAGAGTTAAACTTTGGTACACAGCATTAATTTGTGGAACATTTTATTCTACAAAAATTTGGTGGATCTTTAAATATAGATTCTACATTTTTTTCATTTTTGGCCTGCAAATAATCCCTGTTCACTTCTATAAATCATTGTTGTAATGTTGTTAAAAATTCTGATGTGAGCAGCACATGTCTTTCCCTGCAGAATCATATTTACGTTCTCTTTATTTCTTCAATAACAATTTCAGTTTATCTGCACAAAATAACAGCCATAAGTAATTTAAATGACATTGAATTTGCACGTTAAACTTAAATTTGGCTCTCATTTGATAGCTGGACTTATTGTCAAAGGTGGCGTAGCGAAAAAACTTAAATATTTCAAGAACGGCTAGTCCTAGAGTAATGGGGTTAGTCTTATTCTTTTTGTTGTCAAAAATCACGTATAAAATAGGAATTTAATTGATATAATTGAGCACACGTAGTCTTTTATTTTTATATTTAACGATATTTGCGGGCCATTACGCAATAGCAGCCCGTTCCTTTTTCCCGAATCGTCCTAGAATGACCTACAAGTGATTTATATACCAAATTTTGTTAAATTTGGTATATAAATCACTTGTAGGTTATTGAAATATTATACACCAAATTTTGTTAAATTTGGTCCATTAGTTTTAGCTAGAGCGGATAAAGACAATTTCTGCCGGCCATTTCGCAAAGAAGGCAGATTCTTTTATTACGAATCGTACTATAATCTAATGAACATCAGGGTTTGCCACAAAAACTTACCTACCAAATTTTAAGAAATTCGGTCCATTAGTTTATCAGTTAGAATGGATGCAATATCCTCACAGACACACAAAAACACACACAGATACACCGTTACACACACAGACGTCTTCTTAAAAATAGTTTTTTCGTGTTCTAGAAGTCCCAAAACGTGTAGACCCTTCGAAAATTCGAGTTCCGATTTTCGGCACGATTCCAATACTTTGAATACATACACACACACACATATGTTACCTGTGTATCTGTGTACTATCTGTGTATCTAAATTCCGTGCCTACGCAATTACAATAGTTGTGATTTTAAATGATCCCTAAACTTTTATTATTTCTTCAACGGAGCCTAATTTTAACTTATGCGGAATGCAAATATCTCAAGCTATTGTAAGGTGAGTTACAAGCTATTGTAAGGTTGAATTGCTGAATTTTTTTCACACAAAATTATTTAGCTCTGGAGTCAGGAATACAAGTTATATGAATGAAATATTCATTGATTTTGCATAGAGAATCAGATGATGTATATTTCGATACAGTTTTAAATATTTAGGTATAATAAATTACTGTAATACTGTGATAATGTAAAAGATATCACCACACACACACACACACACACACTGAATGTATCACATATTAGAAATATTTAAATGAATTTGCATTTCAGTTGGAAAGTGTTTCATAATCAATGTTTATGCATGATTGATCTTTCTTGTTGTTATTTGATTTTTGCTTTACATACTGAAATAAATTTCGTTTTTATGCTCAGCTACGAAGCCGCCTACTCGTTAGACTTTAATTATAAAATATTTTTCTACATTCGTTCTAATTTTATTTAACCTAAAACTAATCTTGCCCCTTCCTCTGATATTCTGCCGTATATATCGAGTATTCCGTTCCATCCTGCGATTTTTCACCCCATTATTCATTTTTGCCGTGAATTTAGATTTAGACTAGCCCATTTTACTGTTACCTCTTTATTTAATCATATTCGTATTGATAAATATAAGGATAAACGTAATTTCTTGAGTCAAGCTGGGGTGTATGTCTTCCCCCTCTTATCGCTCGAAAATAATTATAAATTTTATGTTGGTAGTACAAAACGTACTGTTGGCATTCATTTATCTGAACATGCTCGTAATATTAAAAATAATAAACTGTCCACTGCTCTTTCACAATTAGTTATTAATGATAAATTTACCCCTAATTTGATAAAACTTGTCTTTTAATTAATTTCAATAACCCCCGTAAATATTTTACTTTTTGAATCTCTTTTCATTTATATTTATCGTGACTGTACCCTTAGTTTTGCTTGACGTCTCATTCTCGACTTTATGCTTGTTAAACCCTTATATGATGTTCTGGAAATCTAATGCTTTGCTTCTAATGAGGCGTTTATTATAGTTGATTGAATTATTAGCATTCGGTGGTACTTATTAGTAATTTATGATAATTTTAATTGCGATTTATCCAACTTCCCACATGCAATTTTGTATTTGCGATTTCAGGCTGTATATAAAGACTCACGTCTGTTATTTCATTAACATCGCCACTGGCGGTGGACGTTATGAAGTCCAAAAGCGCTCTAGCACTCTAATAAGTAAAATTTTGGTCTACGTCATTAATGATTTTAAATACAGTTTATAATCTATTTGTGGTTTTTGCTACAAAACATTTTAAAATATTTGTAGGACGTGTCTTCCATACTTATAAAATGTGGTTATTGTTGGTTATTTCGGAGTATAGATGTGTGGTCTGGAGTCTATATTATCAATAATAGTAATATTGAAAATTTTCAAAATAAATTTATGAGATACATTTATTAAAAATCAAATATAGTTTATGTAACAGTGTTATAACCTGTTCTTTTCTGCAGTTAAAATATGGTATTACGTTTTTAGAATGTAGACGATTTTTTTTTTCCATATTCTTTTATAATTTACTACAGACTGTCCTAACTTACTAAATGATATTAATAGCTGCGTACCTTCTTATAATACTAGAAATAGGCTTGTATATATTGAAACATTCTACAGTAAAACATTTTTAAGGAATTTACCTATGGCGCAGTTTGTCAGGGCGCTTAATAGTTTACCTTTAACTTTTTATATTTTTATAAACCACCGAATGTTTTTAAAATTTTTATTATGTAAGTTTTAAGATTTTAGAAATTAGAATAATTGCATTATAATGCGAAATAGGATTTTGAATTATTTTTTTTAATTTTCATGTTTTAAGTACTCATTTTATTGTGTTTACGAATTATTTTGTGTGTGTTTTTGTATATTATCTGTAATGTGATTTGCCTTCTCTATGACAGGGATTCTGTCTGGGCTTGTTTCTGTGTATTCCAAATGAACAATATGGGGCTCTTTCGGACAAATTGACATGACTCACAATTCAGTTTGCGTACAATCACCATAACTTCTCAACAAAAAACTGCTGTAAATTTGAGCTGCAATATCTCGGTAAACTTTACTCATAAAAAATTGAACTGTTTTACTGTGACATATTAATGTATAAAAAAAAAAAATTAGTAATTGGAGAATTCGGGATTAAGAGTTATATAAAAAGTTAAATTCGTATTTTTCAGACAGTTATGTTTCTCTATTTAAAACTGTTATAAAATAAATTGAAACCGGCCAATTTTTACTTTCCCTGCAATAATGTTAATGTATAGGGAAAATATTGGAATCATGTCGAAAATCGCAACTCGAGTTTTCGACGGATCTACACGTTTCGAGACCCCTAGAATACGAAAAAACTATTTTTAGCGTGACGTCTGTGTGTGTGTCTGTCTGTGTGTCTGTGCAATGTATATATCCACTCTAACTCAAAAACGAATGGACCGAATTTCATAAAATTTGGTGGGTAAGACCCTTGGGTGTGATCTTGGTGCTGATTTGTTTTTGGTACAATTCGGGAAAAAAGAACCAGCCTTTTTTTGCGCAATGGCCAGCAAAAATCTCATGTATTCACTCTAGCTGAAATACAAATTGACCAAATTTCACAAAATTTGGTAGATAAATCACATGTAGGATACTCTGGTGCTGATTAGATTTTGGTACGATTCGGAAAAGAACAACCTGCCTTCTTTTACGAAATGGCCCCCAAAAATCGCCGATATCTAAAAAAAGACTACGTATGTTCAAATGTATCAGTTAAATGCTTGTTTTATACGCAATTTTTGACGAGGAAAAGAACAAGAACAACTCTATTACTCTAGGACTAACCGTTCTCGAGATATTTGAGATTTTTCGCATTTTTTTAAGATGCCTTTGAAAAAATGTCCAATTACCAAATAAAAGCAGAAATTGAATTAAAAATGCAAATTTAGTGTCATTTTGTGCAACTAAACACAATTTAAAGAGTTCTTAAAAAATAAAGAAAAAATGAATTTGAGTCTGCAGGGAAAGTCATGTGCTGTCCACATCAGATTTTTGTAATTGGAAGTATATATCTACAACTAACGGTTCATGACGTTGCAAGGCTTTCCTTGTAAATTACTGTTAATGTTTATGTTTATGCCTTATCTATTATTATTCTTAATTTCCAATATCGAGATATGCAATATAATTATGAATATTATCAATATGTTAACCGTGATAGGATAACATGTTGTTCTCCATACTTACACCTTTTTCGTAAAACAAACTAATTCTTTGTTCAGCGATAAAATTCTTCTTCCGTTTGTTCTCGAGGCTTATGCCCTACATTGCATTTCAGAAAACGTAAATACGTGACCACGCGGCTACATTCTGCATAAGATAGATAATACGTTATGTCGTCCATGTCGCGCAGTTTGCAGCTGTTTATACAAAGTTGGAGAAAACTTTGATTTCCAAGGCCCGGCTTTGATATAAGCTGGTTGCGGATTAGTGCTGCATTTCTCTGTTTTAAGGTTTGACGTATGTAGGGCCGCATAACTGTATTAGATATATGAAATAGGTGAATTATGACGTGCCATATGACACACATATTATTTCAACACTATATAAACTACACGCTGAATTAGAACTGTGTTATTTTCCTGTTGGTAAAGATAATCTCAGTTTATTTAGCAGAGATTTACGAGGTAGAAGACGGTCGCATCTATGTCTTTTGTCACTAAGTATGAAAATATTTTAATATATAATTATTTTATAAGAATTTTTGCTATTTTAAACACATGTATTACTTTCCTCGGGCTGAGCTAGAAGAAAGTATGGTGATTGTGATTTGTACCACTTTTCTTGATCGATTTGCTTTTAGCAGTAGATTAAGTAAAGTTTTTACTTAGCAGATGTAGCCTAAAAAAATAAAGTGATAGTTATTTAATCACAAGTCGAGATTTTAGTGTAAATAAATCAGTAGGATCCCCAGTTGCCAGATGTGATTGTGGATGGGTGAATGTCTAATTGTTGTCTTTGTAATCTCAAAATCTATTGAACCGATTTAAACCAAATTTGAGTGGCATGTTTCATATATTATGTAAATGTGAAAGCAGAAAAAATTTCGAAAAATGTATACGGTTTAGCTATAAAACGGAATTTTGTAAACATCGTTGGCCCTTCGTAATGTCAAAAACCTCCGAAAATATTTGACCCACATTTGGGTGATATATTGCATATATTATCTATCTATATGTGAACATAGTAAGAATTCGTGAAATGTATGTATAGTAAAATCTATAAAACGAGATTTTGTCAAAATCAGTGACTCTTTATAAATCTCAAAAACCGCTGAAGCAATTTGAACCAAATTTCGATGATATCATATTGTGTAAATGGGAATGCAGAAAATTAATTTAAAGAGTGTACATAGTTAACACAGAGGTCGAATGCCCACTTGTTTCGTGTGGAAAGCCTGGGAATTGCTCCAATCTCTTAGTAAAAAATATCGAATATAAAATCTCTGTTTCAAAAAAGAAGGTCTAGGATAGTACAGATAGAGCAAATTTCTTATAGACTAGTTTCCAGATGAGCCCTTCTTTAATTATTATATTAAATGCAGCCCACTTCTGATGGAATAATAGCAGTTTGGGAATTCACACACAAGCGCCAGTTTTTAATCGGATGATATGATTTTTATCGAATTCTGATTTAAGACCAAATTTGACATGGTGTACAGAAATCAAACAGCATTAATCATAAAATTCAAGCTACTACAAGTAATCAAATTTTATTATTTTCAACAGTTTGTGGTTCATTAATTTTGCTTCGTTTGTACAGTTTGCAGATTTGTATCAGCTTTTTGCACTTATCTGTATTTAGTAGGGAGTTTTCAGTTGATGTAGCTCCAAACAAATTTGTTGAGATTGCATTATAGTAGAAAATTAAACATCTATGAGTAGACATAGTTTACATTTGATATTTAAATACTTGCAATTGATTTGTAATCCATATTTTTATCACTTTCAGAGAGTTCCTCTTTAATATAAACAAGAAAGGTCAATCATGCAAAAAGCATTGATTATGAAACGCTTTCCAACTGAAATGCAATTCGCTGAATGTATCACATCTCCAAAATGCTATACATTCAGCGGTGATATTTTTTTAATAATCGTAGAACTACAATAATTTGTTTTACTTGAAAACATAAAACTTCATCGTAAAAATGAACTTTATTTAAATGACGTCATCGAAATATAAATCATCTGATACTCGTATAAAAGCAGCGAATATTTCATTCATATATTCTTATTTCAGACTCCAGAATTAAATAATTTTGCGTGAAAAAAAATCAGCAATTTTTATACCACTCATCTTACAATCACTTGTCTACATTCTCATAAATTATCACAGTACTACAATAATATATTTTACTTGGAAACTTAAAACCATGGAGGTAAAAGTACTTTCTAACTCCATGCTTGAAACTTCACAGAAAAGGGCAATGCTATAAAATCGTCTGCTACTCTATATTTCATTCATATCACTTATATTCCAGACTCCAGAACTAAATAAATTGGAGTTAAAAAAATTAGAAATTCTTATACAACTCATCTTACAGTTTGATTTGTTTACATTATGCACACGTTAAAATGAGGCTTCGTTGTAGAAATAATCAAATTTGATGATCATTTAAGCTAAAAAATATTGTAATTGCGTTGGCGCAGAAGCACAGAAAAAAAATTAAAAATAAAGAGGTTTTGGGACAGATGCAACACTAAATCTAAATTTAAAAGAATTTTAAAAATAACGATTTTCACTCTGGGAAAAAATATGGATGCCATATTTTATTTGGAAGTGGATCACGTGATCTCTTCTTATTATATGGGTGTAATTATTATTTTAAATTTTATTTAAAGAACTACCGATCATATCTTGTTGACATTTTTTTTATATATTTTATGGGATAATTTGAATATTTTTTTAATTTTTCGAAGCAATTTGTGAATATTAACTTCGCTTAAAAAATGTTTGAAAAATTAGGTCCCATAGGGTTCAATGTATTTCATTTTGCCATCCCGGGTTCAATCCAAAACTAGTTGGATGATATTATTCATTTGCATTCCCATATGTCCCACAGACCATCTCAACAACATACTAAAATTTCATTTTGATAAAGTCATTTTTACCGCAGTTATCGTGCGAAAGGACAAACAGACAGACATACAGAATGATAAAAGTCATAAGCACTTTTCAACCATATTGGGAAGTATTGAAATGTAGCTGTTGCCGCAGCTGTTTGAAAAATTTCGTATTCCTCGAATTTCGTACGAACGGTTATCGTACGAACAGACTGCAGTTATCGTACGAATGGACAGACAGACAGAATGACCAAAGTCATAAACACTTTTCAACTATGTTATAAAGTGTTAAAAATGTGTAGATACTAATTGTTATTAATTTCTAATTTCTGCAATAGCTGTTGATTTTCTCATTTAAATTGAATTTCCGATATTATATATTTACGCACTTACTCAAGTTAGGTTAGACGAACCTTTGCTTTCAGGGAATCTACAACATTTATCATTTCCTTGCAGTTTCTCGAGGTATTAACAAGCAGGGAATCTACAATGTTTATTATTTCCATGTAGTTATTCAAGTTAGACAAACCTTTTCTTTCAGAAAATCTACAACGTTTATTATTTCTATGTAATTACTTAATCCATTACTTAAACCATTGCTTTCAGGGAATCAACTACATTTCTATTTCTATTCCTAAAATTCCGATTACTATATCGTGAATTTCTCATTGTCTCATGAAATGTAGTATATCAGTTATATCCTTAATACAGTTACATACAAAACAAATACGATATAAAAATTGAATGAATATTCAAATGAATAAAAGTTCATATGAATAAAACAATTATGATATAAAAATATTACCTTAACAACAGTATTTTCTTTGTACTAAATGAAAATACTTTTCAAAAGGAAGAGATTACACGTTTAGCTTGGTGAATAAAAATATACTTCCATGGTATGTAGGCATTTTTAATTCCAAAACATTTGTATTGAAACTATTATGATTTCTATCAAGTATTTCCTATACAAACTTAAATGATTAGCGACAGTCCTCACAAGGTAGTAACCGACAGTTTTTCTGTGAATTCGAAACAAATCAGCAGTTGTCTGACAGGACAAATTTTTTTCTCAACTTAGCCTAAGACCCATTTCCTCTTAAAACATATGTTGAAATACAACTTCTTTTACAGTATACCCATCCTTGATCTGAAGCTACTAAATTTCTCCATTTAAACGTATTAAATTATCTTCCCAACTTGGTACTTTGTCTTATAGTATGATGGTTACTTGAGTCACTTACCTCCTGGCCGCTGCAAAAGAACGTAAATGAAACCAGGCGTGGAGATTAAGGAGTACGTAACTCAATTTTATTTCCTGGTTAAACAATATTTTCATTTACAGATAATATACAGGAATTTATTTACACTATTACTTGTAGACATTCACCATTACCTTAGCCTTTAATAGATACTGAATTTTGCACAATGATGAGAAACAAATAATTTGATTAGTCTGTGAGGATGACAGCGCATGTCAACTGAATAATAGAAAATATTGAATTTTAATTTCATCACCGCTGACATGGAGATTTTGGAGGTTACAGAGAGAGGTATTCGCACAAGATACGCATAAATACATGGTTGCACTTAGATTGATGACCGGTGGTGATGTATTCACTGGAACAACTATTTCTCTCGTTCACATTGGACATTGCATTCAGAAAGGAATTAAAAAATGGGTTTTGTAATCATAGGTCTAAGATTGGGGCTGAGATTTTACAATCTGGACCATGATTTTCTATTGGTTGGATGACTCGCCAGTCATTGGAACTGTTAGATTTTGATATCCTAGAGGCCTATGCTGGCCCTTCCTCTGTATCTCTGTGACATTGTCTGGGCGAGGTTTTTGAGCATTTCAACCCCTGAAGAGGGTAATAAATATTTGGCACTGTAACTGCCAGATTGAATCGTTTAAATATTGTTTCATCCAGACATGCTGATGTTTCTATTTCTGTACTGTATATCCCCCGATTTTATATTTTGTTCATTAGTAAAAATTATCTGACTTGGCACATAAGTGATGCAAGCCAACGGCCCTACAGTGCTGAAAACACCGGTTCTCGTTAGATCACCGAAGTCAAGCAGCATCGGGCGCGGTTAGTACTTGGGTGGGTGACCACCTGGGAACACCGCGTGTTGTTGGCACATTTCGGGCGTGGTAGCTCCGTGATTTGCGCGCTGGATTTGCACGCTGCCACAACTGCCGCCGTGTTCATGCGGAGTACGATCACGTTAAACATGTGGGTCCGTAAGTCCTTCCGAGAGGTTGGTGGTAGGGGAAGGAGGGTACGGTCCCTGTGGATGCCTCCCCCACTTGGTTCCGGTCTAAATTGGGTGGCACTTCCCGGCCGTCCATACAGTTACCTTACACCTTTCTGGTAGGTCGGACGGTCTGGGTCTCAACAACAACACCTTTCTGGTAGGTCGGACGATCTGGGTCTCAACAACAACAACATTGATGCTCATACCCTCGGGTGAATCGGGTGGCCTGGGCCTTCAACGGTCTCTGTGGTCTCCAAGTTGCTTAATGAAACAAACAAAGATAATATTAGGAGAGTTACGTATGAGGATTTTCGTATTTATTCATATTGCGAATTTGTTATATTTTAAATACTATATTCACGTTTCTATTAGCATTCAAAGTCAGAAGCGGAAATTTTCTATATGATTATGTATTTCATGTGTTTTCGAATAGCCCTTAAAAAATTTCCTTTGTGCGTCATTTTCGTGTAACATGGGTGCTCTTGAAGTGTGTTGCGTGCACGCTGGGCGTTGGTCACGATGGGCTATTTTAGTCTGTGAAGAGTTGGCGTGATATATGCAAATGCGGATATCACGTCTGACTTTACTCTCCCCTCCTCCCTTTCCAGTACCCTTATAGCTTATACCGAGACAACCATATTTCGTCTCCATGGCGGAAATTTTTACTTCAGCGATTCTGTATCAAGCTAAAAATAATGAAATTTGTATGGATATGAGGCTATTTATGAATTTCTCCGTAAATGAAATTAGCTGCTTGCATATGGATGAATTGTTTTCCTTAAATGTGAAATACATTTGACCACTTGCGTTTGTGAAATATTTAAGCATATAAACTGGCAATCCTGTTGAGTAGTGTGTCAAACGGTCATTTTGGGTAGCAAGAAGCAAATAAAATATCATTTAATAACGTGTCGTTAGTGCTTATTTTAACAATGTACAAGTCAGTGGCGTGATAAGACCTCTTTACAAGTGCAATCCAAACAATGTTAAAATTCCGGATGCATTTTCATCAAGATTTTGTTATGGAGGATATCATATGTTAACTGTTTTCAATTTTCATAATTGGTTCACACTTTTATTCATATTGTTTAGCACATGCACACAAAACCTGCCTCAGATCAATAAAAATTATTGCATTTTCGCTTTTCTTTATAATAAAAGGGAAATAATCCTTCAAATTCTTGGCGCTGTACTGCAAATAGACTACAAAATGTACAGTTCTGAAATTTTACACATATACTCATAAACCCGTAGATGTGCAAGTCATGCCTAGAATTTTGACTTATATCTTTGTTATTATTTAATTTAGCATTGCCACTAGGGGCAAAATTTAATGGGTCTAACCGACCTCCAAATTCTCTGATTAGTTGCTGGCATAAACATCACAAAGATGGCCAAGGACTAAATAATTGAAGCACCGAAAACGTTAAAAGTATAATTCTTGATTAGACTACAACATGTACACGTGATCTTGAAATTCATTCCGGCGACAGGGCGGGTAGGAATTTATAACTACATTACAAAATCAGTTTTTGCTTCTAATCCTCCAAAAAACACGACACCAACAACAGTACATCGAAAAAAACTTTTAATGACGTAAACAAACTTTGTGGTTAGCTGTTTTTGTGACAGTTAAAATGTTAACAGAATTAGATATGTTGTTACAGATATTTCTCCATTTTCCTAGTTATAACAATCATAATTGCTATTACCAGGAACAATTATTTTAATTATTTTTCCCGGATTTTAATTACTTGGGAGCGTTTCGTAAATATGATTGCTATGAACAGTTGCGATTAAAATGTAATTATTAGTGCAGTTAACAATCATCATAAATGTCTTATAGTTAATTCTCAGGAAGTTAAATTAATAAACATTTAATTTGTTTACGTGTGAAACAGCGTGTGTTGTTCAATTTAATATCGAATTAAATATTTATATGGTTATTAATAGGGCTGAAATTCAATTTTTTGCATTGTTACTTTCCTCATATACATATTATAATGTATAGGAAAGTATTTTGACGTAGTCGAAAATTCGAGTTTTCGACGGAAGAACACGTTTCAAGCATCCCTAAACTTGAATCGATCATGTTTGAGGTGATGTCTCTGTGTGTGTGTTCGTGAGTTTGTGGATACGATATCTCACGAACAAATGGAGCGTTTGGAACGAAATTTGGTACAAAAATTACATAAAATTAATATTGATTTTTAAATGCAATCAAATGTTCGAAAGACTCCCAAATTTTTTAATGAAGTGTTGAAAATATCATAAAAAATCAGAACCTTCAATAATTTTACATAAATAATCATATCTTACATGATATTTCATTAGAAGACGATTGACATAAATTTTAGAACGCTAGCATGAACCGTTCTGGCGATATTGCAGTTTTTCAAATAAACTTATTAAAAAAAATCATCTAAAATTTAAAAGTATTAACTATTGTGAAATATGTTCACTAATATGTTCACTATAAATGTATTAACATTATTCTTGTGGATCTAGTCATTTCCATTCACGAGAGAAGATACTTTGTGTAATAATTTTATATTTTAATGCCTAACAATTCGCCAACAGTCATTTATATATAAGAAATTCTTTTCTATCCGCTTATCTGCAACTCTTGACGATAAATTTGGCAACTTTGGCGTCTAATTTAGCGAAATGTAACCAACTAGGCGATATTTCGCCCCATATTGAAGAAAATAGCGTTAAAGTTGCAGAAACTGCGCTAATTTAACGAAAATGACGCCAAATCGATGAATTAATTATTAAAATATTTTAATATATGGACTGTGCTGCTTGTTAAGAATGCTATCAGTATTGATAATTGTCAATTAAAGTTGCGTGAAATATAAGTTAATTGGATACTTCGAAATTGTTTTACATGTTGCCATCCGAAAAAGCGTCAAATGTGCAATTTAACATCGTGCCGTAGATCTTATACTCCATATTTTCACTGTTAAAAAAATAAATTCAGTGCATTATGGAAAATCGTGTGCTATTCTAATCAGGTTTTTCATTCGCTGTCGGTATAGATTAGACTTTAAAATTTAATGAGAAATATATTTTTGAAACCTAACATATTTATTTTCAACTCTCAACATTTTGACCAGATTCTTTATTAGTATAAAAACAGAAAACATTCGTAAATGTTTATTCATTAGATTTCTTAAAAGGCTTGAAGAGTTCCTGGGGGGGCAAGCTTTACGAAGAGGCTGAACAAACCTATAAAAATGTCACAAATTATATTTTGAATAAATAAAAATATAAAACTAATAAAATGTATAATATGTAGTTGTGGGATAAAATCACATCCAAAGTAATTGATATATGCGTTTTGTGAATATCATAATAATTCGCATGCGTGAGATCTCTTATAATTCTGTTGAATACATTAATTCTTGAATTATACTAAACTTCAAAATGTATTATACACTCATTGCCATAAAAATTTGCGCACCCGGAAGTAATTGTGGGATTGTAACGAAACTTGGCTTGAAGGTATGTGTCAGGCAGATATGCAAATGATTAGAAATACAGCGTGATTGCACATTGCGTAATTCTACCAGAGGGCGTTGAACTTCGTTTTCACTGGCGCAGAAAAAAGGTACGCAGGGTTTTTTTGCCTGTACTTAATCTGTTTCAGAGGGACGCTTTTTCATTAGGGATGCCGTTACACCACCATCGAAGACAATATGATCAGCTGTCAGAATTCGAGAGGGGAAGAATCATCGGAGGTGATGGAAGTCTGGTGGACGACCCGACCAGTAGCCCGCCACTTAGGCCGTTCTGACTTTACTGTGAGGAGGTGTTGGGACCAGTGGACGAGAGAGAAGTCGCATACACGGCGATCAGGCTCAGGACGCTCTCGGCAGACCAATAGTTAGAAGACCGTCACATCACCCGACACGCACGCACAGCGCTAACTGCATCATTGTCTGCCATCGGGACACAGGCCGCGCCTTCACTTAGGGCCCCTGTGTCTGTCCGTACCATCGCGAGGCACCTGCCTGAAGTACATTTGGTATCGCGGCTCCCATTACGTGTGCTGCCAATGACACCCACCCACCGCCACCTTCGTTTGGAGTGATGTCGCGTTCGACGGGATTGGAGCGCAACCGAATGGAACCAAGTCGTCTTCAGTGACGAATGGAGACTCAATTCGGGCAGTGATGACAACCATGTACGTGTGAGGAGGCCTCGTAGTGAACGCTTCAATCCTGCCTTCGCTTTACAGCGGTACACCGCTTCCACAGCTGGTGTGATAGTATGAGGTGCCGTTGCATACGACATCAGGTCACGTCTGATATTGATCCACGGAACCATGACAGCCTAGCGTTACGTTCGTGACATCTTTCAGCCACATATATTGTCACTTATGACAGGGCTCCCAGGATGCATTTTTCAGCAGGACAATGTTCGGCCACATCCAGCAAAGGTATCACAGGAATGTTTCCGCCACATTACCATCCTTCCCTGGCCTGCCAGATCCCCAGATTTGCCACCGATCGAGCATGTCTGGGATCACTTGGGACGGCAAGTTGGACTGCCTACGAGTTTGGTCGAATTAGAGGCGCGCTTACAACTGTGGGATGAGATGACGCAGGACACCATACGGAACCTGTATGCCTCAATGCTCGCCCGTATCACTTCGTGTATTCACTCTAGAGGTGGCCCAACAGGGTACTAGAACCTCCATTCATTTGTGGTTTTTCTTGTAATAAATGATCCTTTTGCTTTAATTTTCGTATCACTTACTTATATCAACGTTGCACTCACATATATAAAATTTCGTTCGATTCTGACAACTCTCTCTTGGTGCGCAAATTTTTATGGCAATGAGTGTATTATCTATCACAGTATCGCCACTTTTTTGCCACTTCTTTACCGCCAATTCCATGTTGTCGCCCGAAGTGAAAAGGTTATAAAGTTTCAATTTCCTGCTAAAAGTTTCAATTTTGCTTTACTGCACTTTGCTTTCTGTCATCTGGTATCAAATAAGTGGCCTTGGATGCATGCCAGACTATAAATTAGCATTTTTCTCTCGCAAGAAACTGACGAATGATATAAGTTTCATCCATGAACTCGATGAGGTAAGTAGATCTATTTGGTCTGGCAATAGCTTATATGTCTCATTCAATCCTATCGCCATTATTGGGAGGAAAAATACAAGACAAGCTATTAGTAATAAAATTATTTTTGTGCCCAAATCGATTAGTATGACCGAAATATCCCTGTGCTTTAGAAACACTTTTAACAATTGGAAACAGTAGTTTGGACTTTTCGGTGTTAATTTGTCCCAAGAGATTTTTAGCCATATCTCACTAAGATCTTCACTTATATTGTTTTTGCATTAAAATGTGTAATTTAGAGACCCCAAAAATGTAATGAAAATGTTTCCAAGTATTTTTTTAATTAATAAAAGTTGAATATTTGAAGTTTTTGAAGTATAAATTATATTTTTTTTTTAATTTAGACTCTTTGGTCGTCTGGCACCGAATATGTCACCTTGGTCAAATGCCAGATTTGAAAATTTTAATTTGTCTCGTAAAAATTTACCGAATGGCAGAATCACGGATCTCCGTTTGCAAAGTTTTACCACTTGCAACACTTAAACTTCTTAAGCTGCGAGAAAGGGGAATGTCTAAATTCATACTCACAGAACCCGCCTATATCAGACATTCCCAAATTTAGGATCGCACTCCCATTGTAGGTAACAGCATTCATAGACCGGTTTTGCTCTTTTTATGCGCTCGTCAGCATGAAATAGCTGGTGTCTGCAACGGCTTCAAGAAAATTTCTATGTCCTAAAATATTGCGAACCTCTACGAAGATCAGCAAATTCAATGTGGTAGAACTTTGGTGTACATGGGAATCTGTGAATCTGGATGTCCGCTCAGGTGATCCTCAATCTGGGCGGTGGGCGGATTATTGTAATACGCTAAAATTGGCATTTACACACTCCATTGAGTACATGAATGAAATTGATGTCGAATTAGAGTTTTAGTCCCATCAATAAATGGGTGAGTCTGGAAGTCGTTCCAGATATAAACCTGGATGCCAGATGCACCAAAAATGTCCAAACAATTGATTAATTTTTTGGACAGCCATCTCAAGTACTTAGATGACGAACGACAGTCTCTCTCTCTCTCTCTCTCTCTCTCTCTCTCTCTCTCTCTCTCTCTCTCTCTCTCTCTCTCTCTCTCTCTCTCTCTCTCTCTCTCTCGAGTATACAGATGAAAGTTATATGTCCGTCGTTAGATTTATACCAGACAAATTCAAATTTACAAAACTGGAAAGAGTCCCAGGTGGCATATTCGGTGCCAAATGAACGAAAAGCTGAAATCTTGAATTTGCAAAAGTGATATCTCAAAAAATTCCATATAGAACTAAACTGCGCTACACCATTTGGATGAGCTGGATGGCCTGGTTAATAAATAAATAAATAAATGAATATAGAACTGAACAAGATTTTTTATGCAGAAGCTTAAGAATACACAGGTTAAAATAAAAATATTTAATTACAATTCACTTTTTTCCTGCTCCAGTATTCATTTTTTTAAATAAAAATAATTAATTACGGAAAATGTTCATTACGACACTTTTAGGGTCCCTAAACTATACATTAAGTAAAAACGATTTTAATAAATAAATATTGTAGTGAGATATAGTTGAACATCCCTTGGGACAAATAAACACTGAAAAGTTTAAATTTCTGTTGCCAGCTGTTTAAACCGTTTCTATCGCAAAAGCACAAAACTTTGTTTTTAAAGATTGTTTGATGAGAATAATCGGGTGATGTACCATTTTTTTAACTGACAGTTTGTGTATCTTGTATTCTTTATCTCAATAAGACTCAGTAGAGCATGTCACAAATAGATTTACTACACCATCGAAAACATGGATGAAACTTTGTCGTTCGTTAGCGTCTTAAGATGCCAATTTATAAGTCTGGCATACGTCTGATGTGAGTATTTTGTCATCACCTGACAGAAGACCAAGTTTCGTAAAGCGAGCTTCTGCGCCTCGGCGAGCATTTGAACTGGAAATCGAAATGTTTTCAGGCTCTTATTGGTATTTAATTGAACCGTATTCTTCGGCTAATTAATCAGGTAGCTATTCAATATAAATGGTGTAATTGTGCACAATTTATAGCCTCTTCTTATCTAAAATGTAAATTAATTTAATTTCTTATTCTGGAATTGAAAAACATCCTTTGGCGACAGTATTAATGGTTGATTAAAAGTATCTACTTAGTTCGGAGGATGGAAAAACAGGAAAGCAACCACACCAATAATGACAGGAAGGCGTGTGTCAGACTGATGTCGTCTGGTCTTTAATATTTTGTTTGGTTTCTCAGTACTTTTATCTTGAAAAATTTGGTTGTCTTTTGCTTCCGAAACAGATTAATACTTTTAATCAACTGCTTATACTGTCAATAAGGTTTTAAGTGTTTTAATTTTAGATTATTTCAAAAAATCATTTTGAACGAATTTGTATAGTAAATGTCTATTGTTATTTAAAATACTCTTACTTTGATTTTGACGATAAATGTCTCTTAAACTAAAGTTTAAATCGATAAGCGGTTTATTTTAGCATATTCCCCTAATATTCCTCTATAAATGTAAAAAATTTCATAATTTTGTATGCTATAGTTTTTGCGGTATGAAACAGAGAATCTTGAAAAACGCAAAATTTGTCAAACATCATTTGTCAAACTTCGCTCCTACTCGACAGCGAGAGAATTTGTATAATACATTTCTTTTTACTTTGCTTATATACATAATGTATAAGGAAAGTATTGTGACGGGGTCGAAAATTCGAATTCGAGTTTTCGACGGGAGAGCACGTTTCAAGCATCCCTGATCACGAATCAAACATTTTTGAAGTGATGTATGTGTGTGTGTGTGTGTGTGTGTGTGAAAGTATGTGTGTGTGTGTGTGTGTGAAAGTATGTATGTGTGTGTGTGTGTGTGTGTCAGTGAGTCTGTGGAGACGATAACTGACGAACGAATGGACCGATTCGAACCAAATTTGGTACAAAAATCACAATCCGTAAACACTGGAAGCCTATTGTTTTTATACGTAATCGAATGTTCAGAACCCCCCTAAATTTTCGAATGAAATTTTGAAAAAATCGTCAAAAAATTAAAACCGCTAATAAAGTTACGCAAATAGACATTTCTTATGTAATTTTTCATTAGAAAACGATTGGCATAAATTTTAGAACGCTAACATGAACCGTTCTCGATATATTGTACATTTTTCAAAAAATTATGAAAAAGTCACATAAAAAAAAAAATTCCTATTGAGAAACATGTTCACTTTTCATATGTAATGCCATGCAATAAATTGAGTGACATCATTCTCGTGGATCTAGCTCGTTCCATTCATGAAAAAATATACTTTGAATAATACTTTTGTATTTGAACGCCAATAGTCATTTATCTGCTGTAAGAATAACTTTTTTCTTAGTGCATAACGCTTGGCGAGATTTTGGCGACGAATTTGGCGGAATGTCGCCAACTTGGCGACTTTTTTGAAATGTTGCCAAATTAATGAAAATCTCGCCAAATGGATAAAAATGATGCTAAATCAATGAAAATGACGACTAATTGTCGAAAATTCAATATCTTGGAAAGAATATTAGTATCTACTATAAGAAAAACCTATTTTTTTACTGTAAAAGTAGTAAATTCATTACATTATATAAGGAAAGTCATGTGTTGCCCACATCAGCTTTTTTAAATTGATTTCCCCTATGGGGAGGGCACCTCGGCGTATTGGGCGTTGGCTCTGTAGCCTCTGACGCACCTCTCATAAGGGGATATACAAATCTGGGGATTATCCCCCGGGGGTTCATGAACCGAACTGTTCAGGTTGCGGAAAGGAACTGTGCCTTTGTGGCTTGATTTCAGACCCCATCAGCGACTGGGGTCGAGATTCGGCGGATTGTCTTTCCGCGTCCGTGCCTTGAGTGATTCTGCCGACCTCGATCCCCTGTTCGTTGCTTCGCTGGGTGGCGAATATATACCCCTCTTCCTCCTTGTCCCTGCCATAAACTTTACTGCCCCCGCGGGAGTTCAGGTTTTTAGAGGGTTTTGCGAATTTATCTATCTAACATTCAAACCGAAAATGGAGAGCATAACGTTATTTTTTGTAGGAAAAGGTTCTTTTTCAGTATCCCTTGTTTTTACCCTTTAAAAAGAAGGGGTGGAAGTGAAAATATTTAAATATCCATTGAATTTTTCAAATTTGAGAAATTTTTATGCGCGTTCTCGAATTGTTAACTACATTAAAAAAAATAAAAATAAAAAAACGCGTGCTTCTAAACGCGACACAGATAACTGCAACAACGCATACCGAAAAAAAAAAACTGATTCTACCATGTTTAAAACCAAATAGTTACCATACTATTGATATGACTGTAACCTTAAGTGTTTGCAGGGTGTTTATTTAGAGGTAAATCATAATTTAACGAAAATGAGGGAAATAATAACAAATATTTTGTTGTGAACTGACACCTATTTAAGATTTTATACTGCGTTAATTTTATTTTCGTGTTATCCCGGGTATCGTCGAATATTTCTGCTAATCATCAACACATAATATATCAACACATAACGGGATATCAGTACATAACTGGAAAATAATCCGAAATTGAATATCAGAAATGAATCCTTCAAAGATCGATTTTATCATCTAAAATAACGACTCAAGCAAACAGTCGCTAATATATTATCGCTTTCACCAGTTGATTGATATTTTTATAATGCACTTTTCATAATAAATATCTTTTGAAATAGGAAATCAGTATTGAAAACAGCCGTGAAAATATATTGCTCGAAACGCATTGTCCAAATACGAAGAATAACGATGTTTTGTAATTGATGACCAAGAGAAGTACAAAACATTTTTTATACCTAAACAAGTCCTGCTCCGATCCAAGAGACTGGGGAATAAATTTTTTAAAAGGATTCCTACGTCCATTTCCTTTAGTTTAATTGCGGAGTTAGGTCACCCCTACGCGAAACTTAATGAATAAAGGTGGAAAGGTTTTCACTGTGTGGACCTTCTCTTCCATCTGGATCAAGATTCCTTCTAACAGCGTTTTAAAGCCTTGTTAAAGTTTGTGCTTGTGGCACCATCTTAAAATTTCGACTCGTTTTGTTACAACTCAGTTTCTCGTTGGAAGAAACATTAATTTTTATTACGTTTTTAAAGAAGGCTACACTTTTCGAAAGCGTTCTTGCTGATTCGATAACTTTCGGCAAAATGGCGTTGTTACTGAAAAGTAATCTTTAGAAGGGATTGGGAACGTTCTGGTAAAAAAGGAAAATAAATCAATTTTAAGTCATTTCAAAAGCACTTTCAGGATACCATTCGTTGATAGATTGCAAATGATACAGTACACATAAAAATATTACTATGAATACAATTGGGTGCTTTATAAAGGTAATTGCTTTAACAATAGTGGATGGCTATTTAATGCAGTTACCTCACTTAATTGATGTTTATACTAGCTTGATTATTGTTTATTACTTCTTTAAAGAAGACTTCACTTTTCAGAAGTGTTATTGCTGTTTCAATAACTTTCGACAAAATGGCGTTGTTACTGAAAAATAGCTTTCAGATGAAATTGAGAACGTTCTGGTAAAAAGAGAAAATAAATCATGTGTAAGTATAGTCTCAAAAGCGCTTTCAAGGTACCAGAATATTATTGGTTAATAGATTGAAAATTATAGGGTACACATAAAATATTTTACTATGAATAGAACATTTGGGTTCATTAAAAGGGTATCTCATACTCTAGTAATAGTGGATTTTCACAGTTATACCTGAATAGTTATTGCTTTTTTAAAGGAGGCGTCACTTTTGGAAAGCGTTCTTGCTGTTTCGATAACTTTCGGTAAAATTAAGTTATTACTGAAAAGTTTAACCTTTAAAATATTACTATTAATAGTACATTTGGGTGCCTTAAGAAGATATCTTATACATGTTCACATTTATACAATTACCTCACTTAATCAATGTGTATTGCTTTTTTGAAGAAGACTTCATTTATTGGAAGCGATCTTGCTGTTTCGATGACTTTCTGTAAAAAGCAGTTATTACCGAAAAGTTTAACTTTTAGATTATTAGTATTAATAGTACATTTGCGTGCTTTAAAAGGGTATTTCATACTTTAGCAATTACAGATGTCTATAGTTATGCAGTTACCATTGCTTAATCTATGTTTACTGCTTTAAAAAATGGCACACCTTTTCGGAAGCCTTCTTGCTGCTTCGGTAACTTTTGACAAAATTGAGTTATTACTGGAAAGTTTAACTTTAAGAATATTACTATTAATAGTATATTTAGGTGTCTTAAAAGGATATCCTATACCTCAGCAATAGTGGGTGTCCATAGTTATGCAGTTACCTCGTTCAATCAATGTTTATTTCTTTTTTTTACAGAAGCCTTAACTTTTTGAAAGCGTTCTTGCTGTTTTGATAAAATGGAGATATTACTGTAAAGTTTAATCTTTAGAGTATTACCATTAATAGTACATTTGGGTACCTTAAAAGTGTATATCATATTTTTGCAATAGTGGATGTCCACAGTAAATACATTTACCTCGCTTAATTAATAAATCATTTTTTAAATAACAGGTACATATTTATTCTTGTTGTTAACAATTTACAACATAGTTGAAAAGTGTTTATGACTTTGTTCATTCTGCCTGTCTGTTTGTCTGTTTGTCTGTCCGTTAGCACGATAACTGCCGTAAAAATGACTTTATCAAATTGGAATTTTAGTATGTTGTTCAGATGGTCTGTGGGACCTATGGGAATATAAATTAATAATGTCACCCAATTAGTTTTGGACTGAAACAGGTTTGAAAAAATGAAATACATTGAACCGTATGGGACCTAAGTTTTCAAAAACTTTTTAAGCGAATTTAAAATTCACAAATTGCTTCGAAAGTTTTAGGAAATATTCAAATTATCCCATAAAATATGTAAAAAAATGTCAACAAAATATGATCGGTAGTTCTTTAAATAAAATTTAAAATAATAATTACACCCATATAATATGAAGAGATCACGTGATCCACTTCCAAATAAAATATGGCATCCATCTTGTGTCAAAATCGTGATTTTTAAAGTTCTTTCTAATTTATATTTAGTGTTGTATACGTCCTTAAGCCGTTTTATTTTTGCTTAATTTCTGTGCAACCTTCTTTTGAAACAACGCAATTACAATATATTTGAGTTTAAATGTTAAATGATCAATGCCATCCATCTTGTGTCAAAATCGTGATTTTTAAAATTCTCTTTAATTTATATTTAGTGTTGTCTGGGCCCTAAAACCGCTTTATTTTTGCTTAATTTCTGTGCATATACATTCTGAAACAACGTAATTGCAATATATTTGAGTTTAAATGATCATCAAACGTTGATAATTTTTACAGCAAAGCCTAATTTTCACTTATGGAGATTGTAAACACATCAAGCTGTAAGACGAGTTGTATAAGAATTCCTGAATTTCTTTAACACAAAATTATTTAGCTCTTTGAGTCTGAAATATAGCTGATATGAATGAAACATTTATTGATTTTACATGGAGAACAGACGATTTTATAGCAGACTTTTTAATAAAGTTTTAAGCATATAGTTAAATTACGTTTACCTCCGTGGTTTTAAGTTTTTAAATAAAATAAATTATTGTAGTATTGTGATGAATGAAAGGAATGGAATAAAAGTGTATGAATAAAATATTTACAACTTTTACATAGAGAGCCAGACGATTTATATTTTAATGACGTCATTTGAATAAAGTTCATTTTTTTTCGATGAAGTTTTAAATTTTCAAATGTAATAAATTATTGCATTATTGTGATAATTTTTAAAATATTACCCCAGAATGTATCGCATTTTAGGAATGTTTAAATAAAATTGCATTGCAGTTGGAAAGTGTTTCATAATCAATGCTTTATGCATGATTGATCTTTCTTGTTAACATTTCACAACATAGTTGAAAAGTGTTTATGTCTTCGTTCATTCTGCCCGTCTGTCTGTATGTCTGTCTGTCCGTTAGCACGATAACTGCCGTAAAAATGACTTTATCAAAACGAAATTTTAGTATGTTGTTCAGGCTAATCAAAATATCAAAATATACTTCAAAATAATCTTAGCATTCACAAAATTTAAAACATGACTAGAGTCCCAATAATATTTGGCAATTAAAGACTTGGATACCTCTTGTTTAGAAACGTAACCCGTTTGTTCCTTAATACGAAATTTAAGAACCCTGTCTGTCTGTTTGACCGTAGGCAAGACTGCATTCGCATAGAATGGGGGTCTTTAGGAGAAAAGAATTGAAATTTATTGAAAGCTTTTAATAATCATCCAAACTTGAAACGAGAAAGAATATTAGCAACTTTATAGCTGGAAGAAGAGTAAAGAGTTAAAGCAATCGAATTACGAGGATGCAACTCATGCCGTCGCATATTAGAACCCAATTTAGGCTTATTGAATTTGTGCAGCACTTTGCCAATAAAGGTAGGATTATAGTCTCTAGAAACGGCCAAGGATTTGAAATAATTAATTTTAAAATTAAGTGACTGAGATAAAGAACAAGTTTAAGGCACGGTAAACATAAGAATAAAAAGTTGAAAACTGTTGAATTCTCTTCACTTCAATTCTTTTTAAAGACCCCATTCCTATCTTGAATAATTAGAGTGTTTATCATATTCCATGCGAATGTGGTCTTGATTATGTAGGTGAAACAAAAAAGGCTCATTAATTTCTTATTAAGGAGCACATGTGTTATGTTTCAAAACAAGAGGTATCTAAGTCTTAAATTGCTGAACATTCTTGGGACTCTAATCATGCTTTCAATTTTACAGAAGCAAAGTTGTTTCCTAATTCAAACTTTGGATTGTACTTTCATGAAGTTTGCCTATTATTTCTCAATCTAACTCCCTTGTTAACGATCATTATAGCTTCTTCCGCTCGGAAATCTTTCGTAAAATTGTTTTCATTCCGGTTGTCTTCCTTCTCTTTCCCTTTATTTATTTATTTATCTACCTTTATCATATTTTTAGTTTTTTATTTTGTTGTTCTTTGACAGAGTTAGCTCATATAACCTCCGATTCTTTCATTTGAATTTCATTTCTCCCATTTGTTTTAATTGGTTTCCTGTCTTTTCCATTTTTTCCTACTTATTTTTGCAGCTGGTTTAAATGCTCCAGGTCTCCATTTTACTGTATTTTTGTAAATTTTTCCTGTATTCAGCTGCTTTTATTTGTTCTGTTATCTATTTTTTCACCGCCTTATTTTTTTCTTTCTTTCTTCTGTAGTTTTGTGTATTCGTTATTTCCTGCCAATCGGTTTGGTTTTTTCCTTTTATTTCTATGTGCGGTGTTGGCGAATTCTTTTCTCTTACCCAAGTGCGTCAACCTCAGTCGCCGACTGTACGTGAGTAAGTGAGGTCGTGCTTTTTGTCGGTCCTAAAGAAGGAGGCTGTTATTTCCTTTGAAACTGGTAGATCAGTCTTTTGTATGTATGTGTGTATTTACGAAGTTATAATTTATTGTGAGGTAACTCACACTTTTGCAATGGTGGTTGCCTGCAGAAAAGACGATTTCCTCGCTTAATTCATGTTTATTACTTTTTAAAGAAGGTATTACTGTACGGAAGAGTTCTTGCTCTTTCGATAATTTTGAGCAAAATGCCACGTTGTTACTGAAAAGTAACTTGTAGAAGAAATTGGAGACGTTCTTGTGAAAAGAGAAATTAAGTCAAATAATCCCACAAGCCACGATTTTGTCAAAATCGTTGGCCCTTCGTAATATTGAAAATCGTTGAAGCAATTTAAAAGTTTGGGTGGTGTACTGCGTACACTCTGAAACATTCTGCAATCTTTGCTCATTTTTTTTCAGCCACTTTGTTGATAATTTCGGCAAACTGATAAGAAAAGCCCCAATTACAGGCATTCACGAAAATACCAGCTTAATTTTTGAAATATTTAGCCAATTATCGTCTGCCGCAGCGTTATTTTTGTATATATATATATATAATTGCTAATGTTTTACAGTGTATATTGTTTTGATGTGAATAAAAAAAATTCGCGAAATATTTAGATATGAATCGATATTTTATCAAAATCCTTTCATAATCTCAAAAATCGCTGAGGCGACTTGGACCCAATTTAGACGGTATACTGCGTATCTTGTATAGATGTGGATACAGAAAATATTTTTTTAAATGTATATCGTTTGCCTCAGAGGTCGAATGTCCATTTGTTTCACGAGGAAAGTCTCCGGATTACACCGATCCTCTAGTTTAACTGGTATTCGGTAAGTTTCCTTTAAATTCACCGCTAGCTCGTTATTAGATATGCTTGGGGAAAGATGTTGCACCCATGTTTAGAGTCCCATCTGCTTGGAAGAAAAAAGTCCTGCCGTGACCTTCTCTGAACGTCTATTTCCGGTATCACCCGCACAATGCATTTTGTGTAGACCGTTCAGCTATGTTATATTTCGTGTCCGTTGAAGATGAACGCTCCTCAGACCATGCATGTCCACCAGAAAGAAGGCCCTCACATGAAACCGCATTCAACGGGACAATCTCGTGAATATGTTAGCCAATAGGCGCTGGATGCCTAACTTTTTAACATAGCTTTCAAATAACGCAGGTCAGCGAGGTACATAAAAGTGATCGCGCGTTTTGTTACTAATCGGACTGTTATATTTCTTAACTTGATGAAAAGCATCCCATCCTGTGTTGCAAGATACCTCTCCTGATGGCCTGTCGTTTCCATTTCAGTCTCAGCATGAAATTTCTGATCAAGGCGTGAATTAAGTTGTCGCTCTCGTATTACTTTCCCTATATACATAGCATAATGTATAGAGGGATATGGTGACAGGGTCGAAAATTCAAATTACAGTTTCTGACGGAAGAACGCGTTTTAAGCATCCCTGAATTTGAATCGAAAATTTTTGAGGTGATGTCTGTGTGTATGTTAGTGTGCATCCGTGAGTCTGTGATCGCATTATCGCGTGAATATACGTTTGGTACGTTTATCATAATCAGTGAGTACTAGAACCCTGTTGATTTTAAACGCTGTAGAATGATCGGAGGACTTCCCAATTTTCGAATAAATTTTTGAAAAAATTATTTAAAAATCAGCATTTTAATAATAATAAAATGACAACAATTTCAGAAGTAATTTTATTGCAAAACGAATGATACAAACTTTAAAATGTTAGAATGAATCTTTCTCGAGATATTGCACTATTTTCTAATGCATTTTTGGAAAATCATTTAATAATCAGAACTTTGAATGCTATTAAATAAATTTCGAGATATTGCAAGTTTTTTCAAATAAATTTATCAAAATATTTGCATAGAATTAAACAATTAGTAAATATAGTAAATATTGTCAAATATATTTCGTTTCTATATGCAGCATTGTGCAACATTATTATCGTGTATCTAAATCGTTCCATTCACGAGAGCAGGTACTTTTTGTAATAGTTTTGTACTTTTATGGCCAAGAATTCGTCAATAATCATTTATTTTGCAATTGACATTCATTAAATCTTAATTGCATTTTGATGAGGAATTTGCACGTACCAATTTCAATTTCAATTTATGTGATGCTAAAGATTACCAGGCAGCTATAAGGTCTAAATGGACTTTTCAAAATCCTCTCATTCTGCGGGGGGGGGGGTGTAAATGCGTCTGTGTCATATTCTATTTTTTGGATGGTCGGGTAAAAATTTTACAAATAAATAAATAATAAAAATAACATCACATTTGAATCAATTTTTGTAAAGATGCCATGTCAACTCCTCTATTTCAGGAAAATATTTTCGTAATCATACGACTTCAATGGGAAATAAATATAATACATCCTTCATTAACTCTTTGTGAGAACGAATACTATATTAATGTGGTCAAATTTTAATTAATTTCCAAATAAAAATATGTATTTTCAAGTACTATATTTACAACTAGCAGTATATCAGATATGCTTACAGAATATGTGATATATAGAAACTTAAACTTCACAATTATGTGCAAATTCCAATAGTATTCTAAATAACATTGTTATTCAAAACATTCTATTAAAATATTTAATTTAATTCTAATAAAAACAGGTATTAGAATATTTGTTCTCGCTATACAAAACAATCTTCACAGGCACATCTGAAGAACAAAACATCGTAGTTCCGTTTGAAAATAAATTTACAAAAAATATGAAAAAGCATTCTATTAAAATATTTAATTTCTTTTCAAGTGTAAATCTGAATAATAAAACGTCCTGATCCCGGTTGTAAACAAATTTATAAAAAATATGAAATTGGATCAATATATGCCAAAGTGAAAACGCTGAAATGGTATTAGAAGATATTCCCGTACTGCTTTTATTCTGTTTCATTAATCAGCTGAACACAATATATGACACCGAAAAATATTTGCCAAAATAAAGCAGATGATGTAAGAAATTGAATATATCAATAATTTTCCCGTAATCTAAACCCAAAGACCATAATTGATATAATCCAATCAAAAATACAATTCCGGTAAAATTTATTTTTATATACATTTTTTGTATTTTTTAAATCGGAAAAGATTTAATAAAATCGTCTGCTGTATAAACACATTGGATTTAATTCCGCTAAGCAATTTGATACATGTTTCTTCAAAAAGTAGCAATAAAAATATCGTCTACATAATGATATCTGTATGGAAGGTTTAATAAACAGGAACTAAATGTTAAGTAGGGTTGTTTCACTGCTACCCACAAAATTTCGTGAAATTCGGTGCAGATGTTCTCTCGTGATGGGGAGTATATATATATATATATATATATATATATATATATATATATATATATATATATATATATATATATATATATATATATTATATATACATATATATATATATATATATATATATATATATATATTATATATACATATATATATATATATATATATATATATATTATATATACATATATATATATATATATATATATATATATATATATATAATTTGAAAATCCAATGATAGAATAGAGAGAAGTTGCAACTCAAAAATCCTAACTTAAAAAATGCCTACATAATAAAAAGAAGTATTAAATAGAGAATCATCAATCAAATCGAAAAAAAAATGCAAATTTCTAGTCATCAAACTAAAGATAATCAACAAATATCAATGGAATGGAATCGATAATTGAAAAACAAATAAAATCCAAGCATTGAAGCTATACACGTGGATAAGCACTAGGCCTAAATAAATGAATGAATGATATATACAGGGTGTATATAAAAGGATGGTCAGAAATGTAAGGGGTTATAGAACTCACCAAAACAAACAAATTTCACAATACAATGTGGGGTCGGAAACCGCGGGGGGGCGCTTTCTCTGGGAGTAGATGAAACGCCGAGTCAAAATGGAGTGAAGTGAAGACGAATACAGTGAAGACGAATAATGGAAATTTATTGACAAAATGTTTCGAACAAATGCTCAAATGAACGGCCACCAACTGCCAGACAGGCATCACAGCGGCGACGGAGTGAATCGCGTACACTTTGGAAGATTCCTAGCATTTCACGAACGTCTCTGGGTTGACAAGGTCCTCTGGTGACTCGATGGTCGTCTCGTAAACGGCGCTTTTCAGCTGTCCCCAGAGGAAAAAATCCAGACAGGACAAATCGGGAGATCTAGGAGGCCACGCGACGGAATCACCACGGCCAATCCATCTGTTCGGAAAGATGAAGCCCCTGGTAGTTCCACACAATCCTGGTGTAATGTGTTGCCGCTCCGTCGTGCTGGAACCACATAATCACTCGATGATTTGCTGGTACAACACGTAGTAAATCTGGCAGCACCTGCTGGAGGAAGGTGAGGTACTTCTGTCCGTCTAGACGGTCTGGTAACAGATACGGGCCAATTAATTGTTTGTGGATAATCCTTGCCCACACATTCACGGACAACCTTTTCTGGTGGCATCTGGAACGTGTAGCATGCGGATTTACTGTGTTCTCCATTTTGCTGCGACGTTTCATCCACTCCAGAGAATGCTCCTCCTCGCGGCTCGCCGGTAGCTTTCCGACCCCACATTGTATTGTTGTTGTTGAAACCCAGACGGGCCGACCTACCAGAAAGGTGTAAGGTAACAGTTTGGACGGTCGGGAAGTGCCACCCAATTTAGACCGGAACCCAGTGGGGGAGGCATCCACAGGGACCGTACCCTCCTTCCCCTACCACCAACCTCTCGGAAGGACTTTCGGACCCACATGTTTAACGTGATCGTACTCCGCATGAACACGGCGGCAGTTTTGGCAGTGGCTGGAATCGAACCCGGGCCTACCGAGTGAAACTCCAGCGCGCTAACCAATGGGCTACCGCGCCCCCCCCCCCCCACATTGTATTGTGAAAGTTGTTTGTTTTGGTGAGTTCTATAACCCCTTACATTTCTGACCATCAGTTTATATACACCCTGTATATATATATATATATATATATACACAGAGGAACGTGGAATTTGTTAAATGCCAGCAGCGTAAGCTACCTTTTTTTAATATAGAGAGTCTGTTTTAATATAGATAGTTTTCTTTTGAGAAATTCCACTAGTGTTCAACACGATTATATCAGCAATGAATCATCTACTTATTATTCTTCTTGAATTTCCTCACGCAGAAAGTGCTGCTTCCAGAGATAAGACTCGCGAATTCAGCTGCTGATATAACAGACGTTTAGTTGGACATCCCTTCAAGGATAACGGTATTATATTCATTCATTTCGCTTTTTCTGTGCGCTTAGGTTTTTACTGAAAAAATGATCTTTATTCTATCATATTCTATAATGATAAATCATCTAGCATTGCATCGAATAAGTAATTTTTTTTAGGCACCTTATATAAGTAAATGTAGTTATTTCAGAAAAATTCTGAAAAGATTTCAACAACACAATCATTTTTACCATTTTTTCTTTAAATCTGCCAGCAGATTGCTAAAATCATTAAAATATCAAGCCTGTTCACTACCCTTGAAAATTCTGACCGTGGCAAACTCGTTGGCCCGACCTACCAGAAACGTGTAAGGTAACTATTTGGACGGCCAGGAAGTGCCACACAATTTAGACCGAAACCTTGTGGGGGAGGCATCCACTCCACAGGGGCCGTACCCTCCTTCCCCTACCACCAACCTCTCGAAAGGACTTATGGGCCCACATGTTGAACGTGGTCATACTCTGCGGGAACACTGAGGCAGTTTTGGCTGTGGCGGGAATCGAACTAGGGCCTACCGAGTGCAATTCCCGTGCTTTAACCACTGGGCTACCGCGCTCTCAACTCCGTGGAATTAATTAAGTTTGGTTTAGTTTAATGACGTTAAAACTGATAATGAAATTTTAAGGCACCGCGACAATCTCCATAACTTTCTTTTTATTTATTTTTTAATTTCTTCAGTGTTTAAGTTTTTTCATAATCCAGCATAATGAGCCAAAAACCTTATAAAAAGCAAACAGTAATTCGGTTTTTAATTGTCCCTAGGCCGAAAACTATACAAAATGCAACCACTTATTCGGTTTTTAATTGTCCCTAGGCCAAAAACCGTATAAAAAGCAATCGCTGATGACATTTGCCCCATGCCAATATCCTCAAATATGCCACCAAACATCTGCTAGGCCAAAAACCGTTTCCATGGCAGCACCGTGCGTCTCAGTGCGTCTGCGCGGGCATGTGGGAGAAAAACTCCTTTTGCCGGTTAGCCGAGAAATTGAAATTCGGATTTTCTTAACATCCGGATTCTGTAGCTACTTCTTATTATTTCTTGATCAGATTGGGCTTGTAAGAATGCCTGACGTTTAAGCTTTCTAAAAATGTAAATTATTAGTCGAAATTGTCGGAACTTTTCCCGATGCGAGGATTTAAACCCGAAAGTTCGTTTTTTTGAGCCGAAAGTGACTTTTGTTTTAAAATCTTTAAAAAATATTAGAATTTGTGTCTGAGATTTGAAATTGGTATATTTTTACTCGCAATTATCGGCTCTTTCCGGTCGCGTGATTTGTTTTTTTCTGCGACGTCTGGATGGTGGAGAAAAAAGGGGGAAAATCTGCTGAAATCGCATAAAACATTAAATAACAAAAAAAAAAAAATTCAAATTTTAGAAATCGGTTTTCACGTGTGTCCCCCCCCCCCCCCCCCCACGGGCCTCCGATTGCCAAATTTCGTAGATCTGCGAAACGCGGTCGCTGAGCCTATAGTGTATAAGACAGACAGGCATCGCCTTTTATTATATAGATATATCCCCGTACTACTTATATTGTCGCAGATTAGAATATATGCCAGTGTGTTAGTAGCTGATTACCCGTATTACAATATGAGTCTCAAAAATCTTTGCCAAAACAAAACATATGACATAATAAATTGAAAATATCAATGATCCCCGTAATCTTTATACCAGAAGGTCGTAATTGATTCCAATATCTGTACTACTTATATTCTCGTAGATTAGAAGATATACAATTTCGGTTATAATAAAACAATGGCATAATGACTTGAAAATATCAATAATCACTCAATCCCTGAAATATGAATAATAAAAATGTTTAAACCTGAAGACCGTAATTGAGATTATCCAATTAACAATGCAATGTGAATGAAATTTATTTTATATACATATCTTTATTATTCAAATCGGAAAAGATTTAATAAAAATCGTATGCCGCATAACACATTGGATTTACATCTGTTGCTAAAACGACATGATATCATTTGCTTCAAATAAATTGATAGAATTATTCAGACGATATGATTTCTATTTCCATGGAAGGTTTGGGGACATTTTCATCAATTTAGCGATAATTTAAAATATCGCCAAATTTATCGCCAAGTGGGACTGTAGAACTGATAGTCCGATTTTGCGACAAATTGACGAAACATCATCACAATACTATCTCCTAACAAAACACAATTAATTTCATTTATTAAGCGCAATTGTATCAATTTCATGATATTTTTATGGATTTACAAACATTTTTATCAATTTGGTGATTCTTTAAAAATTCGCTGAATATGTTACTAAGTAGGACGGTTGGACTGACAGACAAATGCTACCGAAACATCATTTCAGTACTCTCTTCTAACGAAACAAAATTAATTTCGTTGATTTAGCGTCGTTTTTATCAATTTGGCGACATTTCCGTCAATTTGGAAAAGTTTAGGAAAAGTTGTCAAGTTAGCGATATTCCGCCAAATTCGTAGCTCTGAATTTGCAGATCTGAAGAATAAAACATCCTGATCCCGTTTGTATATACTAAATGAAAACAATAAAATTGCATTAGAAGGTATACCCGTTCTACTCTTTTTCTGTTTCAACAATCGGATAAATGAATTTATTGGGTAAACACAATATATGAGTTCACTAGCTAAACACAATATATAAGTTTAAAAACTCTTTGCAAAAATAAATGAAAGTGATGTACGCAGACCGCAATTAATGTAATTAAAAGAAAAATCAAACCGTTCTTTACTAAAATATATTTTTATATCCATTTATTTATTATTCCAATCGAAAAAATAATAATTAAAATTAACAGACAGATTTAATTTAATTGCGTTTCTGAGCAACATGATATAAGATAGAATTTTCCTCATAAACTGCGAAATTAAATAACCATTTTGATTTCTTTATACTTTTCATTGTTGAGTAAAATCTTGTGAAAAATAAACCATGGAGATAGATTTTCCATTTAAATTCATGTTTCAAACAATTCATGTTTTCAGAAAGTGACAAATTAGTTCAAAAAATCTCCCACCAAACTCAGAAATAAAATTTTAATTCACTTTCAAACGATTTCAACCTTTTCGTTTGGATAAACCACGGAGTTAGAGAGTAGAACTCCTAGGAAAAAGTTTCGTTTTTCCTTAATATCTCGACAACCCTTGGTCTTAGAAACTGGAAGCTTGGACTAAATTTATAAAGGGCTATGTCAAGGCTATCCACAGAATTTCATTAAATTCGATTCAGCCGTTCTCCCGTGATGATGACACAAATAAAAGTTTTGTTTTTTACTAATATCTCGAGAACCACTAGTCGTAGAAACTCCAAACATAGACTAAATTTTAAGTGGGTCTATTTCCAGGCTACTCACAAAATTTCATCAAATTCGGTTCAGCCGTTCTCCCGTGATGATGGGACAGACAGACAGATATATTTTCAATTTTATTTATATAGATTTACTATATTTACTATCCATCTTTTATTAATTAAAATTTCATTAATAATATTTGTTAATTTATAATATTAATTCTCATTTTCAAAATTCTCATATTTTTGCACAATCTACGGGGTGGTCAGAATTAAAACACCCCTACTCTGAGCTCTCTATAGATCGAACTACTCAGTGTAAAGGCTCCAAAATTGTTGAACATACTATTCAAGACATGGGGAAAGGGATTACGCGAAAAAAAAAATTAGTTCCAGAAACACCGATAATTGCCGCTGTACAACAGAAAATATGCTGAAAAGACACAAAATACACATTTGTAACACATTTTATTCGAACGTACCAAACATTCATATCACAAGGACCTTATCGATGCAAGGAATGCTGCTCAATATGGTTCCCTTCTTCAAGATGTAAAATCTGCAGTCTGTGGACAGCTTGTTCAACTGCGGATCGTAATTGGTCGATTGAGATGCTTCTCACATGCAGAGTGATACTGTCTTCCAAATCAGCCAAGGTTACCAGACGTCCTCGATAAACAAGACTTATTAAGTATCCCCACAGCCAAAAATCACAGGGATTAAGATCTGGGGAACGAGATGGCCAGGAAACGCACGACTAATTACGCTACCATTAGTAAAATGTTGCCGAAGAAAGTGTGGAGGCGCTCCATCTTGCATAAAAGTAACTGAATCAAGACATTGGTGCTGTTGCAGTTGGGGTACAACAAAATTTTCGAGCATGTTTTTGTACCTTTTCTGTTGTACAGCGCCACCTATCGGTGTTTCTGGATATAATTTTTTTTTCACGTAATCCCTTTCCCCATGTCTTGAATAGTAGGTTCAACAATTTTGGAGCCTTTACAGTGAGTAGTTCGGTGTATAGAGAGCTCAGAGTAGGGGTGTTTTAATTCTGACCACCCGGTTTATAAACAAGAAAGATCGATCATGCATAAAACATTACTTATGAAACACTTTCCAACTGAAATGCAATCCGCTGTATGTATCGCTTCTCTAAAATGCGAAACATTCAGCGGTGATATTTTTTCATTTATCACAGAACTACAATAATTTATTTTACTTGAATACTTAAAACTTCATCGAAAAAAATGAACTCGTCGTCGAAATATAAATCGTTTGGCTCTATATGTAAAAGCAGCGAATATTTCATTCATACACTTTTATTCCAGACTCCCAAGTAAAATAATTTTGCGTGAAAAAAATTCAGCAATTCTTCTACAATTCATCTTACAATAACTTGTCTACATTCTCATAAATTATCACAGTACTACAATAATTTATTTTATTTGGAAACTTAAAACCATGCAGGTAAAAGTACTTTCTAACTCCATACTTAAAACTTCATCGAAAAAGACAATGCTATAAAATTGTCTTCTTCGCTTTGTAAAATCAATGAATACTTAATTCATATCACCTATATTCCAGACTCCAGAGCTAAATGATATTACGTTAAAAAAAATTCAGCAATTCTTATACAACTCATCTTACAACTTGATTTGTTTACATTCTGCATCATTAAAATTAGGCTTCGTTGTAAAAATAATCAAAGTTTGATAATCATTTGAACTCAAAAATATTGTAATTGCGTTGGCCCAGAATATAGATGCACAGAAAATAATAAAAAATAAAGCGGTTTTAGGACGGATGTAACACTAAATCTTATTTTAAGGGAACTTTAAAAATCACTATTTTTACTCTGGGAAAAAAGATGGATGCCATATTTTATGTTGAAACGTGTCACGTGATCTCTTCATATTATATGGATGTAATTATTATTTTCATTTTTATTTTAAAAACTACTGATCATATTTTGTTGAAATTTTTTTTATATATTTTATGGGATAATTTGTATATTTTCAAAAATTTTCGAAGCAATTTGCGAATTTTAACTTTGCGTAAAAAATATTTCAAAAATTAGGTCCTATAGGGTTGAATGTATTTCATTTATTCAACCCGGGTTCAATCCAAAACTAATTGGGTGATATTATTCATTTACATTCCCATATGTCCCACAGATCGTCTCAATAACGTACTAAAATTTCGTTTCGATAAAGTCAATTTTAAGGCAATTATCTTGCGAACGGGCAGACGGACAGACAGACAGACAGAATGAATGAACAAAGTCATAAACACTTTTCAACTATGTTGTAGAGTGTTAATAAAATTGAAAATCTGTCTGTTCTTTTATTTGTGTGTTTATTTGCATGTTTATTTGTGTGTTTGTCTCATCATCACGGGAGAACAGCGGCACCGAATTGGATAAAATTTTGGGGGTAGACTTGGGAAAGACCCCCCCCCCTAAAATTTACTCTATGTTTTGAGTATCTAGGACCAGGGGTTGTCTAGGTATTAATTAAAAGCACACAATTAAACCTTCTATAAACCTTCTTCATTATGCAGACGATATTTTTTCTACCAATATATTTGCAGAAAATTAGATAAAGTCGCTTAGCAACGGATTTAAATCCAATATGTTTATGCTGCAGACGATTTTTATTAAATCTTTTCCGATTTAAATAATAAAGATATGTATATAAAATAAATTTCATCGATATGGCCTTTTTGACGGAATTATATCAATCACTTCAGCTTTAAATATTTTTATTATTGATATTTTCCGGGATTATTGATTCGGGAATTACTGTTATTTTGACAAAGATTTTAGAAACTCGCTTGTTGCAGTACGGGTAATCTCTACGGGGTTATTGCTATTTTTAATTTATTACGTCATCTCTTTTCTGCGTCTTACGTCATCTTTCTTATATATATATATATATATATATATGTGTGTGTGTGTGTGTGTGTGTGTGTTAGGAAGTTCCTCTCTCAAATCGTGGGTGTACTCTTAGGATACAAGAATGGAATCCTGAATGTAAACAGAAATAATTTACAGCTAGTGTCACCATATCTCTATAACAAGATCACCAAGCAATTGTCAAGTACAGCAATTAAATGCTATACCAATTCACAAGTTAGCTGATTTTCTTCTCAAAACACTGACGTATTTTCTGATTCACTTTAACTCATATTACGTACACACTTTGTCCAAATGAACGTTGACTTCATTTGCATACTTATTGCAGAATTATTTGGAAAGAGATCGCCACTAGAGGGTATTTCTAGAAAAGTCCAGCAGATTCAAGAACTTGCCAAAGTCACCAAGTTGGCGACCTTTCTCCAAATTTGGCATTCAGATGACAAAATAGTCGCTGTCCAGATAATCCTATTAGCTCATAATAGCGACGCTTGCCTATGGAAGTGTCTTCTCACTGTGTCCTGTCTTTATGCAGCAATGAAGAGAAACACACACACACACATATATGTATGTATGCATGTATGTATGTGTATATATATATATATGTATATATATACACACACACTAGAGGTTTAAATCCTTATTAAATTGAGTCAGAAAAATTGTAGTGCGCCAAAATCCGCACTATTCACTCAAAATTTTACAAAAAATTTAAAAAGATTTATCGTCCTAAGTTTTGAAAAGCTCACATCTCTGGCCCTATTTCGGCATGGCCTTACGGGTGCGTCTCATTCTCCATATAATTTCTCAAATCCCTGGCCATAAACCTTTCTTTTCTATCTATTAAACAGTGACACGTGCTAAAATGTTACCAGTGCAGGCAACACGTGCTAGAATTCTCGACGTCATTGATCACGTGCTTAGGACGTTGGAGTTCTCATCGATCCAAATACGTCACGAAACTATGGAGATCAGAGGGATGAAGAGGTGGTGCATTAGGTGTGTAAGGAGAAGGCGGGAAAGCGAAATATTATTGAGAATAGGCAACCATACCTGATAGCACTTACAGCTCTGATTCAACCTCTCAGTGGTTTGGAAAAGGTAAAAAAAATCATTGTATTTTCATTTATTTAAAAGCGAAAAATGGAAGTTTTAAAGAAAATATAAATAAAACAAACCTTAATCTATTTGTAATATTTATATATACTTTTACTTCCCTACAATGCATGGTGATGCATAGGGAAAGTATTGGAATCGTGTTGAAAATCAGAACTCGATTTTTTTACGGATCTACACATTTTAGGCACCATAGATCACAAAAAAATATTTTTTTAATATAACGCCTGTCTGTCTGTGCAACGTATATATCCAATCTAACTCAAAAACTATTTGACGGAATTTTACAAAATTTTATAAATAAGTCACTTGTGAGTTGCTCTGGTTCTAATTACATTTTGGCACGGTTGGGAAAAAAATAGAACCTGCGTATTTTTGCAAATTGGGCCTCAAAAATTATCAAAATCTAAAATATAAGACTAAATATGTTGAAATGTATTCATTAAATGCGTGTTTTATACTTATTACGATTACTTGTGTACTGTAAAAAAATAAGTCGTAAAGAATACGACCAACTCCATCCCTCTAGTTCGAACCTTTTTCGAGATATTTAAGTTTTTTGGAATTTTTGAAGAGATGGCGTCATTTTAAAGTTGCCCAATGAAAAGAAAACGTATCAAAACGGTAAACTGGTAATAATATTAGGTAAGTACCCTTGTCAATTTGAGCAATTAAAAGACTTAATGAATGATTTATGCAAGTTTGCAGGTCATGTGTTGCCCACATCATATAATTTCAATTATTACCCTTAACCTGTAGGGATAAGTTATCTAAAATTTCATTGTTTTAATCAAAAAGCAATATCCCATATGCCGTGTGCTTTATAAAGAGTGTCCAAAAAGAAAGTAAAATCAACTGTTAATCGTAGAAGTGAAATATGGAAAATAATCGGCAAAAACTGGAAAGCATTTATCTATGGTAATTGCATCCCTCGGAACTGATAGTTTCAGAAAATTGCGAAATTCAATGGAATATTTATATATAGCACTTGTATTTATCTATAGTACTTACACCCCTCGGAACTGATAGTTTTAGAATATTGCAAAATTCAATGGAATATTTATATATAGTACTTGCATTTATCTATAGTACTTGCACCCCTCGGAACTGATAGTTTCAGAAAATTGCGAAATTCAATGGAATATTTATATATATACTTGCATTTATTTACAGTACTTGCACCCCTCGGAACTGATAGTTTCAGAAAATTGCGAAATTCAATAGAATATTTATATATAGTACTTGCATTTATCTGTAGTACTTGCACCCCTCGAAACTGATAGTTTCAGAAAATTGCGAAATTCCATGTTTTATTCCACACGCAATAAAAAAAAATCGGATTCTGGTAGCATATGACTCTCTCTACATAATGCAAGTTCTTTATTTCTTTCAATACGAAATAATGATGGAAAAAATCCGCGGTACAATGTTTTTAGAGCTGGAAAGTACACTGACATTAGATACGCTTTTCTGGATGACAAACTGTAAAAAAAAATTATTTTTTTTTTTAAGTAGCTTATGTTTCGCGAAATTATAACTTGGAAATTGAAAATATTTCTAAACTTTGCTGAGCAGTATACTCTATTATAATAAAATACTTTAATTATAATTTCATCAATATGACGCCATTTTTGACAATTTAACGAATTTTTTGTCAATTTGTCCCCACATTAAGAAGTCATCAAGTTGGTGATATTCCGCCAAATTTGTCGCTAATATCACCAAATTTTTCTCCAAGTGTTACATATTTGATAGTACTTACTACTCATTTTTATGTATTTTTTAGATACATATATCTGAAAAACGTACAATTTCTCGAGAACGGTTAATGCTACCTGGCGTTCTAAAGTTTGTTCCATTCGATTTAAAGTAAAAATAAAAATACGTACAAAATGATTATTTATTAAACATTATTGAAAATGTTCTGAATTTTTTGTGATTTTTTTCGAAAATTTGGGGGATTTCCGAATGTTTGATCGAGTTTTATATCAATAAGGTTTCAGTATTCATAAAACATAATAATAGTACCGAATTACGTTCGAAATTCTTTATTCATTCGTGAGATATCGCATCCACAGACTCACGGACACACACAATTACACACACACAGACATCATCTCAAAAACGTTCGATTCGAGTTCAGAGATATTTGCAACGTGCACATCTGTCGAAAACTCGAATTCGAATTTTTCCCCTATACATTATACTATATGTAGGGAAAGTAAAAATGTCAATTAGTAAAACTTTCTCCACCTTATTAGGGTGTGAGAAATATTCTCTATTTAATTAGAGCGAGAAAAATTTTATCCACTTAATTAGGGCGAGAGAAACTTGATCCGGTACCTTTTGATAAAAAAAATCCGCGGATACATTCCACTTATTGTCTTTAAGTATGTTTCGTTTGATTGCAAGGGACGAGCAACAAATAAAATGTTCAAAATTAAATGATCGAAAATTTCGATTGGCGGTTTTCCTGCTTTAAATAAATGCCTCCCATATTTACTATCAGAGGAACATAACTTTTCACATTTACAGTTTAGGTAAAATGGAAGAAGTTTAGAATTTCAATAATCGATACCTTAGCGAATATTTTTACCGAAAGGTACCTTTTCTTTTGCCCTAATTAAGCGAGGCGCAAATTTTACTAATTACTATCTTTTTGATTGGGGACGCCATGTAAAGAATTAAATGTCGCATTTTTCTGAAATTATCAGTTCGGATGTTAAATAGTTTAAATTCCTCTCGTATACTCTGAAAAAAGAAAAATTGTATAAAAGAGATTTTTTATAAAAAAAGAACCGGTATAAAGATTTTTTTATTTAAATGTTACATGACGAATCTATGTTTTCATTTATTTACCTATAGTATGTTTTTAATAAGTAACAGTTCGTAGAAAGGCATTTTTAGTTTAAGAGTGCTAATCCGCCTTTATCCCCTACTATTTCAATTTCAATGTTTAATACCAATGTTTGTGTAAAAAATTACTGGGTGTACTTTGAAATTTTACGGGGGAGTTTGGGGGTGTTTAACCCCCCCCCCCCCCCCGAATTCTCTCCCAGCTCTCAATGAATTCATCCACACTATTAAAATGTGTTCGACCATGTACAGCCGCGGAAAAAAAACGCCCCACCTTCTGCATCATTCATCGTAGAGAAAATTGAAAGATACCATTCGATTAGGAATAAAATCCTCTACAAATTAATGTGCGTAAAATTTGCATAAGGGGCCGTCTTCATATCTAAACACGCACAAACTTTGAAATTTTCAATGGCAACACCCAAGTTTGACAACGTAGTTCGAATCTAGAGCAAAATTCAACCTGTGATACCAAATTTCAAGTCATTTGGGTGAAGCGTTTCTGAGTTGTGAATATGTAAAGTTTTGAGCTCTTAATGTTAAATTAGTTTCCAAGACTTCCATTCATATCTTCTGTAATAATTATCTGCTCACGCTGATTATTTGAATGACGTTACTACTAAACAACCCAAACACATTTACGTGATTTTTATTTTTGTGGAAATAATTGTTTGTATGAAATATTAATTATGAAATCAATAATCGAAAAAATATGAATACAAACCTGGACATGTTTTGATAAAAATCGATTCACAAAGACTTTTTATATGTTTATGTAAAATTTCAGGTGTTTCCTCCCTCTAGTTCTTTCGAAATGTTTAAATATTCAGCATCACGATGATTTTAAGGGTCATATATTAGTTTAAAAAATGGCTAATTTGAAAAAGTTATATTAATTGTAAGTTAATATTTATTTAAGAAAACGGGCATTTGTTTTTACCCAGTTTTAACAAAAACTTTGTATAAACAGCGTTGTATAGATGCAACCTAATCAACGTAATTTTGTTACTGTATTGAAGGGTGAAAACTTGTATTGTTATAAATGGGATCTACTTATGTTACTGTCGATTAATAGTTCCCGAGCTACTGCGAGTTGAAATCGCCCACAAAATGTGATACATTATAATAAAAAATATTTATATAAAACAGTAACAAATTATAAAATTCTGTGACTCTAAACACCAACAAGACTTCAAGCGGTGATTGATAATGACGGAGGTTGCACACCGTATTGATACTTTTAAATTCGTCACCAAGTTCCAACGGAGTTGTTTCATCGCGTGATCTGCAGATATTTGTTAGTCTCATAAATTGTTTTTGGAACAGCATTATAAAATAACATTTGAAAATAAACATTTCATCCTTCTTTATTTCTTCTTTCTTTTATTGACCCTGGCACGAATACCCCATTAGTTTTAGCAACGTACCCAGTACGGCTTTTTACCCCTAATAATCATACCCTACTTGAGGCTCACATAATCCTACTCATTACAGGCCCACTGCCTTAGTAACACACACACACACAAGATAATACCATACCCAGCCATGAAAATGCTCACCCTCTCATGCAGGAATCGAACCTGCGACCCTTTGGCTGTGAGGTTAGCCATATAGCTGAATGTCAAGAGGATAGTTCAATAATTTACAACAGTTCTGTGGGCAATCAACGAAACATCGCCCTTCAAATTGCGGTTTTCAATATGGAGCTGATCCCCGAAAATTGCATATTCCGGAATATTGAATATCTTGGGATATAAAGATAGAAACGTCGTGAAAATTTAAATTTGGACTAATTTGGGGGTCTAGAACTTGTGGGTGACGTCAGAATTGGGTGTTGCCATTGAAAATTTCAAAGTTTGTGCGCGTTTAGATATGAAGACGGCCCCTTATGCAAATTTTACGCACATTAATTTCTAGAGGATGTTATTCCTAATCGAATGGTATCTTTCAATTTTCTCTACGATGGACGATGCTCAAATAACAGAGGGTGGGGCGTTTTTTCCCCGCAGCTGTACATATGTAAGAAAGTGTGTATAAAAATGTAATTCCAATTATTTAAAACTTGAGTTCTCGGCGTAGAAAGTTGCGGTTTTTTTTCAAATGATATTGATTGCCAGATGTGCATATAATATTTAGAAATTAAAGGAAATAAAAAAAAATAATTTTTGTTTGTAAAAATATTTCTAAAAGTAAAAAATTGTGATAACAAGTCGAATTATATGTAAAACTTCGCAAATTATCGGTAAAGAACATCTCCGTTTGTCTTAATTGAGTGATATCTAGAATTGTGAACAATTTATTTAAGAAATAAAAAATATTAACAGATTTTAAATTATTTTCAAATAACCGATAATGTATCTCCAAATATACACAATTCTTTCTTCGAATTTAATTATATTTTTTATCAACGAGACACCGACTTCCTGCCATCTGCCCAGCTGTTTGGAAGCGCAATGAAGAATAAATACTTAGTCGAATAATTGAAATAGAAAAAGAAATTCAAAACTGTAAATGTGTCAATTTGAAATGGAATTGGGGCCCGAAATTATCTTTATATGGTCAAAAACACTTATTTCTTAACAACTGCTCAATATAATTGAATGATTTACTTATTTATTTGGGGGTGATACATAGTATCATAACACATAATGCATACTGAAAAATAGAATATGAGTGCAAACGATACAAAATTAATTATGAAATAATTAAAATAAAAATAATATGTGTGAGAAGGAGAGTTTCGATTGCGTGCTTATTGCGTGGCCCACCACGCAATAACTTTGGGGACTTCTCCATAGGAAGAACCAAATACAAGATGACGAGTACATAATAAAAGCGGGCAGTAGCCCCTGCTTTCTGCAATGGTAGTATATTTTAAATTTTTGAAAGCGCCTTCTACAGGTTGTATTTATGACTATGAGATATTTATAGAAGTTACAGACGAAAGTCGCGCGATGGGCATCTGAAAAAGGTAAAATTCTCCTTGCCTTAGACTTCCGCGACATACCGCAACAGAAGCGTTCAGAAACGCAAGAGCACCCTGTAAAGGCCAATTTTTTCCTTTGCATGTTTTAAACTAAATATGAATAAATGAGCCTTGAAAAACTTTCGAAGCGCTTGGCGTGACTGCACGGCCAGTCAATAAATGGCAAGCAGAAAACCAGGCCGCTTTTATAAATAGTGAATACTCAACATTTTAAATGACGGCCAGAAAAGAACTGACGCCATGGTATCTATATTTTAAGACACATTCGTGCCTTAAACTTAAGAGCAGAGTATAATAGATTGCAGTTTTCTCAACAGTATTTTAAGATGTTTGATATTTTGACGTATATACAATTCTCTCCTCTTCGTTTTAACTGGCATTTTTTCTCTATATTTCGACGCATTTTGGATAACTTTATTCACGTTAAAAACTGGATTATTAGTAATTTACATGTACCCAGTTAATTGAAAACAATTTTTGGGGGGTAATCAGTCAACTAAAGTAAACAATTTCAAATTAAGTATATCTCTACTTCAAGATTCCTTTGCTTTGAATATCAATTACCGTTAAATTTGTTCTAGGTATGAAATCTTGCCGGTCATTAAGATTTTTCATTATCGTCTGGCTTTGTTTATGTTTCAGCACATTCATTATAACCAGCACAGTAGTATCTTTTATGCTAATTTCCACAATCGTATTTATAATACTCGACATAGAAATAAACTTTTACCCCCTTTATCTCGAAAAAATAGTTTATACCTAAACATCAATTCTACTGTATCCAGATTGTGGAATTCTTTCCCATATTTTTTATAATCAACAACAACGAATATATTAGTTTCAAGAAGTACATAAAATTATTCCTCTTGTAAAGTTTGATCATTATGTTACGCTATCGTAATTTGCTACTTCTACTGGTTGTTCTGGTCTGTTATGTTATGTTTTTTGCACTGCCACTGGCTATTGATTCTATGCTAGCGCGTTTGTAAATTTAGCTGGCGGATGTGGACCAGTCAAGCCCATTTATAGCGCCTTTTCCTGTAGTTCCTTGCCACACTGTTATACACTTACTTATAAGATTGATTTAAATTGTACTCGTGTGGCAAAATAATGTTTGTTTGTTTTTTGTTTTTGTATATTTCGGATGAACGGTTAACCAAAGTAAACCGTATATTTTGGGTAATCTGTTAATCAAAACAAACCATATATTTTGGGTAATCGGTTAATCAAAGTAAACAGTATATTTTGAGTAATCGATAAATCAAAGTAAACCGTATATTTTGCGTATTCAGTTAATCAAAGTAAACCGTATATTTTGGGTAATCGGTTAATCAAAGTAAACCGTATATTTCGGGTAATTGATTAACTAAAGTAAATTGTATATTTCATGAACGGTTATCTTGAACAAAACCGATTATTTATTTCTCAAAAATATTCCAATTTGTTTGTTCACTGACATTCTACATTAAACTTAGCAGAACGCAATTTCTTTTTGGTGATAAAAAGTTTACCATAATATTGGTTTTTACTAATAGCTTTTCTTGAAGTATTTATTTTTCTTCAAGATCAGCTATAGATAGAGCTTAGATGATGATTGATATGATTCAGCATTAAAATGCAGATGAGTTAAGGGAATTCAACAAAGATTTTCACTTTCAGTTAGTTTTCCATTTCCGGTTCAAAATATTTCATTTTACTTGATACATCTATTTCTCAAGATTGGCTATAGATAGGTATTAGATGATGACTTGCATAGATCCAGAAACAAAATTTGAAAAAGATAGTCATTTACTAAAGATGTTAATTTCCTTTTCTTTTTCAACTTCCAGGTTAAAAATATTTCTTATAACGTCTATGTCTCAGGGTTGGCTATAGATAGAGCTTAAGTAATGACTGATACGGATTCATCATCGAATTTTAGAGGGTATAGGAGGCTTACTAAAGATTTACACTTCCGATTCTAGAGATGCCATTTTCGATTAAAAAATTCGCATATTTCCTGTAACATCTATTTTTTAAAATCGACTATAGATAGAGCTTAGATGATGACTGATGATTCAACATCAAATTCCTGAGAGGGTAGAATGGTTTACTAATAATTTCTACTTTTGTTGTTTTTTCACAACTGGTTCAAAAATGTCCCTTGAAACACTTATTTCTCAGGATTGGCTGTATATAAAGCTTAGATTATAACAGATATGGATTCTGTATCGAATTTCGGAAGAGATAGTGGATTTCCAATTCCGTTTCTGAAAATTTTCAGAAAATTCTTATGATTTTACAAAAGAATATTGCTAATGATCCTATGAAGTATGATCTTATTGCAAAAGAATATTGCAAAAAAGTATAAAAATAGTTAATTGTTCAGTCGGAAATGAAGAGTGCACACCATTTGCTACCATATGAAGGCTCCTACATAAATTTCTTGTTCTTCACTTCTTCAAGCAGAGTCATGGACGGAATTCTTAAGTTTAGCTGAAAATCTGTTATATTTTCAGTTAATTGGGTGTCATTTTCAGTAACAACTGATTGAGCGAAGTTACTATCAGTAAATCGATTAACCAGTTAAATGTTCCATTTCTATTTCCGTATGATACTATAGATTTTCAATGATATTAATGAAACTTCGTTCATAGGTAGCATGAAACACAGTATAAAATCGTATCATATGTAAATAATTCGTATCATTCAATCGACGGCAAAACGGATATCACAAAGGAAAAGAAAACTTCATCAAATTAAAAACAGAAAAATTTTTCGTTTGCATTTGCAGGATGATTTCTCTGTTTTTCTTGTATTGAAGTGCGTTTTGCCTCTGGAAAGAGTTGATATGGTTTTAGCTTCGTATATTACACTGCTTGTTAATTGCGTCTTTATTATTCCAGATACTTATTTGCAGCAATTTGAGACGCATGTTGTATTCAAATTTATATAAGTTTCGCGGATACAGGAAGAGCAATGTTAAAAATGTAATGACAAATTAGGATTTTTGATATTTTCCTCTTTTAAATTCTATTGATCCTTGTATCCAATTATTTTATGAAATGGAAACGCGAATCTCTTACAGTTTTAGATGTTTTGGTCATCTGTATCACTGATTAATTTTTCACTACGGTCTTTCGTAATTTTTTTTCTGTCTCTTTACCTCTGCGTAAAACCTTCTGCCATCCACCTAATCAATTGCTGGTTTCATTTGTCCATCGTCCTTTGAACATATCTTCTACTGTGGATTTGCTTCAATCTAAGATCAATTATTTAAAAGCTGTTGCTGTTGGTCGTGGTTTCTCTCCTAGCATTGTCGATTGCGGTGTTCAAAAATTGTCCGAACCTTCCTGTAATCTTGTTTCTGGAAAAAATTTCAATATTATTATTTTACTTTTTTTTCCTAAAAATCAGTCAGTAAATTGCTTAAATCCTAAAAAATAAAATTAATTTCGATATTATGTTTACACCAATTACTATGCTCTGATTTCCCAATCTTTAAAGTCTTATAGAAATTTCTAATAGTTGGGGCGTTTACAGTATTTATTTTCAGTAATTCTTACTAACAGTATAACCGTTCTACGTACAGAATATACAATGTAAAGAAACTTGAAACTTACAATCATGTGCAAATTCCTATAGTACTTTAAATGACATTATTATTCAAAACATTCTATTGAAAAAATTAAATTAATGCCCCCAAAAAGAAATTTAAAAATCTCTATTCTCGCTATACAAAATTATTTTCAGAGGCAGATTCCTGGTCCCGTTTGTAAGCAGATTTACAAAAAATATGAAACTGAATCAATATACGCCAAAATGAAAGCATTATAATTGTATTGGAAGATACACCCGTACTACTTTATTTACAGCTAAACTCTTTGGCTCGAACAGGGGCTTCTTCACTTTTTATGATTACAGACACCCACCCAATCGACTGCCTAATATGTCCCTAAATACACCCCTTGCCAGACTGCCAAATCATCATTACCAGTTTTTATTTACCAATCTGACTTCGAAAGATGTCGATAACTTACATATAAATATAGGAACTATAGAGCTGATACTGAAAGTAGATCGTAAGGAATTTTGTTTTATTTATTTACAATTAAACGGCAAATCACGAATACGCGAATCGGCTACAAATAATAATATTTTTGCTATTATCGGAGTCTCCTTCTCAATTGTGTTGTAAACAATAATAATTAATTATAATCTCAACTTTATTTAATTTTTCAGAGATTCAAACAGTACCCCCCCCCCCCCTGAGATAATACCCATATATATGCAGTAAAACTTGTTTGAAACGGAATACTGTAAAAAGCGGAAAATATTTTTAGCCCCGTCCAACAATATAGAAAATGTATATTATTTTCTCCTGCGTGAAACGGAACCTGCACAACGCGGAAATGGACGGCCAACTCAAAATAATTTGTTAATAAAAGCACCTGTTGTAACGAACAAAGAATGGAGAAATCACCCAACATTTTTAGCCATTTGTTTCCAAGAGAACCAACCATTTTTCACAGAGCTTTCTATTAAATTATATCAGGATTTTGTGAAAGCAGTTTCAGAACTTCAAGAATTTTCAGTTAATTAGGGAGTTTCTGAAATGCTGGAAATATTAATCAATGCCTGATTTTAAAGTGAAATTCACATTATAAGTAAAACGCATGTTCAAGAAACCATGTTGGATTATTTTAAAATTCATCTCAATAAACCATGTTCACTTATTTATTTTTTTTTCACTGTAAGCAGTAATGTTTTTTTCCTGTAAGTCAATTCATCTAGGTTTTAAGGTATAGTAATAAGCTAACAGTTAAGGACATGGAGTACACTGCATTTTTATTTACATATACTCCTGTCATTGCAGTATGCAAACATGTACGTATATACATATTTAAAATAATTAAATTAGTTATTATTATATAATATAGTATTAATCAGATATATCTAAATACACTTTTCAGCATTTTTAAAGTCTAATGTATAGGTGAACATTTATATATCGGCTATCGTTATTTCCAGCTAAACTTTAAACTTTGCTGTTTATGAAATGACCTGCATGAAATGGAAACCTTTTCAAGACGGAAAATTCTTCCGGTCCGCTGAAATGCCGTGTAAGGCAAGTTCGACTTATACATATATACAGTCACACACACACACACACACACACACACACACACACACACACACACACACACACACACACACACACACATATATATATATATATATATATATATATATATATATTTGTAGTATTAATTTATCTAGATCTATATATAATATGGATAATATAAAGCATTCTGTTAATGATTTACATAGATCTTTTGTTATTACTTATGTAGATAAAGCCTCTAATAATTATGCTATTATTTGTAAAAAATTCTATATTCAATATCTGCTAGATTATTTAAAAAATAATAGTCTATTTAAAATTGATTCACACTCTCTTAATAGTATCAAATTGAAAATTATCAATATGTATAGTGATTTAGATATTAATAATAAAGTTTTGACATTTCCATATATTGTGCTTATACCTAAATTTCATAAAAATCCTATTAAATTTAGAACTGTTACTAGTGGTCATAATTCATACTCTACTACTGCTAGTAAATTATTACTAAATTATTTAAATGTACTAAATAGCAATTTACGAGATTCTGGTGATAGCTACATTATTCTAAATAACAGTAAGGAATTAAAAAATAAATTAAAAACGCTTGGTAAAATAATAGGATTTCAAACTTTTGATTTTAAAGATCTATTTAATAATATTAAGATTACTGATCTATATGATGTCATTTTAGCTTTATATAATGCTTATATTACTAAACATTCTAATCTTACAAAATTTACCAATTTTCCTAAGCTTCTCCATTTTGTTCTTTTCAATAATTATATCTTTCAAGGTAATAAATTATACTTACAAGTCTCAGGTGTTCCACAAGGTGGCTGTAGTAGCAGTATGTTAGCTAATTTATACCTATATCATTATGAAAAATTCTTTACTTCAACTGATTATAAAATTTATAGATATGTAGATGATCTGATTTGTCTTGTATTTACTGATAACTATGTCATAGATATAGATTTCTATCCGGATAATTTGGAATTAATACCTAATGAAACTTCTATTAGTAATAATGTTTATTATTTGGATTTAAGTCTAATTATAGAACCTGCTCATGGGATAGTTACTAAATTATATGATAAAAAAGATTTTTTTAAATTTAATATTAATAAATTATTACCTTTTAATTCCTGCAACTCGATTCAATTGTTTAGAAATATTATACTTAATCAACTTTTTAGAATTTATAGATTATCAGATAAAAAATTTCATGCTTTGCACATTAATAACCTCAAAATTACCAGTAAAATGTATAAATATCCTGCATATTTAGTCAATAGTATAGTTAATAAGTTTCGATTAGCCTAAAATTATCTTATTTTAGCCGTACTTCTTCATTCTCCTGCAATTATATTTTCATCTTTTTATCTCGAAGCTTTAACAGTTGAATAACTCATTTTATTTCATTTTATTGCTTTTGCGCAGTACAGTTTTTATTACTCTCTTTGGCAACAGCAAATCACATCTTTTCATTTTGGCATATGGCAACATTGATCCAGTCATATTTTGCTCGTATTGGTTGCGCTGAAGAGGTGAGTTTTGGGGTATTTATGTTTCCTTTATTGTTCCAATCTATATGCTTGTCGTCCATATAACACAAGTTTATAGATAAAATCTATCTTGTGTTTCAGAAACAAGCATTTTTGTGTTCATTTCGAAAGGATATATGGACCCGACGAGAATTTTTTCGAAATGAACTTTTCGTAAGCCTAATCTTGTAAGCCTAAATCTCCTCCATGTGCAAGCTTTTCTGCTTGATTTTTTTGTTTTCTTATTTGCATTCCTCATTTTTGAAATTTGTTGATTGTCTTTGTCCTTATGACTTGCATTATGCTTTATTATTTCCTCTTTTTGTCTTAATTTCTTTTATTTCTTTGTATTTGTAGAAAATTTTGGAATAGTGTATTATGAGTTACTACATACATTCTAACTTTGGATTTAATAATTTATATTTATATATATATATATATATATATATATTCTGATTGAAAGGTTGAAGGGGGTAAAAAGATAAACTTTCAAAAATATATTTTGTTCATAAACATTAATACTTTCGAATTAACGTTAAGTAATGAATTTTATTTGATTAAATGATAAAAAAAATGAATCTATCTCTCGAAACAAAATGATGGTATGAGTGATAATTATTCTTATACTGTTATTAAAGACTTTTAAATAATTGAAAAAATAAGAATAATAGTTAATTTTATATCTAACATTTTAAGAAATGTAAGATTTTTAAGAAATACTAGTAATAATGAGATAGCTGTATTTACTTATCAAAATCGCCGATCCGGTGGTAGAGCGGGCAGGGGCATGCGTTTCCGTCTGATCGCTGGATTGCCGGATTGCGGGTTCGAATCCCGCCAGATGGCATGGATGTTGTCATGTCGAAGCCAAGTCAGACTTCCACCCTTCGGGGGGCTTCTATAAAAGTGAAGCTGCAAATCTCCTTCCCTTCGCCATGGGACACCCTGGGGGGGGGGGGGGGTCTTGTGGACGTGGTGCGTAGGCGCCCCTTCACCACGGGGGAATTAGTACACACACTTATCAAAACCAATATTAAAATACTGTTGAAATTCGTCTAGAATCCTGGTTTTCTGGATCACAAAATTGTGATGAAATATGCCTTAGCTTCAATATATATTTTTATATGCAAGTCTGAAGGATCTGACATTTAATGTAATCTCCGTACCTTCCTTTGGGGAATGTCACGTGTTCCCTAAAAACACAAAATGAATTAAAAAAACACATACAAAAATAAAAGAACAATGTTATGTATATCTTTTTTTTTTTTCAGAAATTGCTTGCTAAGTAAGCCATTAATTATTTTCAGATTTCGTTCCCAGACAGAACAGTGCTTTTGTTTACAGAAGACTTAAAAAGAACGGTGTCTTTGGGGATATTTATCTCATGTAATGCTTGTAATGAGACATACTCTATGAAGCCTTTTCTATCTGTAAAAAGACATTACGAAGGACGTGGCGAACGGGGATGCAGACTTAGTGGTGGTGGTGGTGGTGTGTGTGTGTGTGAGGGGGGGTCTGCCAATAAGGGGGCGATTTCTCTTGAGGCTTGTTTTATGCATTTTCTAAAAAAGAAATATATATTTCCTGCATTAAATTAGATCTAATTTTAAACTGTTCGTGGAAAAACGACACTGGTGTGATGAGTTTAAAAACATTTTTATTTTTGTTTTTCGCTAGCCAAGTAGATTGCATTTGAACTAATTGGTGTTTCACGTTAAAGTCATTAATGAAAATTAATTTAAGATTGGGTGTATTTTAAGGGAACAATGTGAGTTCTTAACAATGTTTTTAATGGTAGTCAACAGGAGATGCTCATACAAAATATGGCTCCCTTATTAACATTTATCACGGACCTCCCTCCTTATTTAATATCGCCTCTTTTTAAATTTTCCATGTTTTCCCCCCTACTCAAGTGATATCTGACCCCATATGGGCGGCCCTGATCAACAATTTTCGGCCCAAATCTGTACTTGAATCTGTCCAAGTGGTTTTCAGTTGAAGTTATTTAAACAGTTTTTATAACAAATCATATCCAAAAAAATCTGATAAAAGATCTGAGCCAGCACATAACTTTCCCTACAAATTAACGATTTTGTGGAGAAAACAATAACACAAATTATAGAGCTTTTAATAACCGGAGTACTCTGAAAATTCGTAAATTTTATGTTATCGAATTAAATAAGCATACCATATTTGCCTTAACCGCTATATTATTTCCAGTGATATCGTGCTCCCTGTCAAAAAGTAAAATATCTAATACTTCGAGAACGGCTCATAACTACTAACAACGATGTCAATTTATTTCCAGTTAATAGCTGTGAGGTCACTATAACCAGTTGTGTAATCTCATTTTCCTTATTTGCTTCAAAGCATAGTTCTTCTGTGAACCAACAGCCTATTAGAGCTCATAGAATGTTTCAGAATGTGTGCTCATAATGTGTGCTCATAGATGTTTCAGAAGTTTCGTGCTTAAATGAACACCTAGACCTCTGTGGTCAACGGCTATCGTTCAAGAAACAAGCAAATAGTTCTAGTTTAATTTATGTCTAATATATCTAGCTTAGAGGTAATGATATATAATGTGGGTTTCGTGTGGGTTCCATGAAAAAAATTAGGGGATTATTACTAGAAATTGGGGGGTGAGTATGCCGCTTGTACATAATTGTGACTTCTGTGTATTTTAGGTCAGTGCAATCCCCGCACGCTAACCACTTGGCTGTCATGTATTATAGTACTTCACATAGAATAGTATGAAGTATTTTTTCCCTGTGGCAGGGCTGTCCATAGAGAAGTTGAATACCAGTTGAATGGGGAAAACCCTGGTTCCAGGTGGGGAGAGAGCACGCGTCTTCGATTTTATTTATCTTGAGGGAGGGGAAGACATGAAAATTCACAAGGAGGGGAAATCAAATATCATGGAGGGGGGGGGAGGAATGAAAAATATTTGTAGAGGGGCCGACAATTTATATGGGCAGCCAGCTCTGTGGTTGCCAAGTCGTAGTGATGTACTTTGCTCAGTGGCGTCGCCAAGAGGGTGATTTGAGGGTCACCCCCCCCCAGAAACCCATTAGTCTATTGAAGGTCGTAGAAATGACATTTGGAAAAAGATATTTTGTAACAAATCATCACCCCTTCTCCATAAAGAATGAAAATAAATAAATAAAAATTGTATTGCCAATGCTCATTTCCCTCTCTTGAAATTTTAACTTTATGTTCTATGGCATGTCGATAAGTTAAATTTTTCGTTGAAAGACGAATTTCTTGAGACGATCTGCCAAATTTCAAGTCGCCACCGGTAATTTTTTAAGCTCCACGGAGACCTGGCTCCAGAGTTTGTCCTGTTCTTCTTTACATGACTCTTGTAAAATGGAACAGCTGATAAATGTTATTTGTATATTGAACTACATTTATTTCGAATTTATTTATATTTTGATAAGGAATCCATGACTGCCCATAGAATTTGTGGCCTCCCCTCCATATCTGACTTTCTTTTTTTTTTAATGTTTTCTCCAGCTCCAGATCCAAAAAGAAAATATTGGCTGTCCTGGCCTCCTCCCTCTTCTCGGGTGAATTGTGGTTCACTATGTCTTTTAAATCTTTTCAGTTCCGAAACAGTGCTGCCATCTATTACCTTTATAGCTTAACATATTCATTAAGGAATAACCCACCTTCAAAAATGAACTAAATCATTTTTGTTATATTTTTCTAGACCTCGTATTTTACCAAATAAGTCTGTCTGTAATATACATATTACTGTCCACTATTTTATGTTCCCTTTATGTAATGAAATCATTGCAATATAATTTTTTTTTCTATATTTCTTATTCATGCTCAACTTTCTATGTAATACTTATTCCTTTACAAATTGTAATAAATATATTGGTATCAATCTCCTGAAAAAACGTGATTCATTTTAGTAAATGTAGCAGTCATATGATAAGTGTTCAATAGTACGTAAGTTTTTTATTTATCGCTAATTATATTTTGCTTTAATAAATTCAGAAAGTATTTTTTCATTCAATTCATAAGTAATTTTATAGCTTCTATTTGTATAGCAAATTTATGTTTTATTAATGTATACGGTCGTAATTTCTTCGAAATTTTCTTCTCCAATAAAATTTTTACTTTATTTCGAATTTAATTATTCATATAAATAGAAAAACACTATTTCAGTGCATTGTAGGATTTCTTATTATTCAACACAATTTTTCTCAATCTATTTTTTCAAATTCTGTGGCATTTTATTTTAAAATTATGTTAGCTATTTTTACTTTCCCTACAATACATGGTGATGTATAGACAGCGACGACGCCAGGGACGGGGGTAGGGGTATCATACCTCTCTCAGGGACCCATCAAAATATTTAGATATCAAAAATCCCTCCCCTAATTACTTTCCTTAATACATAGTATATTGTATAAGGAAAGTATTGTAACGAGGTCGAAAATTCGAATTTGAGTTTTCGACGGGAAAGCATGTTTCAAGCATCCCTGAACAAGAATGGAACGTTTTAAAGGTGATGTCTGTATGTGTGTGTATACGTGAAAGTATGTGTGTGTGCGTGTGTGCGTATGTGTGTGTATGGAGACGATATCTCACGAACGGGGCGATTCAAACGAAATTTGGTACATAAATTACAATCAGTGAATGCTGTAAGCCTATTGTTTTTATACGCAATCGAATGTTCAGAACACCCCTAAATTTTGTAATGAAATTTTGAAAAAATCATCAAAAATCAAAAACTTTAATAACGTTATGTAAATAATTATTTCTTATGTAATTTTTCATTAGAAAACGATTGATACAAACTTTAGAGCGCTATCATGAACCGTTCTTGAGATATTGCACATTTTTCAAATAAATTTATAAAAAAAATCACATAAAATTGAAAAAAACATTAACTATTGTGAAATATGTTCACTTTTCATATGTAATATTATGCGATAAATTTGTTATCATCATTCTCGTGGATTTAGCTTGTTCCATTCACGAGAAAGATACTTTGAAAATAGTTTTGTATTTGGACGCCATTAGTCATTTTTCTACTATAAGAACAACCTATTTCTCCATCTCTAACGCTTGGCGAAATTTCGGCGGCGAATTTGGCGGAATATCGCCAACTTGGAGTCTTTTTTAATGTGCCAAATTAACAAGTCGCCAAATTAATAAAAATGGCAACTAATTAATGAAAATTCAATATCTTGGAAAGAATATAAGAATCTAATTATAATAATAACCTATTTCTTGTAACGCTTGGTGAAATTCTGATGACAAATTAAAAAAAAAAATATGGCCATTTGGAATCGACTATAAGAATAACCTATTTCTCCGTCCGTCCATAATGCTTGGCAAAAAATTAGGCCGATGTCGGCAACTTGGCAACATTTTTAAATGTTGCCAAATTAACGAAAATGTCGCCAAATTGATAAAAATACCACCAAATTGATAAAAATGGCGCTAAATGGGAGGCAATGTTTTGCAAATTTTTAATCCCTTCATGTGACGGGATTACCTTCTAGTATATAAGAAATGCTCTTCTCTCCTTTCTGTTTGAAACACTTGACGATACATTTGGCGGACTTGGCGAATAATTTAGCAAAATATCGCCAACTTTGCGATATTTGGCTCCAGGTTGGTGAAAATATCGTCAAAATTGGTTGGTGGAAATATCGTTAAAATGACGCCTAATTGATTAATTTATTATTAAATATTTTAATATATGGACTATATTGCTTATTGAGGATGCTATTATTATTGAAAATTGACAGAGAGAGAGAGAGAGCAGCACGTTTGCTGGCTAGATGGATTTAAAATATACTTCCCATATATCTAAATATATTTTAAACATACTTAACCTGTATAACATATCATGCAAATAATGGCTAGATGGATTTAAAATATACCTACTGTTATATTAAATATATTTAAAACATACTTATCATTATACCATATCTTGAAATTCATAACTGAATAAATTAAAACTATACTTACCATTACACTAAATTTATTTAAAATATACTTAGCATTATACAACGTCCTACAAATAATGGCTGGATATATTTACATATATTTACTTTTATTGTGGATATATTTACCATTATACTATATCATGGAAATAAATGTAGTTTGTTAACGTTATCATTTATATTAGTAAGGCTGCATAGATTGAAAGTAAACTTACCATTTTACCACATCCTGCAAATAATAGCTGGATAGATTTAAAATAGAATTACACCATATGCTGCAAATAAAAATTAAAGTAGTGTTAACGTTGGTATTGATATTAGTAAAACTGGTTAAAATTAAAATATGCTTGCTATCATACTATATTCTCCATATTTAACAATACTTTTGAATTATCCTTGTTTCAATTATCCTCGTGGGTCAAAGATTTAACTTCTCTTAGTCTACCTCATAAATAACATATTGCTATTTAATAAAAGAAAAATGTTAAGGTAATATAAATTCTGAAATAGGTGTACAACACTATTACTCCCATCTTAATTTTTTGCGGTTCTGTGTCGAGGCCACGACATTGAAAATTATTAATTCTAGTGAGATTTTCGGAAAATCCCCGGCATTGAAATTTAATAGTTCCAGTCAGATGTCGGGAGAGCGTCGGCATTGAAATTTATAAGTTCCATTTAGATGTCGGGAGAGTCCCGAGATTGAAATTTATTAGTTCCAGTCAAATGTCGGGAGACCCCGACATTTAAATTAAATAGTTGTCGGGAGAGCACCACCTTTATTAGTTCCAGTCAGATGACGGGAGAGCTCCGACATTGAAATTTATTAGTTTCAATCAGATGTCTGTAGAACCTTGGCATTGAAATTTAATAGTTTCAGTCAGATGTCGCGAGAACGTCGATATTGAAATTTATTAGTTCCAGTTAGATGTCGAGAGAGCCCCAATATTGTAATTGCCGACTTCTGGCCTTCAAAATGGCGTCTACAACACGGAGAAAGTGTTACGACCAAATGAAATTAGCGGCATTTTAACTGATTCTGAAAGTGATAGCCAGATAAATGATAGTGAAATTAATTAATATGATAAAACGTGCAAAAAGTGATAATAAAAAAATGAATTATTCATCGATTTTTGTAGATATGTGTTTTTACTTTTTACCTGTTTTCCATTAAAATGAAAAACGGCCTGCGTAGGCAGCTTGAGAAACATAAATTTGATCTGAAAGGGATAAAATTACCTACCTTTAATTTCCAGCGTCTTAATCAGACTATAGAAAGTATGATTCTGGTTGTCTTAGAAATATGGATGTGTGTTCCCTCATCGTGTCTTATTTTTATTTTAATAAAAGTAGATATTTTTAAACAAAATTATGTTTCGTCATAAATCGATTCTTCGCATAAAATAATATTCAGGTTTAAACTATTGATAGTCTGCTTCAATATTTAAGCTTTACTAATCTATAAATCCCTCGCCTAAGGATTTCATATTTACTTTGCATATACCTCAATTATATCTCTATAAATTTGAAATTATTTTTATCTATTTGTTTAATTACTTATTAGACCGTTTGTCTGCTCCATATACAAATCTACAGATTTTGACTTTTTTTTATTATTATTAAATTTGGCATAGTTATTGAATACTACACTGCGGATAACCCCGTTCATATTTCGAAGACTCAGAGGTTGTTGAGATATTAAACAAGAAAGATCAATCATGCTTAAAGCATTGATTAAGAAACACTTTCCAACAGCAATGCAATTTTATTTAAACATGTCTAAAATGCAATACATTCCTCGGTAATATTTTAAAACTTCTCACAATACTACATTGATTTATTATATTTGAAAACTTAAACCTTCATCGAAAAAAATAAACTTCATTCAAATGACGGCATTGAAATATAAATTGCCTGGTTTAAACATCTCTAAAATGTGATATATTACTCGATAATAATTTTAGAATTATCATAATACCACGACAATTTATTATATTTAAAAACTTCATCGAAAACAACTGAAATTCATTCAAATGACGTCATAGAAAAAATAACACGCCTGGCTCTCTCTCAAAAAGCAGCATTTCATTCATAAATAATTTCCCATTCATGTCATTCATCACAATACTATAATAATTTATTTTATTTAAAAATTAAGACCATGGAGCTACAAGTAATTTAACTCTATGCTTAAAACTTCATCGCAAAAAATCGTCCTTCTCTCGGAAAAGTCAATGAATATTTCTTTCATATCAGCTATGCAGACTCCATGAGCTAAATTCTTTTGCGCTAAAAAAATACAGCAATTCCTATACAACTCATCCTACATATTTTGCTGTTTACATTTTACATGAGTGAAAAATAGGCTTCGTTGTAGAAATAATCACATTTGGATGAGCATTTAAACACATATATATTGTAATTGAGTTGATTTAGTATGCAGATGCACAGAATTTAATCCAAAATAAAGTGGTTTTAGGACGGATACAACACTCAATATGAAATAAAAAGAACTTTAAAAATCACGATTTTGAGACAAGATGGATGCCATATATCATTTTGAAGTGGATCACGTGATACTTTCATATAATGGTCACGTGATCGTTTCATATAAGAGGTGTTATTATTTTAATTTTTATTTAAAAAACTACTGAATATATTTCGCTGATTTTTTTTTATATATTTTATGGAACAATTTGAATATTACCTAAAAATTTCGAAGCAATTTGTGAATTTTAAATCCGCTTAAAAAATGTTTGAAAAATTAGGTCCCATAGGTCTCAATGTATTTCATTTTTTCAACCCGGGTTCAATCCAAAACTAATTGGGTGATATTATTCATTTATATTCCCATAGGTCCTACAGACCGTCTGAACAACATACTAAAATTCCATTTTGATTAAGTCATTTTTACGGCAGTTATCGTGCTAACGGACAGACAGACAGACAAGCAGAATGGACAAAGTCATAAACACTTTTCAACTTTGTTGTAAAGTGTTAAAAATAATATTTTCATAGAAATAGTAAAAAGCAGACGATTATTTTTGATACGATTAGATTATTAGACGATTTTGATTTAATCTATTTAATTTAAATAATAAAAATATTGATATACAAATAAATTTGATGCATTAACAGTATTGTATTCTTCATTAGATTCTTGGAATTATTGATATTTTAAGTTTTTTAAGCAATATGTTTTATTTCGGCAAAGTTTTTCAAATTCATATAATTTTATTGTGTTTAAACGATTGTTGAAATAGGATGAAAATGACACGGGCATAAATTTTACTTTTCCTACAATACATGATAATGTATAGGGAAAGTATTGGAATCGTGTCGAAATTCGAAACGTGTGTGTGTGTGTGCGCGTCCACTTTAGCTCAAAACTATTCCGACGAAACTTCATGAAATTTGGTTTCATAAAATTTCACTATAGTATATATCCCTGGTGTTGATTAGATTTTGGGGTGAATCGGAAAATAATAGCTTGCCTTTTCATTTGTGAAATGTCTCGCAAAATTAGTCAAAATCTGTAATTCAAAAATAAATGTGCTTATTTGTATCGATAAATGCCTGTTTCGTAAGTAATTTTTGCAAGCTGACGTCAAATGCAAAAAAAAAAAAAGTTTAAACTGTATATATAATTGAATATAATTTCAAAAAAATGTGTCGTTTTGTACAATTAAGCTCTTTTAGCATTTTCATTTTAAACCGGACCAAGATGTCTTATTTTTCAGATTTACCAGTGCAGATACTTTTGTATAGCCAGAACAAGGATTCTTATTCATCTTCTTTCGGGAAATTAAATTATATATGATAAAATAGTTCGAAGAATAATATCATTTAGATAATACTAGAGTTTGCACAATTTTAATGACAGCAACGTCGGTTATGGTATATTTTCTAGTTATTTAATATAATTAATTCGTTCAAATTGCTGTCTTTAATAATCTGTAAATTCAAATATTTCGTTAATAACGGCATAAACAATTGGTTGAATCAGATGGTTTCAAAAGTAAAAATCCTTTGTTCGGCAGGATATATAAGATAGAGTAGTCACTACAGCAATGATAGAGATATGAAATTCGAGCCATGTTCGGGCTCGAATGCACTGCAAGAATTTTATCCTTAGCAATAAAAATTAGTTAAAGATATGAAAATTATAAAAATCGGGTATAAAAATTACGAACAGATTGTTTCACCCTTTTTTTCAGAACAAAAATGTTTTATAGTATATATATACATATATATATATATATATATATATATATATATTTATATATATATATATATATATATATATATATATATATATATATATATATATATATATATATATATATATATATATATATATATATATATATATATATATATATATATATTCGGTCTAAGAGCTCTCCCGCACAGATCCATGATGTTCCACTATTCCCCGCTTGAGGACGTTGCTGTCGGACGTTTCTGTAACCGATCCCATCTGGAGACGTCCGCCGTGCACGTGCTGCTTAACTTCCGTTTCCGTCCCTCTGGAGGACCCCCTACATCGCCCCTCCGAACATCTCTTCTGCTCTCCGCATCCCTTCCATCCTTACCGCCCCCACAACTTATCTATCGCCGGGCTCCTCGTGAATAGATTGGCCTTTTTGAGAGACGTCTGGTTTTCTTGAACAGCCTACTCTGTGATGGGTTTATGAGAGTGAGAATTTTTGGTTCCGGTTTCGGATGTACCAGTCTAGAATACCTTATCAGACGTTATTGGACATGAAAATAAGGTATACAATCTGGTGTCGGGTGCTAAGGTATGTCTGGCCCCTGGGCAAGAAAACTTGGGCCCGCAATAGGACATTAGTTGGTAAGGTCTGGTAGTTAGTGGGACTTTCTATAGAGGGACAAAATGGAAATATATATATATATATATCGGTAATTTTAATTTTTGAAACTGAAATAAGGTATTTATATCCCTGGTATTTGAACCGCTCACTTCTAAAGATTAATTTTCAATTTTTCTTTTAAAAGTTTTATTTTGTTGCTATATATATATAGCTATCCAAATGGAAAAATGGAACACATTACAAAGAAGAGTAGAGTACCACAAATTGACTGTGGGGAATATCTATGTTAATATTCGGTAGAGTTCGGCAGCTTTATATATATATATATATAGCTATATATATATATATATATATATATATATATATATATATATATATATATATATATATATACATATATACTTTCCTTACATTCATAGTATACTATGTAGGAAAATTATCGTGGCTGGGTCAAAATATTACGTCCAAATGGAAGTTTGGAAAATCTAATTACCCGATACAATATATATATATATATATATATATATATATATATATATATATATATATATATATATATATATATATAAATATAAATTATTAAATCCAAAGTTAAAATGTATGTAGTAACTCATAATACACTATTCCAAAATTTTCTACAAAATACAAAGAAATAAAAGAAATTAAGACAAAAAGAGGAAATAATAAAGCATAATGCAAGTCATAAAGACAAAGACAATCAACAAATTTCAAAAATGAGGAATGCAAATAAGAAAACAAAAAAATCAAGTAAAAAAGCTTGCACATGGAGGAGATTTAGGCTTACGATAAGTTCATATATATATATATAGCTGTCCAAATGGAAAAATGGAACACATTACAAGGAAGAGTAGAGTACCACAAATTGACTGTGGGGAATATCTATGTTAATGTTCGATAGATTTGCTGTATATATATATATATATATATATATAGCTATCCAAATGGAAAAATGGAACACATTACATAGAAGAGTAAACTACCACAAATTGGCTGAGGGGAATATCTATGGTAATATTCGATAGAGTTCGGCAGCTTTATATATATATATATATATATAGCTATATATATATATACAGCAAATATATATATATATACAGAAAGTATATATATATACTTTCCTTATATTCATAGTATACTATGTAGAAAAATTATCGTGGCTGGCTCAAAATATTACGTCCAAATGGAAGTTTTGAAAATCCAATTACCCGATACAAAATGGGCAATTTTTTTTTTTCATTTTTAGATGGATCTGAATGTTTGAAGCATCTCTAAATACGAATTAACTATTAGATCAATGTTCGAGAGTAATGTTTATGTGCATATCTGTGTATATACATGTATGTGTGTCTGTAAATAAGACAACTCTCTAACAAATTGAGCAAATCAAATTAAGTGCTTACGATTTTTTCAATTGATATCCGTCTAGGACCTATTGATTTTGTAGGAGACATTTTTTTCGAACATTCTTTTTTTTTCGAAAAATGAAAATAAAGCACTATGAATGTATAATTACACTTAAAATATTGCAGAAATAACAAATATATGCCAAATCGATACAAATACATAAAAAACCAACCGCACTTCATTAACGTAAATGCGTTTGCAACTTTTATTCGCCTGCTTGATAAATGACAAAAACCAAAATAATGTAGTTATTCAAAAAACATTATCTTTGTTAGAATGCAAAGATATACATCCCGCAAATTTTTGCCAAACTCTAGAATTATGCTAACATTCCTTTTTCTGCAAAAGAGTAGCAGATTACAAAAATGCAAATGCCGACGTATTTAAAAATAAATAAATACACTTGGAAGGAATCGTCATACGAATTCCGTTCAAAGGTCGTTAAAAGGAACGTTCTTCGATCAATGGTATCCAGATGGAAACTATGTGATAATAATTTTGGTCGCTAAGGAACCGATATGTATGAAAATTTTGAATGAAATTTCGAAAAAGGCGTCAAAAATTTTAATTTTGAATACATTACGTAAATAATCATTTCATATAAAATTTTTCATTAGAAACCGATTGACATAAGTTTTAGAACGCTAACATGAAACCTTTCTCGAGATATTGTACATTTTCCAAATAAATTTATCAAAAAATCGCATATAATTGTAACAAGAGAAATCAATCATGCATAAAGCATTGATTATGGAGCACTTTTTAATTGAAATGCAATTCCATTTAAACATCTCTAAAGTGCGATACATTCAGCGCTGATATTTAAAAAATCATCACAGTGCTACAGTAATTTATTATATTTGAAAACTTAACTTTGTCGAAAAAGTCGCTAGTTACATAAAAAAATATTTAATTGACGTCATCGACATATGAATCGTTTATTTTTCTATGTAAAATCAATGAATATTTCATTCATATAATTTATATTCCAGACTCCAAAGTAAATAATCGAGTATTTTGCATCAGTATTTATCACAGAAATACAATAATTTATTTTACTTGAAAACTTAAACCTTCATCGACAAAAATGAACTTTATTTAAATGACGTCATCGAAATATAAATAATCTGGTTCTTATATAAAAGCAGTGAATATTTCATTCATACACTTTTGTCCAGACTCCTGAGTTTAATAATTTTGCGTGAAAAAAATTCACCAATTCTTATACAACTCATCTTACAATCACTTGTTTACATTCTGCATCCATTAAAATTAGGCCTCGTTGTAGAAATAATCAAAGTTTAGTGATCATTTAAACTAAAAAATATTGTAATTGCGTTGGCGCAGAATATAGATACACAGAAAATAGTAAAAAATAAAGCGGTTTTAAGACGGATGCAACACTAACTATAAATTTAAAAGAACTTTAAAAATCACGATTTTTACTCTGGGAAAAAAAGATGGATGCCATATTTTATTTTGAAGTGGATCACGTGATCTCTTCATATTATATGAGTGTAATTATTATTTTAATTTTTATATATTTTATGGGATAATCTGAATATTTCCTAAAATTTTCGAAGCAATTTGTGAATTTTAAATTTGCTTGAAACGTGTTTGAAAAATTCTGTCTCATAGTGTTAACTGTATTTCATTTTTTCAACCCGAGTTCAATCCAAAACTAATTTTGTGATATTGTTTATTTACATTCCCATATGTTCCACAGACCGTCTCAACAACATACTATAATTTCATTTTGATAAAGTCATTTTTACGGCTGTTATCGAGCGAACGGACAAACAGACAGACAGAATGAACAAAGTCATAAACATTTTTCAACTATGTTGTAAAGTGTTAAAAATAACTAAAAAACTAATTCGAATTAAAAAATATCATCAAAGCGCATTTTCTCGGGTCCTGAAGTACCTCTGTACCAAATTTCATCACTGTTCGATGCTTAGATTTTTCTCTACAGACGACTCGCTCACACACACACTCAACTCAGAGAGAGAGACATACATATTATTATATTATAAGATTATCCAGGACAACGTCGGGTATGTATGCTTGTATTGAATATAATACACTTAAATAAGCATATGGTTAGAATGAAAAAGTTAAAATCTGGAGACCCATGATTTTGAACTTTTTGCTTTTGCCAACAAATATTCTTTTTAAACACTTAAGCCTAAAAGTTGAAAAGATATGTGAACAACATTTCTTTAATTAGCTAATGCAGTGCCCGGCCAATTACAATTTTTCTCAACTCAATAAATGAAAATGAGAGCGCGTAGCATGAATAACATTACTTTGCCACTCTTGGGGCTTTAATGAGAGTGAGCAAGTGTCATCGAATTGGTGTCAAGGTTGTAAAAATCGATGTTGCACCCTAAAGTGTAGTGTAACAAAAGGTGCATTATAAGCTCTGCACGGCTTATTCCGATCTTTCAGAAAATGCTACATTTTATTTGTTAAAATAGTTAGGATCTCTATTCTACTTCTAAAAGAAAGTAGAGTTGAAATGATGTTCAACACCGTCCAAATGCACCCGCCGTTGCTCATGATTTAGCATATGTGTATAAATTCTAAAAGGTATAATAAATTATATTACAATTTCCTGACCTATGAAAGATATAAGAAAGCGTGTTTAGAAAATAACAAGAAAGATCAATCATGCATAAAGCACTGATTATGAAACACTTTCCAACTTCACTGCAATTTCATTTAAACATCTCTAAAATGCGATACATTCCTTGGTAATATTTTAAAAATTATCGCAATACTACATTAATTTATTATATTTGAAAACTTAAAAGTTCATCGAAAAAAATGGCCTTCATTCAAATGACGTCAATTAAATATAAATCGCCTGGCTCCTTGGTAATGTTTTTAACATTGTCATAATACTACAATAATTTATTATATTTGAAAACTTCATCAAAAACAACTGAAATTTATTCAAATGACGCCATCTAAATATAACACGCCTGGCTCTCTCTATAAAAGCAGCATTTCATTCACAAACATTTTCCCATTCATTTCATTCATCACAATACTATAATAATTTATTTTATTTAAAAACTTAAGACCATGGAGTTGCAAGTAATTAAACTCTATACTTAAAACTTCATCAAAAAAATCGCCCTTCTCTCTGTAAAATCAATGAATATTTCATTCATATCAGCTATGCAGACTCCATGAGCTAAATAATTTTGCGTTAAAGAAATACAGCAATTCTTATACAACTCATTCTACGTATTTTGCTGTTTACATTTTACATAAGTGAAAAATAGGCTACGTGGTAGATATAATCAAATTTGGATGATCATTTAAACTCAAATATATTGTAATTGCGTTGTTTCAGTATATAGATGCACGGAATTTAAGCAAAAATAAAGCGGTTTTAGGGCGGATACAACACTCAATATGAATTAAAAAGAACTTTGAACATCACTATTTTGAGACAAGATGGATGTCATGTTTCATTTTCAAGTGGGTCACGTGATCTCTTCATAAAATGGTCACGTGATCGCTTCATATAAGAGGCGTAATTATTATTCTAATTTTTATTTATAAAACTACTGAATATATTTTGCTGAAAATTTTTTTATATATTTTATGGAATAATTTGAATATTACCTAAAATTTTCGAAACATTTTGTGAATTTTAAATCCGCTTTAAAAATGTTTAAAAATTAGGTCCCATAGGGTCCAATGTATTTCATTTTTTCAACCAGGGTTCAATAAAAAACTAATTGGGTGATATTATTTATTTATATTCCCATAGGTCCAACAGACCATCTGAACAACATAGAAATATTTCATTGTGATTAAGTCATTTTTACGGCAGTTAACGTGCTAACGGACAGACAGACAGACAGAATTTACAAAGTCATAAACACTTTTCAACTTTGTTGTAAAGTGTTAATAACGGACAGACACACAGACAGACAGACAGACAGAATGAAGAAAGTCATAAACAACTTCCAACTTTGTTGTAAAGTGTTAAAAAATATCTGATGTGGGCAACACATGACCTCCTTACAGGCTCAAATTCATAATCAATTAAATTGAGTTTAATTTCTCTGATTGAAACTGTTATTAAATACAGTTCGCAATTTTAATACGGCTTTCCTTTTTATTAGATAACTTCATTTTGAAACATCGTCTTCTCAAAATTTTTAAAAACTTAAATATCTCGAAAACGGTTCATCCCAGAGCAACTGAGTTGGACTTATTAATTTCGTTTTTAAATGTTATATATAACACAATTAATATATTGAAGCATATTTGGTGTTTCATTTTAGATTTTGACGATATTTGCAGTCTATTTCGCAAAAAAAAGGCAGGTTTAATCTTTCCGAATCGTACCAAAGGTTATCAACACCAAGGTAACTATGTCACAAGTGATTTATATACCGAATTTTGTAAAATTTCGTTGGATAGTTTTTGATCTGGAGTGGATACACACATTGCACAAACAGACAGACATAAGCGGACGTTACATTAAACATGATTTTTCCGTTTTATAGAGTGCTCGAAACGTGTAGCTCCGTCGAAAATCCGAGTTCCGATTTTCGACACGATTCTAACATTTTCCGTATACATTACCAAGTATTGTAAGGAAAGCAAAATAGTTTTTTTTTTCTATTTAATTCCTTAGAATACGTGGTTTTATAGGGAAAGTATTTGGACTTAGGTGGAAAATCGAAACTCGGGTTTTCGACGGGACTACACGATTCGTGCACTCTAGAACACGAATACACTATTTTAAGCATAACGTATGTGTGTGTTGTGTGTGTGTTTGTGTGTTTGCGTGCCATTGTGATGTATGCATCCACTCTAGTTAAAAACTATTTGACAACATTTCACATAATTTGGTATGTAAATTGCTTGTGGTTAAACCTGGTGCTGATTATATTTTATAACCGGCCTTATTTTGCCAAATTTTCGTCAAAAAACCGTCAAAATCTGAAATTGAAAACTAAATATGTTTAAATGTATTAAATAAATGTTTGTTTTATAAGTAATTTTTAACGATGAAATGTATTAGACTAATCCCATTGCTTTTGGATTAACCGTTCTCAAGATATAAGTTTTCTGGAATTTTGAGGAGCTGGCGAAATTACAATATTGCCAAATAAAACAGAAGATGTATTGAAACTGCAAAATGAATATAATATCAAGGTATTCGTGCCATTTTGTGCAGTTAAACTCAATTTACTTCATTTCGGAAGAGAAAATGCATTTGAGTCTGAAAGGAAAGACAAGTATTGCTCACATTAGATTTTTTTAATCTATAAATCTAAAAAATATATGCTGATATCCTTTTCAAACAAATGTTCGAACTTAAGAGCCAAAGAAAATAGCAAAATATATTCCTACAATAGTTTATCCAGTTGCAATAATCAGTCAAACGCAATCGAAAACACATGAAATTTAAAATAATTTGCCAATTATAATATAGAAGTTATAAAATTGTAAAAATTATATCCGTAATGTTTGTCTTATCTCGTTGCACCAACTCATAACTCATAATTCAGAATATATTGTATAACAGAATAAAAGAAGATATCTGTTTGTGTCCTCTGTAGGGGAATAGCTAAGCGACGTACGGCTACGAAATATGGTACAGGAATTCCTTGGCTTCAGAGAGTAAACACATCATCGAGATATTTTTAATTTAAAATACATTTTTGGTTATTAAATATTGAAGCGTCATTTTAAACGATTTTCGCACAAATCGGTTCCTTAGCGATCAAAAATATTTACAGAATTTCCATTTTAACACCATTTGAACTATCGAACAAAATTCTGTTCCAAAAAAGCTTTGAACAGAACCCGTAAGTTATTAAAAACGTAGCGGACGACTACGCTTTGAAATATTTAATGAATGAATGCATCTTCACATTAAATTCCAGGAAACGGTAGATATATTTTCCAGTACTATATATTTATGAAACTCATTATCAATATTTTAGTTAGTTCAATGGGGAAAATTGAATGAAAATCATCAGCTTCATTCAACACATGAGCTGATAAGCATTTCTTATAGAATAAAATCTATTAATTTACATTGCTAGACAACCGCATGCTATTTTCTTCAAATAAAGTAAACCAAGAAAGATCAATTATGCTTAAAGCATTGATTATGAAACACTTTCCAACTTCAATGCAATTTTATTTAAACATCTCTAAAATCCAATACATCCCTCGGTAATATTTTAAAACTTATCACAATACTGCATTAATTTATTATATTTGAAAACTTAAACCTTCATCGAAAAAAATGAACTTCATTCAAATGACGACATTAAAATTTAAATTGCCTGATTTAAACATCTCTAAAATGCGATACATTCCTCGGTAATATTTTTAAAATTATAATAATACTACGATAATTTATTATATTTGAAAACTTCATCGAAAACAACTGAAATTCATTCAAATGACGTCATGGAAAAAATAACTCGCCTGGTTCTCTCTATAAAAGCAGTATTTCATTCATAACAATTTCCCATTCATTTCATTCATCACAATACTATAATAATTTATTTTATTTAAAAATTAAGACCATGGAGCTACAAGTAATTAAACTCTATGCTTAAAACTTCATCGAAAAAAATCGTCCTTCTCTTTGTAAAATCAATGAATATTTCATTCATATCAGCTATGCAGACTCCATGAGCTAAATAATTTTGCGTTAAAGAAATACAGCAATTCTTGTACAACTCATTCTACATATTTTGCTGTTTACATTTTACATAAATGAAAATTAGGCTTCGTTGTAGAAATAATCAAATTTGGATGATCATTTAAACTCATATATATTGTAATTGCGTTGTTTCAGTATGTAATTGCACAGAATTTAAGCAAAAATAAAGCGGTTTTAAGACTGATACAACACTCCATATGAATGAAAAAGACCTTTAAAAATCACGATTTTGAGACAAGATGGATGCCATATTTCATTTTGAAGGGGGTCACGTGATCTTTTCATATCAAGGTCACGTGATCGCTTCATATAAGAGGTGTAATTAGTATTTTAATTTTTATTTAAAAAACTACTGAATATATTTCGCTCTTTGTTTTATATATATTTTATGGAACAATTTGAATATTACCTAAAATTTTCGAAGCAATTTGGGAATTTTAAATCCACTTAAAAAATGTTTGAAAAATTAGGTCCCATAGGGTTCAATGTCTTTCATTTCTTCAACCCGGATTCAATCCAAAACTAATTGGGTGATATTATTAATTTATATTCCCATAGCTCCTACAGAGCGTCTGAACAACATACTAAAATTTCATTTTGATTAAGTCATTTTTACGGCAGCTATCGTGCTAACGGACAGACAGACAGACAGACAGACAGACAGGCAGACAGAATGAACAAAGTCATAAACACTTTTCAACTTTGTTGTAAAGAGTTAAAAATTAATCGTCTGTATAATGTAATTGCTATGGAACTTTTAATTATGTCAAAACTGGATTGATATACGGAATAAACAAACAACAGGTATGTTGAAGGAAATACTTCTAGTTCTATGTATATGGACTAGCATATATACCCTACGTTTCTCGTGATTTAAAATATGCAATTTCTGGACGAGTCTAGAAATAAAACACCCTCGTCCCGTTTGTAAACCAATTTTAAAGTTTGATCGATATATGCTAGCATTGTTCAATCTAGGCAGTGATTCATATATAGTGGATAAATAGAAAATAATAAATTGATTAAAAAAAATAATAATAATGGGGAAAATGTTAGTGATAAAAAAATGTAATACAATAAATAATAAATTTTGGCAATTTGTTGAAAAAGTTTGGTCAATGTATGCCATGAGACTCTGAAATAGCATTAACATATATTGTCCATGCCATTTTTATCCCGTTGTGACAATTGGTTACTCACAATTGGAAATATATCAATTTTAAAACTTTCCTTATATAAATGACGGCTGCTCTTTCTTTATCAGAATAAAACAGATGACTTAGAAGTCGCACATCATTAACCGCAGAATTGCACTCTCCCCCTTCCTACGTCAATCTAGTCAAAGTATCGAAGGAAGACATGAAGGCCATATTAAAAATTAAATATTTATTATTGGAATCTTTAAACTATAGTAAACTACAGAGTTCACTTCGGCGATAAGATCTTGTGATTCAGTCCTCGTAGCTCAAAGATAATCCGTCGGCTGGCCAGTACAAAGATCCGTGGTTCGATTCCCCGTTGGGGCAGCAAGTTTCTTTACAATGGCACCTGTAGATTAGTGCAAAGATGTCGTTGGTCTAAAAGTTACCCTAGTACGTCTAACATGGACTCAGTGGACTCTGAGGTATTGAGTACCGATTTAAATCGGGAGGATAACTACCACGCAAGAATCTAACCTGAGTGATAAAAATAGCATCAGGAGGTAAAAACAGCAGAAGGTAGTTAGTTAGATTGTCAGGTGCACGCCAATCTGACATTAGAGAGTGAAAAACATGGAGTCCACTTTAGAGCGGTTGTTGACCAGTACGACCCCCGTGGTTCGATTCCCAGTAAGGGCAGCAATGTTCTTTACAAAATATTTATAAAATAGTTTTAATGCTTTGTTCAGGGCATTTTTTAACCATAGGCAAAGCAGGCAAATTCTGGGAGGCTCATCCTGCGTGCTCAGTATACTTTTTTTTTACTGGTATAAACGTTTGATGAGGGGAAGGGGCTGGAATTTCCTTTTGCTAAGGGACCTCTGTGAGGGTTAATGCTGTTCATTTTTCATTCATTCGTTACGATCGAATTAATAGATTTCAGGATGAAACTTTGAATTAAATAGAAACAATTATCAAATAATCATTATCAAATAATTTCTCAAAAACTGCTGCAATAGCAATCCAAAAATAAAAAACTTGTCAAATGCAGTATAAATGCAAAAATAAACTGGTATGCTAGTTTCAAAGGCAAATAACAGCATTTTTCTTCAGGGATGACAAGATGCGCGACCACTATTACTCAATTCAAGTTGGCAACTTAGAATGGCACACGGGGCTGAAGGTAGGATAAAAGAAATTGCCAGCTCCGCGAGAAGAAAGGAAAGAGGAAAAAGCCAAAATATATGCAGGGAGAAAACGAACGGACCAAACCGCAGGAAAAAATAGAAGCGGCAAGACAACAGATAGCAAAGTGAATTGAAACAACTGAATAAATAGAAAATCTACAAAAAACCATAACGAAAGAAATCTGAAACGTTTAAACCAGCTGTAAAAAATTGATAGAAAAAAATTGGAAATGGCACTAAACTAATTAAAACAAACAGGAAAAAATGAAAATTTTAATATGATGGAACCAACTGGTTGAAAAAAGGTAGATAAATAAACAAACAAAATGTTGAAAAACAATACCTTTTCCCAACATAATATTGGGAAAAGGTAGAGAAATAAACGAAAAAACAACGAAGACAAGCGGAATGGAAAAAATTATACAAGCGATTTCCAAGCAAAAGAGAAGAAAGACAATGATCCTTGACAATGGACTTAGATTGAGAAACAATAAATTTTCAAAAAAGTCCGATTCAAAAATAGAATTAATTATCAATATTATTAAATATTAATAATCACAATTATTAAATAGAATTAATAGAAAAAATTATCTTGGCTTCCGAAAAATTGAAAACGTGATTACAGTCCCAAGAAGGTTCATCAATTGAAGAATTATACCTCTTGTTTAGAAACATAACTCATATGTTCCTTAATACGAAATTAAGAGCCCTTTATATTTGACCTACATGGCTAAGACCGCATTTCCATATAATGTGATAAACACCGCCAAAGATTCAAGACAGGAATGGGGTCTTGAAGTGAAGAGAAATGCATTTTATTGAGAGGTACACACCTAACATTGAAACGAGAAAGTATATTAGCAACCTTATAGTTAAATAGATAGAAAGATACAAGTATAAAGGTAGAGCGACAGAATTACGAGGACGCAACTTATACCGTAGTTAGTTAGAACTCAGTTTTAACTAGAACAAATTAGTACAAAACTAAAATGATCATGTATTTATAATTTTGCTCCTTTTTCAGATATGTGGATTTTACCTTTTTTCTTCACTTATTCTTTTACTGATAGCAAGCAAGTGATGCAAAATATAAATAAAATATTGCAAATTAATAAAAATTCCCACAGGAAATAAAACATTAAAATATCTCAAATATAAATTTTAGAAATTTATAAATACAGTTAATTTATGTTTAAATATTTCTTATATAGTCTTGCATAATGTTGAAATGTGTGTATATATAAATTAGGTACACATATAAATAAATATAGTAAATGATTAGATATATAAAATAAAGTACAGAGTCCCTTTGAAGGATAAAAGGAATAGGAAAGGGTTGCTTTTTAGAATTATTTTTTATAATTTATTTTTGATTTTCGAAAAACATAATTCGAAAATCAATATTGATCTTCTTGTTTGAGTTCCTGGTAATTAATAAAAAACTGAAATTTATTGAGAACAAACATTGTACTAAATTTTCGATGTGTTCAATTCGATGTGTTCAATTTCATTCTATGTGTTCAATTTGTTCGAGAAATATAGAACTCCATGTGTAAAAGAAAGAAACGCTTAATTTCTTAAGAACAGTTTGTGATAATTTCTAAATATTGTATTCACTCATTTCAAGTTAAAAGTATTTGCAAAGAATTCACTTATTTTTAAAATGTTAATTTGTTTTATTTTTATGACAGCATCTATTTTAGATTAAAAACATGTAATATCTCGAGAACGGCGAACATTAGCGCTTTATATCTGATGGCATCCGCTTTTAAATAAAATAATCTCAAAATGGAAATGCAAAATTCTTACTTTCATAACGTTTTTATCCCGAATTACGTTTTTATAGCTTTTCTTTCATTTTCCAAAAAAAAAAAATATTTGAAAATTTTAGTGCCTGCTCGAATTTAAAAAAATTCTATCTAGTTCTAGACTTTTTTATATCAAATACTAATATAAAGTTTCGTGAAAATCCATTAATATTTGTGACTGCTATTGTGTACGCAAGAAATCGACCACAGACATCAGACGGACATCATTCCAAAGATATTCAAAACGTGTTTAAAAGATCTTAAAACATAAAAATCTGGCATCAAAATCTCGAAATCAAAAATTTTCGGATAAACAATACTTTCTCAATACTACGTATGGAAAGTACACAAAATATATCTGGTTAAAATAATGTATTGAAATATTCTATAAATTTAAAAATTAACATTTTTCAAAATTAACACCTCCATAAAGTAGAATGCTCAATTTCGAAAAAAAATTTAAAGGAAAAAAAATGTAAAGTCTTCAAAATAAAAAGACACAAAAATTTTAGTTTCGTAGAAAAGAGAAGCACTCAATTATCCTGAAACTTTTCATAATTAAACATGACACAATGAAGAAATATATATCCCAAACTAAATTATTTCATCCTGTAAGCTATTTATAATTCTGTATATTCAAATAACATTATTAAATTTAGCAATAAATGGGCACATGTTCTGTGGTTTACGGATATTAATAAATAGACGAAAGACAAGAAAAAAAAAAAAAATCCCGAAATCTGAACCGTTTTGTTCAATTTCATCACCATTTTAACTATTTGATGGCTGGTGATGCGTTGCTAGGTCTGCCAAAAACTAATAAGGCGTAATATTACTGCATTGCCTAAGGGCATATAAATTGGAAGAGAAGAAATTAATTACTGCAGTTTTCATGCAAAAATTAGCAGATATTCCGGACGTTGCTTGTGATATAAAATATTCTCAAACTCCAAATAGTATTTATATTATGTTTTAAATATCTCTCGAAATATATAATTTAATTTCCCTATAAAAAAAGTGCAATAATCCATGTTCTCACTTAGTAAAATTATTTTGAATCTGAAGAAAAAAATATTTTAGACTTGTTTTTAAACCGATTTACAAAATAAGTGGTTTGGTAAGCTTATTCTATAATGGGGGCGTTGAAATAAGTACTAAACGTTATTTCAGTACCAGTTTTATTCTGTGTGATTGCAGGTGACACGAATGCAAAATATCAACAATTCCCATAATATTATTTCCTCCCGTAGAATTAACCAATAAAAACAATTCAAAGTATAATACAATTTATCTATTAAATTTATTTATCCTTTTTCGAATAAATGAAATTAAAATCGTCTGCTATATTAACACATTTCGCAATATTTTTTCCAAAATAAATGAAATCGATTAAATCAAATAAAAATCGTCTGCCTTATTAGCCTATTTAACAATACTTTTGCAGAATAAATGAAATCAAATAAATGGAATAAAACTCGTTCGCTTTACTTATTCGACAATATTTTTTTCTGAACAGTGGAATAAATGAAATAAAAATGCCTTATTAACACATTTGACAATATTTTTTTACGGAATAAAAACAATTTAATTCTGCTTCTAAGCAGCCTGGTGTAATTTTCTTCAAATAAAATTCGAGAAATAATCGTCTGCTCAATTTTATATCGTTGGATGGATGGATTTTGAGATTTTTTTTTTTAATATCTTTAAACTCTGGGGCTTCGAAACTAGACTCGGTTACCAGCAGTGAAATAAGGAATGCGCGTACCAGATTTGATAAAAAGAATAGAAAAAAAAACTTAATTTATATACTGAACAAACATGCTTTCAATTTTATATGTAGAGATTTTTCAATTCTTAATTGTGAGTTAAACTTGATTCAGCTACTAAGAAAAACATTTAAAGTCAAACTTTAAAAATTACGTTATGTATAAAAATACTTTATAAGCTTTATGTGTTTTAGCAAAGTAATTAAAAATTTTATTTCATAAATAATTTCAGTTAAGGTAGTAAAAACCATTTTTCATAATACCAAAAATGTGGTTTATTGCAGTAAGCCTTCATTATAAAATTATTAAATCAGTGGAGTTTGAATGGATTTTTGTGATATTATATGCTATCCCTAATGTGACAATACAGAAACAGTTAAAATTTATTGTTGTTAAAAATATAGCATGCAGCAATTAATAAATTATGAAATGCATTATCTTAAGATTATATCAATGCTCAAACACAAAATTAAGATAAAATTAATTAATAACTTAAGCACTATACATTTTTAAATATACTCGTATTTCGTATCTGCAATATGAATAAATTTCATTTTATTTACATCAGCTAGTTCTACAGTTGATACTTGATATTGTGTAAAATATATTTAAGCATTAATATCATTTATGGTTAGATCCTTTAATAGTTAGAAAAATATTTTTATTTTAAAAGCAGTCTTCTCTCTATCATTACTGTACTATGAAAATAATACAGATTGTTTTAAACAGTTTCAAAGTTTGCTAAAATGTTGAAAACCTTTTTACGGGTTAATTTCGCCGTATTAAATGATTACATCTGAAGTCACGCGTCTCTGTACATGAGGTCCTGTAATTTTTATAGATTAAAACATTAAAATGTGAATAATCATTCATTTATATTTTAATTCTCTTCAGCAATAAAATAAAAATGTCCAATATATTGTAAACAAAATATTTTAAATTGCTGAATTAAATAAATTAAAAAATTAAATATCCCTTTAGTACGGCATATTGTTAATTAACAACGCTTTTAATCCACTATATGCCGTATCAAAGAAGTTCTTAATTTTCAGTTTATAAAAACCTCTTTACTAAACATCTCTACTTAATTACTGAGATAAATGGAACGATGGCTCCGAGTTCTTGGTATTACGCAATCCTCTGCACCCTTCTTAACGAACTTAATATTCCAATAGTAATGACGAGAGCAAATATGTATCGGCCTTTAGGTAAATCCAACGGCTATACATCCGCAAGTCTTCTTTGAATCGAAATCATTGTTATCCACACATTCGGCCATGAGACTTTAAAACTGCTGATTAAGAGCAATTTTATTCCGCCTCTACCACGTCGTACATCACTGCTTGACAAGAAAACACAAACACAAGTACTGGCGTATTGCACTGCTCGTTGAATTCTATCACCTCAGTGTTGTCACTTGAAGTATCCATGTGTATTTACTTTTATATATATTAAGTATTACACCATGCTTTAAGAATTCACTTTTATGTATCCATAAGTGAAATATTACGGGAATGAACATTATAGATATATACGTAGATGGTATATTATATGACGTAATAGAAAACTTATACTCGTTGACCCAGGTCAGCACAAATGTATTAAATACCACAAAATGGACACTGTAGATGCTATATCGTATGACACTAAAGCAAACTTGTACTCGTTGACTCAGGTGAGCGCAAATGCATTATATACCACAAAATGGACACTGTAAATATACACGTAGATGGTATATCATATGACGTAATAGCAAACTTGTACTCGTTGACCCAGGTGAGCACAAATGCATTACATGACACCAAATGGACACTGTAGATGTACAGGTAGGTGGTATATATGACGTAATAGCAAATTTGTACTCTTTGACCCAGGTGAAAACAAATGTATTACATAGTACGGAATGGACATTGTAGATCTAGATGGTATATCATATAACGTAACAGCAAACTTGTACTCGTTGACTCAGATGAGAACAAACGTATTACATACCACTAAATGGACATTGTAGATGTATACGTAGATAGTATATCATATGACGTAACAGCAAACGTGCACTCCTTGACACAGAGTATCAGAAAGGTATTACATACCGCGAAATGGTCGTTTGTTTCCGATTTTTTTAGTTTCCAATATCTCCAGATATGTTTAATATGTTTATGCGAGTGTGGTGCGTTGTTCAGCCCATGGCTACAAGTGGTGTGCTTAAGGGAAACTTAGCATCTCCTGTGCCCGGGTGTTTAGATTTGTTGTTAATTTTGGAAGGTTTCGCTTTAGAACTTCTAATTCCAGCTAGCCAGTAACCGTTATTCTAAGGTTAGCAGTCATAGTAAGGAAGAGGGTTTATTTTTAAGACCCACCTCTGTGATTCAGTGACTGGGAAGACGTCGGTTATTTTGGATCGTATATGTTGGTTCGAGGAGCAGCCTGCCGATATATTTATATGTATGTATATAAGTAGAAAGTCTTTTTCGCTTCACACGGGGCATTCTCTTCACACGTTACGTTGGAATTTAGAACTCGGTGATAAACTTGGAAGAGTCTGAATGAAAACAGGGGCGGATTTTTAAGTGTCATTAAGTTCGTGTTCGGGAAGTCAACAGTTTGTCAACTTCACTTTCAATTTTCAAAGAGAATTGATGAGTGTATGTTAATTACATCATCATTAACGTTTTGCACTTATTGAAGTGCAAGACGCTTATAAGGAACCCACATTGTGCAAAATTTCGTATTTAACGAAGTTATGAAATTTTAATTCGAATAATGTTTATTTAAGTCTGATTTGCTCGTCTTTAATGGGCAAAATTTATAGCTCCTAGGATTCGAATTTAATGAGTGAAATGTTATAGTTCCTCGAATTCGGATTCAACGAAGAAAATTTTTCGGATTCGAATTTGACGAGTAAAATGTATACTTTCTCACATTCGGATTTTATGAGCAAAATTTATAGTTCCTCGGATTCGGAATTAATTAGCAAAATTTACAATTACCTGGGTTTAACGAGTACGCGAACTCGTAAAAATGAATAAAATATAAAATACATTAGAATCAGAACAAAAAATATTGATTCTGTTCATGAATGGATGTAGAAGTAGAAAACAGAGTATTGGTAGGTGGGGGGGGGGCGGCCTTTCATCAGACACGACGAAGAAATTTTTTTCCACAACCGAGAAAGTACATAAATAAAAGGACTTCATTTCTGGGAGGAATAGATTTGGAGTTTATTAGTTATAGTTCTTGTGAATAATCTATGTGAAAGGGAATGGAAACCATGTTACAAACAAAAGGAAAATATGAGATAATGTGGTAATTGAAACAATTACTTGAACTACATTTCTTCTTGGAAGGAGGTACTCAAATGGCTTCTTGGTTATTTAGCGGGTAATCACATACAGCGACGCCGACTTCGTGGATTCGAAACACTTTTGGAACCCCCAGTAATTTTATTGTGGGTTCCTCAAACTCCTAATGTTTTTGTGCTTTTTAGTAGAGAAAATGTACAGATACATGCATAAATTTATTTTTTGTTAATAATCTTCAAGTTTTTCATAATTTATTCCCTGTGTACTATAAAGTCGCGTGTATAGACATTTCCCCCTCAGACTGTTTATTGTATTCTGAATACAAGATATTAACTCAGAAATGATTTAAAGAGAAATTTGTTGGCATTTTCAAAATTAGTAAAAATACCTAAAAATAAATTTTACATCTTTTGTTACTTTTTTAAAATAATTGAGTTGGAAATTCACCCAGTATCTGTGTATTGTATTATAATAATATTGAATCTACAAAAGCAAAGTAAATGAAATAAATAATTATCTAGAATAAAAAAATATCTTCATTTTAGCATTTAAGATGTCTTATTATGCCTGGTAATCTGACTGAATGAAATTTAAATTGGATATAAATCCCTTGAAAAATGCATGGACCATTCGATTTAAAAATGTCAGAACACCCAATAATGTTTCAAGTCTAAGCATATGATCACATATATAGATTGATGTCCACTGTATGCATTGTCGACATCTTAGTGTTGCATGTCAGGGTTATAGAAAAGAGACTTTCTACAGCCCTGGCCGCATATAGTGTCAGGGCATCGACAGAATTTTCGAGCCTCTGCAGTAAATGCGTAGGCCTTCCTTTTCCCCCCTACTGCCCTTTGTCGGTGGCCTTAGTTGTGTGTGTCACTTTTGAAATCTGGTGATACTGATCCTCATATTATTCTGAATATGCGCTTACTGGTTATTACTCGATTCTTTTATAATTCTGCTGCAGGACGGAATTCGGGATTTACCAAGAAAAATAGTGGATCCATGGCTGCTCGTTATAACCAGGCTGTATTGTAAAGCATAAAACAGAGTTCTTAGAGCTCGTTTTACTCTCAAATCGACTCATCAGAAAATAAATAATTTTAAAATGTAAAGCAAGTTAGATGTATTATTATTTTTGTAAAGTTGTAAGGTAATGAAAGAAATAATAATATATTTCTAAAATATGCAAATATACAGATTCAAATACACATATATACAGGCATACCAGTTTTGTTCTAGAAAGAAGTACCAGTACTACTTATTTTTCTGCTAGGGAACACCAGTACTATGTTTTATTCTACCGGGGAGTACCAGATTCATTGTGCCAAGAAGTACCGTGTTCTACGTATTATTCTGCTAGGGAGCACCATTACTATGATTTATTCTGCCAGGGAGTATTCTACAAGGAAGTACCAGTAGTGTGTATAATTTTGCTAAGGAGCAGTATTACTAAGTTTTATTCTGCCAGGTAGTACCAGTTTTATTTTTACAAGAAGTACCAGTGCTATGCATTATTTTGCTAAGGAGCACCAGTACTAAGTTTTATTCTGCCAGGAGTACCAATTTTATTTTGCCAAGAAGCACCAGTACTATGCATTATTTTGCTAGAGAGTACCAGTACTATGTTTTATCATACCAAGAAGCATTAGTACTATGTCAAATTCTTCCAGAGTGGCTCCCCTCCGTCAGCACTGTGTTGAATCATTTTAATGAGTGCCACACAGTATTAAATTTGAACATAATTTTGAGCTAGTGAATAGTTTTTAAATATGTATATATGTAGCTTTTAAACATTAATAAAAAAAATCATATGTAAACACCCATAATTTTTAACCTTAACACAATACAATATTTTTTGTTTAAAAAGAGAAGCATTATTTTAAGTATGTTTCACTTCACTTTGCTTACTTTTACTCGAAATATCTTTTAAACTATTAAAGATAGATATAAATAGTAACGGTCAAAAATGTTCAGTAAAATATCCAATTTCTGTATTCACAATTTTGTTTTCTTACAAACCTCTTATAGGTTTCAAACAGCCGTCTTATCAAGTGGAAGAATAATAAAAATGTTTCCGATTTTAAAGTTTGTAGTGCTTATATCTCGAAAACTAAAAGTCTACTAAATGAGTACAAAAACTAAATTTGAAAACTCTTACCTAATACTTAATAATTTTAATAAGTATATATCTTATTACTTAATAATTATAATAAGTATATATCTTATTACTTAATAATTATAATAATTATATATCCTTATAATAAGTATATATACTTATTATAAGAATATATACCCGAAATTGGATTTCGGATCGAGTTCTTAAGTTTCCGAAATATAGTGGTTATAATTTCGATATTTTAATATTTTGAGCTGGTACATTGCTGGCCGATAAGTAAAATTTTAATAGTTTAATAACTTTAATATCCGGTCTCTTATTCATTATTTTATAACTTTAAAGGAAAAATACTGATGCTGCAGAGTCCACTTTGACAATAAGATCTTTCAATTTTGTCCTAGTAGCATCGGTAGAGCGTCCGCTGACCAGTTCGGAGATTCAGGGTTTGATTTCCGATTGGGGCAGCAAGGTTCTTTCCAATGGCGCCCAAACAAATCAACCGTTAGTGAAAAGATGTCAGTGGTCTAAGAGTGACCCTAGTGCGACTAGTACGGATTCGGTGGACTCCAGAAGATTGAGCGCCAATTTCAAATTGAGAGGATAACGGCCACGCAGGATATTAATCTGGGTAAAAGTGGTAGTAGCACGAGGTTAACCTGAGGTAAAAATAGCAGGAGGTTGTCAGTCATGTGGCGATTGGGAGTCGACGGGCCCCGAACCAGGGACCCCTTGTTTACAAAACCGACATTATAATCACTGAGCAAAAGCTAGCTTCTCCTCCGTTCTTATAATTCGGGTACAGGTTCCAAGCACCTTTGATCAGATGTCTTTGCTACCGCACACTCCCTCACCTGATGAAAGCCCCGGTCTAATTTCGGCAAGGAGGGGGGCCGCTGAGAAAACCCCCGCTTGTCCCCCCGAAATGCAGTTGAGGGGCTGAAGTGGGCCGGGAGGCGTGCCGCCTCGGGCGTGACGGTCAGACGTGGTCAACCAGGAAGGGAGTGGCTTCTGACTCCGTGTGATGCTGCCATCTCGTGTTGAGAGGTGAGATCGTTGGAGAGGAAGGTTGCGTGTTTCAAGCGTCCAGTCATCATTGTGGCGGTTGGGAGTCGCCGGGCCCCGAACCAGGGACCCTTTGCTTACAAGACCGACATTATAATCACTGAGCAAAAGCTAGCTTCTCCTCCGTTCTTATAATTCGGGTACAGGTTCCAAGCATCTTTGATCAGATGTCTCTGCTGCTGCAATCATATTGTTAGTTGCCCGCCAATCTGACATTAGAGGGTGGAGAATGCAGAGTCCACTTTGACAATAAGAGATTGCAATTTTTTCGAGAGGATAACAACCACGCAAGAAGCTAACTTGGAGGATAAAAATAGTATCAGGGCTAACCTGAGGTAAAAATAGCAAAAGATTGATAGTCAGATTGTTAGGTGCCCGCCAATTTGACATTAGATGGTGGAGAGTGCAGAGTCCACTTTGGCAATAAGAGCTTGTAATTTCGTCCCAGTAGCTCAACGGTAGAACGTTGGATGGCTAGTTTCGCGATCCAGGGTTCGATTTCCGGTTGGGGCAGTAAGACTCTTTACAACGCCGGGACACAAGTCTTATTTTGAGGACTGCTCCCCAAATCGGGAACAAATAATGGTCACCTTATTTATATGTCAATCTAACCTCATTACATATTAAATTTTTCATGCGATCTTTAATGTTAGAATGGACGTTTATGTCAATATAGATAATATTATTGATGAATTCCGGAAACAAGTGGACATGACACTTCAATTTTAAAATTAATTTTATCGTGTAGTGTTATATATTATTTCTAAAACATAATGAACTTTTCATATCTTTGTTGAATAATACAATGATCTTGAAAAAATTAAGGTCAAAGTCACTTATTCTGTTTATGTAGTCGATTTGTTATTAAATATTAATTTTGATATATACTATATATACAGCTTAGTTATTATATGAATGTAAAATTTACTAACATGCTAACTTGTAGCCTTTGATGGTGTAGTTAAGTTATTCATTATATTATTGTATACAAAAGCCTGCATTCATCATTAAATGAATGTGCTAATAAAGTACAAGTTTAAATAATAAAGTTCGTTCCGTTACCAAAATATTGCTTTCAACTGTCTCAGCATAGTCTATAAAGAAATAGAACTGTACTTTTTTTCTTATAAAGCAAGTTTCTGGACTAGATTACTGAGATATAATTAGATTTTTAATTCATCTTTGATTGGATTGCTTTCTAGCGATAATGGAAAAACACTTTTTATGGTAACGGAAGGACATTAAATGTAGTAAGGACGACCAATTAAGAATAGGCTTATTTTGATTTAAAATTGAGGAATTTTACAGCTTAGTTCCGTGTCAAACTACAGAACAAATTATTAAATATGGAAAAAAAAATCAAATACTTAAAACCGATGTTTGGTAAAAAATAACAAATTAATCAATGTTAAATTCATCATGAATAATTTTCCTTTCACAACAGTACATGGTAATGTATAGAAAAAGTATTGGAATGTGATAAAAAAAAGTAGAACTACAGATCGCCGATCCAGTGGCGGATTTCAGGAGGGGCGATCGAGGCGTTCGCCCCCCCCCCCCCTCCCAAACGCCTGACGAACGTCTACGTTTTATCAAATAAATTATAAAATTAAAAAAAATATATATATATCATTAGGAAGATACTTTGGGCTTGCTCTCCCTCCTTCAGTTTATCCACGAAATCTCGCCCCCATAATGAAAGTCAAAAGTCTGTGCCTGGATGTCTGGATGTCTTATATTTACAAGATTTAGTACCATCGACTCTTTTAGCGAAAATCAACACGGACGAAGAGTCAGTCACTCCTCACATCTTGGACAGAGCTAAGCAAGAAGTATCACAGAATAAATTGAAGAACTTGAAGAACTTTAAATGCTTAACAAAACAAAAAATATTTGAAAAATTTTGCACTTTTCATTATTTAATATTTCACGATCAAAAAATGGAGAAAAAGCTAGAGGTTGAAAGAAAAAACTCGTAAAAACTAATTTGGAACAATAAATTTGATCATGGAAAATCATTAAGATATAGCTCCTCATGTTTATATGATCAAATTTATTATTCTAAATTAGTTTTTACGAGTTTTTTCTTTCAGCCTACAGCTCTTTTCCCATTTTTTGGTTGTGAATTATTAAATAATGAAAAGTGCAGAATTTTTCAAACATTTTTTATTTTGTTAAGTTTTTAAAGTTCTTCAATTTCGCTCAAAAAGGGTTTTTTAGGGCATCAAAAATTGTAGAGCATTGGTAATGAACTCGATCAAACCATTGGTCTTTTCTTTTGATGTTTTTGCGTAATGTTTTTGCGTGATGTTTATATGTGATGTTTTTCGCGTAAAAATTTATTGATTCCTGTGCAGCTAAAAATGTAAAAACACGGGAAAATGTAAATCAATGTTCAGTGCTTATTAATACCTATATTAACTGCATTTAATCATGTTCATCCTCCTTTTCTACCACAATCTAAGAAAAATAAAATTTATTTGTATTGTATCGTATGATAAACATATTTAGTGAATAGAATATAAATGTGTGTTTATTTAGTTAATATTCAGTATTAATCTTCTCACATGGAAATCTCTTACTTGTGTATATTTTGTGTAAACTTAATACAGAATATAATTTAGTTTCCTGTTTCGACTTCAACAATAAGTTTGTTTCCTTATATAGTCACGTAATTTTTTTTCTTCCAATCTTCATTGTTTTGCTTTGATCTTAAAAAAATGATAGACCGTATTTTATAAGCTGCAAAGAACGTACTATAAACTGCAGAATTTGTTCTAGTTATTTCAAAAATGTCAAATATCCGTATATAGGAAGCCGTTAAGAAAATCCTAAGTGAACAAACCTCCGAGAACATTTAGATCTACAAAATCGCCCCCCCCCCCCTAAAAAAATGAGGCCAAAATCCGCCACTGCGCCGATCTACTTATAGATCTAACTATAAATCTACGATCTGTCCATAGACGTCTTCGACAGATCGCTGTGTTTTGGGCCCTCTAGAACACGAATTCCCTTTTTTAACACTTTACAACAAAGTTGAAAAGTGTTTATGACTTTGTTCATTCTGTCTGGCTGGCTGTTAGCACGATAACTGCCGTAAAAATGACTTAATCAAAATGAAATTTTAGTATGTTGTTCAGACGGTCTGTAGGACCTATCGGAATATAAATGAATAATATCACCCAATTAGTTTTGGATTGAACCCGGGTTGAATAAAGGAAATACATTGAACCCTATGGGACCTAATTTTTCAAACATTTTTAAGAGGATTTAAAACTCACAAATTGCTTTGAAAATTTTAGGTAATATTCAAATTACTTCATAAAATATGTAAAAAAAAATTCAGCACAGTATATTCAATAGTTTTTTAAATAAAAATTAAAATAATAATTACACCTCTTATATGAAGCGATCACGTGACCCACTTCAAAATATAATACGGCATCCATCTTGTCTCAAAATCGTGATTTTTAAAATTCTTTTTAATTCATATTGAGTGTTGTATTCGTCCTAAAACCTCTTTATTTTTGCTTAAATTCTGTGCATCTACTTACTGAAACAACGCAATGACAATATATTTGAGTTTAAATGATCATCCAAATTTGATTATTTCTACAACGAAGCCTATTTTTCACTTATGTAAAATGTAAACAGCAAAATATGTAGAATGAGTTGTATAAGAATTGTTGTATTTTTTAACGCAAAAGTATTTAAATCATGGAGTCTGCATAGCTGATATGAATGAAATATTCATTGATTTTAAACAGAGAAGGACGATTTTTTTTCGATGAAGTTTTAAGCATGGAGTTTAATTTCTTGTAGCTCCAATGTCTTAAGTTTTTAAATAAAATAAATTATTTTAGTACTGTGAATGAAATGATTGGGAAAATGTTATGGTATTGTGATGAATGACATGAATGGGAAATTATTTATGAATGAAATGTTGCTTTTATAGAGAGAGCCAGGCGTGTTATTTTTTCTATGACGTCATTTGAATGAATTTCAGTTGTTTTCGATGAAGTTTTCAAATATAATAAATTATCGTAGTATTATGATAATCCTAAAAATATTACCGAGGAATGTATTGCATTTTAGAGATGTTTAAACCAGGCAATTTATATTTTAATGTCGTCATTTGAATGAAGTTCATTTTTTTCGATGAAGGTTTAAGTTTTCAAATATAATAAATTAATGTAGTATTATGATAAGTTTTAAAATATTACTTAGGAATGTATTGCATTTTAGAGATGTTTAAATAAAATTGCATTGGAGTTGGAAAGTGTTTTATAATCAATGCTTTAAGCATGATTGATCTTTCTTGTTTAACATGACATATTTGTGTGCGTATGGCTGTCTGCCAGTGTGTGCAATCTATGTATCCACTGTAGCTAAACAATAATTCGATGAAATTTCTTAAAATTTGGAATTTAAGTCACTGATGGGTTTGGCCTCTGATTAGATTTTGGTACAATTTAGAAAAATAGAACCAGTAATTTTTCTTTTATCGAAATCGCCTTCAAAAATTGTCAAAGTTTGAAATAAACGACTAAATATGCATAAATGTATTAATTACTGCTTGTTGTTTACATAATGTTTTATGACAAAACAAATAAAACCATCCCCATTACTCTCGGATAAACCTGAGATATTTCAGTTTTGTGGAATTTCTGGAAATTGACGACGTTTGCGCTGCGCCATTAAATGAATATGTTCTAAAACTTCAAACTGGATATAATTTCAAATAAAATTTCCATTTTTATATAATTTTGTGTAAATTACATTAAGTTTCAGATATATTTATCTGTCCCAGACATGAATAAGTTTAGCATCAACGAAGGCAAGCAAATAAATATTAGTATAGCAGTTGAAAATATAGATATTTCAGTGTCAAATGATACATTATATTGAATAAAACTGATTTCTGATAACAGCGATGCAAAAAGGCATATAAATATATCTTCGGCAAGTACTTACATGCAGATGATGATGGTATGTATTGGTGGTAGTACGGTGGTAGTGGGGGGAGGGGAGGAAGAAACAGAAAATACTGAAGAATTTTTAATTTTTAGAAAAAAGCTAAATAATAAATTCATTCTTTACTTGTGCAAATATAAAATGGTTAGTATAGTCAAAAATATATAGCATCAATAGTTTTTATGATACTTTGTTTTATATTTAAGTTTTTCTAATAAAATTGTTGAGTAGCCACTTTATATTTTCTCACTTAACAATGCTTATAATGTGATGCATTAATATTTGTAATCTAAAATTATATGTAATTTATATGATTAATCAATTTTTGGAATTTTAGAATTTTAGGCCTTCCGTTACTATGATAGATTTCAATTTTATATCACTTTATTTCTAGTTTTTTGCAAACTAGGTATGAAAATATTTCAAACTATTACTCCTTTGTGTAATCTATTTTTTGCCGAATTTTTATGTTTGTGGTTTAGCTGAAATTACAGCAAAAGAAACATGTGCTGCATACCAAGTAGCACATACTTCCTTCTGTTACCATATCTTAAATTGGAATATTTCAGAAAGTTACCAATTACAAAATATGTAATTTTGCATTTTTTGTAAGATTTCATAACGAGAACTAGGGTTTATTTTTTAGTTTTCTGAATAACCATTAATGTTATTAGTTAAAATTTTGAATATACTGGCTTAGTTTTATAAATTGTTCTTCCGTTAACGACGAAATCCCTTTGCTCCATATTTTGTATAGACATTAATATTTCTACCATTATAAATATTGGTTTAAAAGAAAAAATTCATTAATTATCAGTTTGGAACAAAATTTATTTCTTATTTGCGTCAAAACCTATTGATGCCGGGCTAACTTACATTTTTATCACAATTACAAATTTTTAGCTATTAATTTGCTCCATATTTGTTAACTCATTTACTTAAAGAGTTTTTGATTTGAAAAAGTTTGAAATTGATCACACATGTCATATATTTTCAAATTTTTCGAAAGAAATTTTGAAAAAATCAGAACATTCAAAAATGTTAAATAAATAATTATTTTGTACGCATTTTTTTTTATTCTGAAACAGATGACATAAACTTTAGAACGCTCGCTTGAACCGCTTTCGAGATATATTATTGTACGTTTTTCAAATAAACGTATCTAAAAATACTTAAAAATGAACAGTAGTACGTGTTATTAAATATGTAATACTTTGTATAGAATTTGGCAACATTCCCAACTAATTGCCAACTAATTTGGTGGAATATAACCAACTTGGCGACTTTTTTTAATTTGGGGTCAAATTTACGAAAATGTCGCCCAATTGGTAAAAATGAAAATAAATTTACGAAAATGATGCCAAATTGATAAAATTAAAATTAACACATTTTAATGTAATGGAGTATAGTAGCATGATGTAGTAGTAGTTGTTTGCAATATTTCCAATTGTTCAGTATATTTGCGCGACATATAAGTTTATTTAGTACCTTAAAAAATAATTTTACATGAAAGTTAATTCAGATAATCCAGATAAGCGCCAAATGTCTGTGTACTCTTCTTAACGTTTAAAACATTGTACCCTAGATCTTGCCCATCATTATTTCGCTTTGAAAGAAGTAATGTAATTGCATTATGTATGACAGTTATGTGCTGCCCACATCAGATTTTTACCACTTTCCAACATAGTTGAAAAGTGTTTATGGCTTTGTTCATTCTGTCTGTCTGTCCGCTCGCACAATAACCGCCCTAAAAATGACTTTATCAAAATGAAATTTTAGTATGTTGTTGAGACGATCTGTGGGACATATGGGAATGTAAAGTAATAATATCACTCAATTAATTTTGCATTGAACCCAAGTTGAAAAATTGAAATACATTGAACCCTATGGGACCTAATTTTTCAAACTTTTTTAAGCAAAATTAAAATTCACAAATTGCTTCGAAAATTTTTAGGAAATATTCAAATTATCGCATAAAATATATAAAACAAAATTCAGCAAAATGTGTTCGGTACTTTTTTAAATAAAAATTAAAATAATAATTACACCCATATTATATGAAGAGATCACGTGATCCACTACAAAATAAAATATGGCATCCATCTTTCTTTCCCAGTGTAAAAATCGTGATTTTTAAAGTATTGCATCTGTCCTAAAACCGCTTTATTTTTGCGTATTTTCTGTGCATTTATATTCTGTGCCAACGCAATTACAATATTTTTCAATTTAAAAGATCATCAAACTTTGATTATTTCTACAACAAAGCCTAGTTTTAATGGATGCAGAATGTAAACAAGTGATTGTAAGATGAGTTGCATAAGAATTGCTGAATTTTTTCACGCAAAATTATTTAGCTCTGGAGTCTGGAATATAAGTGATATGTATGAAATATTCATTGCTTTTACAGAGAGCCAGACGATTTATATTTCGCTGACGTCATTTGAATAAAGTTCACTTTTTTCGATGAAGTTTTCAAATATAATATATTGTAATATTGTGATAATTTAAAATATATCAGCGCTGAATGTATCGAATTTTAGAGATGTTTAAATAAAATTGCATTTCAGTTGGAAAGTGTTTCATAATCAATGGTTTATGCAAGATCGATCTTCTTGTTTTAAATTAAGATCGTCTGTTTAAATATTCTAATGACTGTTTTATAGTATTTTGAATGAAATATCAAATTATTTCATTCGAATACAGCGATAGACAAAGATATATTATAATATTAATTTTTATTTATAAAAAGAACGCCATCTAAATATTTAACTATCACCAAGTATGAATATTTTATGTCTTTATTACATACAAGGTTCCTAGGAACCTCTTTAAGAACGCAGTGACTTTGTAAGGAATGGTTTACGAGTGAACGAGTTATGTATATCTATAGTAAAGTGACCATGCCCGATCGAATAAAAGTGATTGCAGCTCCCCTGGTGGAGAATGTTAGAAGTTAGAATAGCGAAATCAGCAACAAAACGAGATAGAATAATAATGTCAGTTACAAAGTTGTAGAAGATTAATTAGTTGGAATCTATATTAGGAACGTACGAAGCCCGTTTATGGAAGCTAATACCTGTCAAAACGTCGTATTTTGCGATACTATAACACGGTAACACTTGCAATGCTTGTCAAAACGTAATAACTTTCTTTCTTCAATTAAAATGTGCATTGTTGATAAGAGAGGGCACTTAGAACAGACTACATATTAGATTGTTCTGCTTGTAAGTGCTGTCTATTGTATAATTCCTGAATAACACAGGAATTCGCTATTAGCCACATTCTGCCCAACAAATATCTTCTATAACGGTTTTATTGGCGATTCCAACTAATTAGATAATGCTCTATAACTTTATAATTGTTCTTTTTCATGTATCTTGTTAACCGAGTTCGTCAATCTAAAAACTTTTTAAATTATCCGTTAGTGACGGTGTGATCACATTTATTCGATCAAGCATAGTCACTTTTATATACTATATAGACCTAAACGTGTACACCCATAGAATTTTCCATACAAAGTTATTGAGGTACTAAAGGATTTTCCTAGGAGCCCTATATATCTGTTAGATGTTTATTACCCAAAAACATCTTACAAACTGTTATTTTACAAACTATTTTATAATAGAAAATTTAGATCCTATATGATCTTTTAGATCCTATATGATCTTTGCGAATAAAATAAAAATTTAATAATTAAATAATAAAAAAATTAAATAATAAAAAAGCGAAAATTTAAATAATAAAAAAATAAAAAATAAATTTGCGATGATAATGTGGGATATCAAATCAAACCTTAATTAGCAGACAGCAATTAACAAATATCGATAAACAAACTCTTTTTATCTACATCATCAGCAGTAAATGAACTGTCATCGCTTTATATTAATTGATCAACGGGAGAAACACTACTCAAGCAAATCAAATATTTTGCGTGACAACGATAATTAAGAATGAAAAAGAAAAAAACTCCTGCATATATACATTGATATTGCCATAAAAGGCATTTTTTTAAATTTATTTATTATATGAGTATTGTGAATAAACTAAGGACTCAATGAATAATAAATTTTTGTCTCTAAAAAATATACTTCTAAATATAAATCTGGCGCCTAATGCAAATTGTTTACGTCTTTATGATACCTCTTTGACTTTTACTACGCAAAAAAAATTTTCATTGCAGTTTACAAACTGTTTTATAGTTCAAAACTCAGCGTGCGGGTATAGAGCTTATATGATCTTTAAGAGAGCCATCTTTTCAAATAAAATAAATTTGCGTGGGATATCAATAAACAATCCTTAATTAACAGGGATCAATTAACAAGCATTGATAAACAAGCTATATTTATCAACAACATCAGCCGTAAGCGAACTATCGGCACTTTATTAATCGAACAACCGGATAAATACTTCTAAAGCAAATCGAAAATTTTTCGTAGTAAAGATAACTTTAAATGAAAGGAATGTGAGTGTATGTGTGTGTGTGTGTGTGACAAGGAAATGTTATAAATATTATTTTTAAGTTTTTACAGAATATTATTTTTTACTTTCCCTACAATATATGATAATATATAGGGAAAATATTGGAATAGTCGAAAATTTGAACTTTTCAAAAGTTTTCGACGAATCTGCATGTTTCGGGCACTCCAGAAAAGGTATAATTTTTAACATGACGTATGTGTGTATGTGTGTGCGTGTGTGTGTGTGTGCATATGAGTGAGTGTGTGTGTGTGCATGTGAGTGTGTGTGTGTGCGTGCGTGTCTGTCTGTCTATATGTGTTGGTCAGTCTGTGTGTCTATGCAATGTATGATTGTAGCTTAAAAACTGTTTCAAAATTTCATGAAAATTGGCGCTTAAGTCACTTGTGTGTTACTCTGGAGTTGATTAAATTCTGGTAAGATTAAGAAAAATACAACCTAGCCGTTTTCTACTTTTATTTTTGTAAAATAGCCCGCAAACAATCGTCAAAATCTGAAAAATCGAACTTTATATATTTAAGTGTATTGACTAAATGCTTATTTTATATGTGACTTTGACGTGTAAAAACAAAATCTACCCCATTTTGCTCTAGAGATATTTCTGTGTATTAAAATTTTCATGATCTGGCGATGCTTTACAGTGCGTAAAGTTACCAAATGAAAAAGAAGATGTGTTGAAAAAATGAATATGCCTTCTAATAGGTCTTCGTGTCAGTATCTGCAATTGAACTCAATTTAATGGATTATGAATGAGAAATGGATTTGTGTTTGTAGGGCATGACATATGCTGCCCACATAAAATTTTTATGTTTATAAGAAAAATTATTTAATTATTAAATTAATTATATATATATATATATATATATATATATATATATATATATATATATATATATATATATAATTAATTATATTAATAATATTAGGGCAATATATATATATATATATATATATATATATATTGCCCTAAACACGATTCTTGACGTCTTTCTGTTAAATATTTTCAGAATTTTGTACTAAATTTTATTTTCAGTGTAGTTTGCAAACGTCAGCATATGGTGACAGAACTTATCCATGTGAGAGATTTTTGTTCCAATTAAATAAATTTGCGATGATAGTGTGAGACATAATATGGATTAACAAACATTAATAAATACCGATTAACAAAAATCAATAAACATCGATTAACAAACATCATTCAGCAAACTCTATCCACAACGTCAGCAAACTAACTATCATCGGTATGTTAATCGTTCAACGGAATAAAAATTTCTCAAGCGGATCAAAAAATTTGTGTAGGAAAGATAACTATGAATGAAAAGTAAAACCCCTGTGTCTTGTGTATATACATGGAATGGCAACCCTAGTCTCAACATGGCAAGTGAAACTTTTTCCACTATTTTTTTTCCATCTTTTTTCCCTCTTCCGCCTTACTTCCTTTAAAATGTCTCACTCTTCTTCCTTGAGTCTATCTCTTTCTGCGACGAGGCGACGACCGAATTACTTTCCGAAGTGAAAGGAGTCACATGATCCAAGCGGCACGCGACTCGTAGCCACATGGGAGCTGTGTCTGCTCAGGGACCTCATATCATGAGTGATTGCCACGTGTGATGTTACTGATGTAGTACACTTAAAAGTAACTGACAACCAATAACACTGGAGAAGGCAAAATAGTAAACCCATCATCATATGACAACATACCTGTAATTTGTAATAGTAACTGTAAATATCTATATATGTATATAAAATTGAAAGTCTGTTTTCCTATTTTGCATAGAAATTTAGTTTTTAACGGAGATTTCAACTTTTGTATGATTATTCTCTCTTTCTCCGCGGGTAACCCCGTTCATGTTTCAAGCTTCTAGGACCAAGGGTTATTGAAATATATATATATATATATATGTGTATGTGTGTGTGTGTGTGTGTATAAAAAAATATCATTGCAGACGATTTTTTTACCTTAAACCAAACCATATTTTAAAAAAATGACATCATGTTGCTTAGTATCCGAATTATATTAGTTTTTATACTCTTTCTCCGCGGGTAGCCCCGTTCATGTTTCAAGTTTCTAGGACCAAGGGTTATCGGAATATTTATTTAAAAAAAAAAAAAAAAATTTCTCATTGCAGACGATTTTTTCCCCCTAAACCATATTTAAAGAAAATGACATCATGTTGCTTAGTATCCGAATTATATTAGTTGTTTTTATATAGCAGACGATTTTCATTTAATTTATACAATTTAAATAATAAGATAATTGATATAAAAATCAATAATGGATGGTATTATATTTTTATTAGGGTTATGTCACTTACGGCCTTGGGATACAAGATAAGGGTTAATGATTAATATTATTAATTTATTATGTCATCCTTTTTATTTTAGCAAAGATTTTTTATATTCATATATTTTGCTTTGTGTTTGCCCAATTATTGCAACAGGATAAAAAATGGTACGAGCATAGCTTTTGCTACTCCTTTAGTGATTTTATGTTGGATCTAACTTTATATTTTTTGTAAATTCGTGTACTAACGGGACCAGAATTATTTATTATTCAGATTTTCCTGCCCAGATAATTTTGTATATCGAGAACAGAGATTCATATGCTTCTTTTTTTTTTTTTACAAAAATTAAATTAAATATTTTAATATATTTAAAACCAAATAATATCATTTAGATCATCAACAGAGTTTGCATATGTTTTAAATCACGTCGAAACTATCTGCTTGTAAACGACCTCTCCTTACAAAGTTAGGGATGCTTAAGGTGAAAAGGGGAGTTTATTCTCAGGAACCCTGTATATACTGTTTGGTTTATCTTAGAGCTCTTCTCATACTTTTACCTTCCCTGCGATGCGTGATAATGTATCGGGAAAATATTGGAATCATGTCGAAAATCGCGACTTGATGGATCTACATGTTTTAGGACACGAAATAACTATTTGTAGCGTGACGTTTGTGTGTGTCTCGAGATATTGTAGTTTCTCTAATTTTTGCTACGACTTTGAAAATACGTCCAGTTACCAGATGGAAACGAAAATTGAATTGGAATCGCAAATTCAGTGTCACTGTAAATAATTCTGCGTGCTATTTTGTGCAATTGAACTCAATTTAATGAATTATTAAAGTAATAAAGATGAAACGAATTTGAATCTATGGAGAAAGTTATGTGCTGCCCATATCAGATTTTTTTCTCTAGAGAGGATTTGAAATGTGATAATAAAAGTTAAATTCTAGCCTTTAATGCGCGATTACCACGCCGAAAATTTATAAAGTAACTTGTAATTAATAAAAAAAGACAACCTCACTAAATAAGTTTATGAACAGGATATTAAACGCACCATTTTCAGATAAGTTCCCTATTTTTAAATTTCTTTGAAAATTCCCAAATATTCCTCCTATATGCCCGCAACTTTCCCCGTGTTGCGAAATGGACATTATTTGCACTTCCTCGCTTGTCTAACGCCTGTAGGAATTGGCAAAGCTTTATGAAAATGCCTTTGCACGGAAAATAGAGCTAAAATTGCGAATACACATTAACATGAACACTGCAGAGTGTTGCCTGTTGGCTTCAACCTACTTTTTATGCTGTTTAATGGCACTTGCACCTTGTCAACTGAAATCTCGCTAACGCCAGTGAAATTCTCCTTGCGCAGCAATCAGTTTTTGGCACGCTTTGCAAACGTAGATGATGACATTGATAGGAGCCTTTACGAAAGATAACAGAGACTCCCTCCAAAAATATGTTCGACTTTTGGCAGGGCGCCACCCTACCGTATCGTGATGACACAAGTATATCTTTTAGAGAGGAAACGTAATAGAGGCACTTTTGAAAATTCTTTTATTGACACGTATGTAATGTTATTCCCATGCCCGTTAAATTCTGCACAGTTTAGAAATTGCTACAATGATTTTCCCTATATTTCCCACTTAATTTGAAATATGGGTTTGCAGATTTTATTTTTCCTACATAGTATATGCAAAGGGGAGGTATTGTAAAATTAGATTCTGGCATTTTTATAGATCTGTACATTTTGAGCATCCCTGAATACGAGTCTACCATTTTTACTTTCCCTACATACATAGTACAATGCATAGGGAAAATATTGTGTCGGAGTCGAAAATTCAAATTCGAGTGTTTTGATGGAAGAGAGCGTTTTAATCATCCCTGAGCTCGGATCGAACGTTTTTGAAGTAATATCTGTGTGTGAACGTACGTGTGTGTGTACGCGCATGTGTGTGTACGTGCATGTGTGTGTACGTGCGTGTGTGTGTACGTGCGTGTGTGTGTACGTGCGTGTGCGTGTGTACGTGCGTCTGTGTGTGTGTGTGTGTGTGTGCATAGGTGTGTCTATGTGAATGTGTGTTAGTGTGTGTGTCAGCGAGTGGACGCAATATCTCCCAAACGAAAGAAGCGTTTCGAAAATAATTTGGTACGATTGTTATTATCATTGAACACTGGAAATCTTTTGATTTTAAACGCAATCAAATGTTCAAAAGACTCCTCTCCAATTTTTGAATGAATTTTTGATAAAAATCTTTAAAAAATCAAGATCTTTATTTTATGTAAGGATAAATAAATAATAATTTCATACGTTTCGTATTTTTGTTTCATTAACAAACGAATGAAACAAACTTTAGAAGGCTAGCATGAATCGTTCTAGAGATATTGCACAATTTTCGATTGATTTTTTGGAAAAAAATCGTTACTTTTAATACTGTTAAATAAATAATGATTCCATACGTAATGTTTTATTTCAAAACGGTTAGCACAGAGTTTAGAACGCGAGCATGAACCGTCGAAAACTCGAATTCGAATTTTCGACCCCGTCACAATACTTTCCCTATGCATTATACTATACGTATATAGGAAAAGTAAAACATTGTACTATGGATCTTGCACAACATTATTTTGTTGAGAAGGAAGAAAAACCATTACATTATGGGGAAAAGTTACGAGTATGTGTTGCCGACATCATATTTTTACTTTCCCTACTTAATATATTTACAAAAAAAGGTATTGTGATGGGGTCAAATATTTGATATTTTGATGGATTTATACATTTTGAACATCCCTGAATACGATTCAAACATGTATTCAATAATGTCTGTGTGTCTGTGTGAGACTGTGTCCACTATATCAAAGTTGAGCAAATCAAATAAAATTTGATATGATAATTTTAATCAGTGAATGTGAGAGACCTATTGATTTTCAAAGTAAACGAACTAGAGCAATTTTACAAGCCATTTATATTCGAAAATCAAGAAACGTTATGAAACCTTAATCAAGTTTTTAAATGTTACTAACTTAAATATTTTGTTTGTGATTTTTTATTTAAAAGCGTATTCCACCACTGATTGACCAAATTTTATAAAATGTTACAGTTAAGTCACTTGTGGGTTACCCTGGTGCTGATTAGATTTTAGGAGGATTCAGGATAAAATAACCTGCCTTTTTTGCGATGTGATGCGCAAAAAACGTATGTATCCACTTTAGCTAAAAACCAATCGACCAAATTTGACAAACTTTGATAGATCACTTGGGGGTTTCTTTGGTGTTGATTACATTTTAGTACGATTCGGGAAAGAATAATCTTCCTTTTTTACAAAATGGCTCTCAAAAATATAAAATAAAGGACTACGTATGCTCAAATGTATAAATAAAAGTCATGTTTCATACTCAATTTTTGACAAAGAAAAGAATAAGACCAACTCCATTACTCTAAGACTAGCCGCTCTCCAGATATTAGATTTTCTTTGCGTTTTTGTAGTCGTCTTTGAAAATACGTCCAGTCGCCAAATTAAAACGAAAATGGAATTGAAATTACAGATTCAGTGCAATTTCAAATAATATCTGTGTTATTTTGTCCAATTAGACTCAGTTTAATGAAGTATGAAACAGATAAAGAGAAAATGAATTTGAGTCTACAGCGAAAGTTGTGTGCTGCCCACATCAGATTTTTATTAATGTATCTTTTATTAACTCATTTTTCCGACTTAAGCATAAGTCATAATTTTTTAACTCCATGCAGATGGAAAATCTTTTGAAGGCGGATGTTTTGAATAATGTTCAAAAGCCTTCCGGTTTCGTTGAGCATCTTTTCGTGTCTTTGAATTATGAATAAACAATTTGGAGCAGATGCAATTCATAAACCATGGCCAGTATCGCAACGTGGAGTATTTGAATGAGAGGTTCCATATGGCCTATCAGATGAATGTGCTGTTAAAAAAGACAAGCATTTCCCTGACTGGACATTTTTAGAAAATTTCGGTATAGCAACGGCCTTAATGGCAACATTTGAAAATGTATGAATTGAGTTTTTACCACTGTAGTTTATTTTCACAAATTTACCTTTTAAAGAGGTTCAAGTATTTATATTTTTTTCACTTTGGCCGATGGGGTTTGTGCGCATTTATATGTGCGTATCGCTTTGGTTCGTCTGTATTAAATTAATAATTTAATCAGCACCCCTGGTGACCCAGAAGGCTGAATTTTTTCGTATTTATATTACCGACCATTGGACAGAACCTAATGAAGTCGGATTTTTGATTTTCCACCCCTCTGGGGCGGACATTATAGTTTTATTTAAATGTCTTTACAGACCATCAAGCAGCACACCTTAATTGGCTGAATCTGTGCACACCTCAAATTTTGACTACTGGACAGAACCTAACAACCCTGCATTTTCTTTTGGAGTGAACAAAATAGAGGGGAGGGGGCGTTAAAGTCTCTTAGAACCCTTCTGAAGCCCTGCCGGGGACAGAAAAGTCTCTACCAGACAGAACTTATGTGGATCCAATTTTCAATTGAGCTAACTATTTTTGACACTAAGCGTCATACATTGTTAAGCAAAATAAAACGTATTAAGAAACAGTTACAGCGTAATTTTTCTAGCAACATTTTCTGTCTTTGACAAACTTAAATACTATGTAGTTTAAAATAATTCCCTAATCTTATTTTATCTTATTGCACAGAATTCAAAATACAATATTATCTGTAAAATTGATGTTTGTGTTATTTATTTGTTTGTTTGTTCATTCGTTTGTTTCGTATACAATCCCACAATTTTGGACTGACTTTTTTTTAATTTTTGATATAGTTATTCTTTACTTCACTGTGGATAATCCTGTCCATATTTCGAGTTTCTGGGATCAGGTGTTGTCGAGATATTACTAAAAATGCAAAATTTAACCTTTCAGAGAAATAGCATAATGTAGACGAATTTTTTCCGAAAATGTATTTGAAGAAAATTATTCCATTGCTGAGAAACGGAATTTAATCAATGTGTTTATACATAAGGCGATTTTCATCCAAGTAATAAGATCGAAATAATAAATACATGTATATAGACATAATTGTATAAAGGACAGATATTATATTTTGGACTAGCAGCATACTCGTTCTTCGTACGGGCTATATAATATAAAGAAACTTAAAATTCACAATCATGTGCAAATTCCTATAGTATATTAAATGACATTTTAAACCAAAATATTCTGTTAAAATATTTAATGTAATGCTCCTAAAAAGAAGTTTAAGAATCTCTGTTCTCGCTATACAAAATTATTTTCACGGGTAGATCTGAGGGCGCGGTGGCCCTGTGGTTAGCACGCGGGAGTTGCACTCGGTAGGACAGGGTTCGATTCCCGCTATTGCCAAACCTGCCGCCGTGTTCACGCGAAGTACGATCACGTTAAACATGTGGGTCCGTAAGTCCTTCCGAGAGGTTGGTGATAGGGGAAGGAGGGTACGGTCCCTGTGGATGCCTCCCCCACTTAATTCCTGTCTAAATTGGGTGGCACTTCCCGGCCGTCCAAACAGATACCTTACACCTTTCTGGTAGGTCGGACGGTCTGGGTCTCAACAATAAAAACGGATAGATCTGAAGAATAAAACATTCTGGTCCCTTTTGTATGCAAATTTACAAAAATATGGTATTGAATCAATATATGCAAAATGAAAGTGTAACATTGCACAAGTACTTATATACGCGAATATTAGAAGATATAACCTGTATTAGTAGATTACATGTATAAATTAAAAATTTCAATAAACCGGTAATCTTTGAACCTGAAGGCAGTAATTGATTCCGATGTATGCCAAAATGAAAAGGCTAAAATTAAATGGGAAGATATACCCGTAGTACTTATAATGTCGTAGATTAGAAGATATGTCCGCGTGTTAGTAGAAGATTACCCGTATTATAATATGAGTCTCAAAAACCTTTGCCAAAATAAAACAGATAGCGTTTTAAACTGAAAATATCAATAATCCCCGTATTCATACCAGAAGGCCGTACTTGATTCAATATATGCCAATATATGCCGAAATATATGCCGATATACCTGTACTACTTATATTCTCGTAGATTTAGAAGATATACCCGTGCATTTGTAGAAGATTTCTTGTACAACGTACAATATATGAGTTTCAATAATTTTTGCCGCAATAAAACAATGACATAAAAAGTTGAAAATATCAATAATCTCTGAATCAATAATCCCCGAAAATATCAATAATAATAATGTTTAAACCTGAAGACCGTAACTGATATTATGTAGTCAAAAATGCAATGGCAATGAAATTTATTTTATATACATATCTTTATTATTCAAATCGGAAAAGATTTAATAAAAATCGTCTACCGCATAAACACATTGGATTTAAATCCGTTGCTAAGCGACATGATATCATTTGCTTCAATGAAATTGGTGGAAAAAATATCGTCTGAGTAATGCTATCTCTATGGAAGGTTTGGCAATATTTTCGTCACTTAAGCGACATTTTAAAAACCGCCAAATTTATCGCCAAGTGGGATTATAGAACTGACAGTCCCACTTAGCGACAAATTGACGAAACAACATCACGATACTATCCACTAACAAATCACAATAAATTTCATTTCTTTAGATCAATTTCATCAATTTCAAGATATTTTTATGGATTTATAAACATTTTTATCAATTTGGTGACATTATAAAAATTCGCTAAATATGTTGATAAGTACGACTGACAGACAAATTCTAACGAAACATCATTTCAGTACTTTCTTCTAACAAAGCAAAATAAATTTCATTGAATTGTGTCGTTTTTAACAATTGGCGATATTTCCATCAATTTGGCAAAAAAGAAAAGTTGCCAAGTTACCGATATCCCGCCAAATTCGTAGTTCTGAATTTGCTGATCTGAATAAAACATCCAGATCCCGTTTGTATATACTAAATCGAAACACTAAAATTGTATTATAAGATATATCCGCTCTACAATTTTTTTGTTTCAACAATCGGCTAAATGAATATTTTGGCTAAGCACAATATATGAGTTTATTAGCTAAATACAATATATAAGATTGGCCAAACTAACCAACACTCTTTTCCAAAATAAATGAAGTTGATGTTCGCAGTCCGCAATTAATATAATTAAAAGAAAAATCAAACCTTTCATTTATAAGATAGTATATTTTTATATCCATTTATTAACACTTTACAACAAAGTTGAAAAGTTGTTATGACTTTGCTCATTCATTCTGTCTGTCTGTCTGTCTGTCCGTTAGCACGATAACTGCCGTGAAAATGACTTTATCAAATTAAAATTTTAGTATGTTTTTCAGACGGTCAGTGGGACCTATGGGAATATAAATGCATAATATCATCCAATAAGTTTTGGATTAAACCCGGGTTGAAAAAATGATATACATTGAACCCCATGGGACCTAATTTTTCAAACATTTTTTAAGCGGATGTAAAATTCATAAATTGCTTCGAAAATTTTAGGTAATAGTCAAATTATTTCATAAAATATATAAAAAAAAAATTCAGCAAAATATATTCAGTAGTTTTTTAATTAAAAATTAAAATAATAATTACACCTCTTATATGAAGCGGTTACGTGACCATGATATGAAAAGATCACGTGACCCACTTCAAAATATAATACGGCATCCAACTTGTCTCAAAATCGTGACTTTTAAAGTTCTTTTTAATTCATATTGAGTGTTGTATCCGTCCTAAAACCACTTTAATTTTGCTTAAATTCTGTGCATCTGCGTACTGAAATAACACAATGACAATATATTTGAGTTTAAATGATCATCCAAATTTGATTGTTTCTACAACGAAGCCTATTTTTCACTTATGTAAAATGAAAACAACAAAATATGTAGAATGAGTTGTATTAGAATTGCTGTATTTCTTTAACACAAAATTATTTAGCTCATGAAGTCTGCATAGCTGATATGAATGAAATATTCATTGATTTTACACAGAGAAGGATGATTTTTTTCGATGAAGTTTTAAGCATAGAGTTTAATTACTTGTAGTTCAATGGTCTTAAGTTTTTAAATAAAATAAATTATTTTAGTACTGTGACGAATGAAATGATTGGGAAAATGTTATGAATGTAATGCTGCTTTTATAGAGAGAGCCAGGCATGTTATTTTTTCTATGACGTCATTTGAATGAATGCCAGTTGTTTTCGATGAAGTTTTCAAATATAATAAATTTTTGTAGTATTATGATGATTTTAAAAATATTGCCGAGGAATGTATCGCATTTTGGAGATGTTTAAACCAGACAATTTATATTCCAATGCTGTCAGTTGAATGAAGTTCATTTTTTTCGATGAAGGTTTAAGTTTTCGAATATAATAAATTAATGTAGTATTCTGATAAGTTTTAAAATATTACTTTGGAATGTATTGCATTTGAGAGATGTTTAAATAAAATTACATTGGAGTTGGAAAGTGTTTCATAATCAATAACTTTAAGCATGATTGATCTCTCTTGTTTATTATTCAAATCGAAAAAATAATAATATACATTAACAAACACATTTAAAAATTAATTACCCATTTTGATTTCTTAATACTTTCATCGTTGAGTAAAAGTTTGTGAAAAATAAACATGGTGATAGGTTTTCAATTTAAATTCATGTTGTCAAACAATTCATGACTTCAGAAAGTGACTATATTTAACGCAAAAATCTGCCACCAAACTCAGAGATAAAATTTTAATTTATTTTCACTTTTAAACAAACGGTTTTCAACCTCTTCGTTTGGAGGAACCAGGGAGTTTGAGAGTAGAACTCCCAGGAAAAGTTTCGTTTTCAATTAATATTTCAACAACGCCTGGTCTTAGAAACTCGAAACTTGGACAAAATTTAAGGAGGACTATTTCAAGGCTACCCACAAAATTTCATTAAATTCAGTTCAGCCGTTTCCCGTGATGATGAGACAAACGAAAGTTTCGTTTTTTACTAATATCTCGAGAACTACTGGTCGTAAAAACTCGAAACATGGGCTAAATTTTAAGTGGGACTATTTCAAAGCTACCCACAAAATTTATCATATTCGGTTCAGCCATTCTCCCGTGATGACGGGACAAACAGACAGATAGACAGACAGATTATCAATTTTATTTATATAAATTGAGCTTTAATACTAAATTTGTTTATAAGTTTACGAGAATTATTGATATTTTCTATTTTAAGTCATCTGTTTTATTCTGTCAAAAATTTTTATATTTTCTATTGTTTTTAACTAATTGTTGAGACAGTAAAAATAACATAGGTTATTCTTATACTAGATACTTATATTCTTTCCAAGATATTGAGATTTCGTCAATTAGTCGTAATTTTCATTGATTTAGGGTGATTTTTATCCATTTGACGAGATTTTCGTTAATTTGACAACATTTAAAAAGTCGCCAAGTTGGCGATATTCCGCCGAATTCCTCGCCAAAATATCCATTTGGAAAATTTCGCCAAATGGATAAAATTGACACTAAATGAAAGAAAATGGCGTCTAATTGACGAAAATTCAGTATCTTTGAAAGAATATAAGTATCTACTACATGAATAACCTATTTGTTTTACTGTAGTATATATATATATATATATATATATATATATATATGTATAAAGCATAGTAAACATAAAAAATTAAAATTATTTCCACAGTTATCCAATTATTCTCCAGAAGTTGGCGCAAAGCAGCACACTCTCCTAAAGTAACATACAAGATTCATATGAAAAAATGAGGGAAATGACCAAATGCAAGGCATAAAATGGTAGAGGGGGATGGCGACCCCTCTTTCCCGTTTAAAAGACTGCTTTTATGCCCGGGCAACACTCACGGTACCAATGCCATGCAGAAGTCATACTTCCGTATATGTGTCAAATCAAAAACACTCGAAAAAGTGCAGAGTAAACAAATAGGAATCAACCAGGATTGCAAGGGAAGGAAAAGAATGGAAATGCAGCAAATGCCAGAGTGCCTTATATATAAAAGCAGTTTACGCATGCGTAATACGTTATTTTTACTTTCATCGTTCTATACCTCTGCCATATCCCTTAAATAAGCATTTTCTCCCTTTTTTGTATTAAATAGGGAATTATAATAACATGTCAGAAAGCCAACTGGATAATTCCGTTTTATTGCCTCCTTCATAATATTCCTATTATGTATGATGCAATCTGACTTGAAAGTATTAATGCGTTGATTTCTTTTAAGGTGACCTATGACGACATTTCTGAAGATGTTTTTGGTCAAATTGGAACTCCAATCTATAATATGATTGATTTCCATATTGAAATTATTTCTCTTGTCATATAAGACGGTATAAGTACCATATCTACTGTCATTTTTTAGTGTGATATCTAGAAAATCAACACTATCATCCTCCTTACTTTTATTCTCAATCAATTCCAGTTCTTTTGGATAAAAAGTAAAATCAAATTGGGGTGTATTCTTATATTGCCCAACAAGAACATCGTCAACATAACGAAAGTATGGCATTTCGTGTAGTATATGAGTGCCATTTTCAAATTTATTCAAGTATAGATCGGCGAGCAGGGATGAACAACCCCCTCCCATGGGAATACCCTTCACCTGTTGAAAATAGCTGGTGCCATCAAATAAGATATTTTCAAATAACACAATGCGAATCAGGTCCTTGTATTTTCTGAAGGTAATATGTTCTTTTAAGTCATATATTTCATGTAGTTCCTTCAAATTTTCATATAGATTTTCCAGATTGATGTTGTTGAATAAATCACGGAAATCGTAACTTTTGAAACGTATATCCTTGCTATAAAATGGAAGTCGGTTGATGACATCGTAACTATTATTTATCATTACTGTTCCTTGTTTCTTGAGAATAATCAGAACATTTTTAAGTATATTTAAAAGTTTTTCATTTGCAATTGTCAAATAGGATCCACATCCCACAGTCACCGGCCGGAATTTGACTGGATTTTTATGAAGTTTTGGTATTAATACCAGATATGGAAAGTTAACTACTTTAAGTTCGATATCAATTAGTTTATACAGATCTTTGATTTTATTTGCCAGACAATTTCCATTTTGTTGTAAAGGGGAGTACATTTGTTTGTCAAGATAACTATTTTTTAAAGTATCAACGTAGTATTTTCTGCATGTGAAAGCGTAATTTGATACTACTTTATCAGTATAAGTTATAACATATTTATCTTCATATTTATTGACTGCATTTTGAAGAGAAGGATAATACGTTTTTTTACACACTGTTTTGTAGTGGAGATTGAACATTTTGGTAAGGTTGTATTGCCATTCTTGGAAAGCTTGTATTGGCATGCTGTATTTTACGGCGAGTTTATATGTAAATTTCTTTAAATCTTGTTCAAAGTCCTTTTTAATATTTGTGAAATCTTGTATACGAAATTTCGTACCAAGTTGAAGCATAGATTTTAACTTCCGATTATCCAATAGATCCAGGTTTCCAGTGACAATGTGCCCATGATGGGTGTCTATATAAGGGCTGTTTTGACAACTACACTCTTCACTTTGATATACATGGATGTTTCTGCTTATACGATTATAATTAAATATTTTTCTACCATTGGTTTGCACAAATTTATAAATCAGCTTTACCTCGATGTCAGGTATTGGCAAGAGATGTGCCAAGTTTTTAACACTTTACAACAAAGTTGAAAAGTGTTTATGACTTTGTTCATTCTGTCTGTCTGTCTGTCTGTCTGTCTGTCTGTCTGTCTGTCTGTCCGTTAGCACGATAACTGCCGTAAAAATGAGTTTATCAAAATGAAATTTCAGTATGTTGTTCAGACGGTCTGTAGGACCTATGGGAATATAAATAAATAATATCACCCAATTAGTTTTTTATTGAACCCGGGTTGAAAAAATGAAATACATTGAACCCTATGGGACCTAATTTTTCAAACATTTTTTAAGTAAATTTAAAATTCACGAATTGCTTCGAAATTTTTAGGAAATATTCACATTATCCCATAGAATATATAAAAAAAAATTCAGTAAAATATGTTAAGTAGTTTTTTAATTAAAAAAATTATTTAATATAGGGAAAAAAACAAATTCAATTAAATTCTGACTTTGGGATATCTTCCAGAAAGAAAAGAGAGAGATATTATATAATAAATATCTCTCCATTTGTTTAAACGTTTTGCATATGGGAGTGGCTTCATATTTTAAGATAAATTTGGTAGATAACAATTTTTCATTTTTTTTATATTTTATATAACTCTTCATGATAAATTTAATTGATGGCATTTTAAATGCACTTTCCTACGTCCTAGAGAGTTAAAATTTGGTACACAGCTTAAATTTGTTGAACATTTTATTCGACAAAAATTTGATGGATCTTTAAATATAGATTATACATTTTTTTCGAAATGGCCTGAAAATAATCCCCGTTCACTTCTATAAATCATTGGTGTAATATTGTTAAAAATTCTGATGTGGACAGCACATGCCTTTCTCTGCAGACTCATATTCGTTCTCTTTATTTATTCAATGATAATTTGAGTTTATCTGCACAACATAAGTATTTTAAATGACATTGAATTTACACGTTAAACTTAAATTTGGTTCTCATTTGATAGCTGGACTTATTGTCAAAGGTGGCGTAGCGAAAACGCGAAAAAACTAGAATATCTCAAGAACGGCTAGTCCTAGAGTAATGGGGTTAGTCTTATTCTTTTTGTTGTCAAAAATCACATATAAAATAGGAATTTAATTGATATAATTGAGCACACGTAGTCTTTTATTTTTATATATAACGATTTTTGCTGGCCATTTCGCAAAAATAGCCCGTTCCTTTTTCCCGAATCGTAGTAGAATAACCTACAAATGATTTATATACAAAATTTTGTTAAATTTGGTATATAAATCACTTGTAGGTTATTGAAATATTATACTCCAAATTTTGTTAAATTTGGTTCATTAGTTTTTAGCTAGAGTGGATAAAGGCAATTTCTGCGGCCATTTCGCAAAGAAGGCAGATTCTTTTATTACGAATCGTACTATAATCTAATGAACATCAGGATTTCCCACAAAAAACATACCTACCAAATTGTATGAAATTCGGTCCATTAGTTTTTCAATTAGAGTGGATGTAATATCCACACAGACACACAGAAACATACACAGATACACCCTTACACACACAGACGTCTTCCTAAAAGTAGTTTTTTCGTGTTCTAGAAGTCCCAAAACGTGTAGATACTTTGAAAATTCGAGTTCCGATCTTCGGCACGATTCCAATACTTTGAGTACATACACATACACATATATATTATCTGTGTATTATCTGTGTATCTAAATTCCGTGCCTATGCAATTACAATAGTTGTGATTTTAAATGATCCCTAAACTTTTATTATTTCTTCAAGGAAGCCTAATTTTAACATATGCAGAATGCAAATATCTCAAGCGATTGTAAGATGAATTACATAAGAATTGCTGAATTTTTTTCACACAAAATTATTTAGCTCTGGAGTCTGGAATACAAGTTATATGAATGAAATATTCATTGATTTTGCATAAAGAATCAGATGATTTATATTTCGATACAGTTTTAAATATTTATGTATAATAAATTACTGTAGTACTGTGATAATGTAAAAGATATTACCACTGAATAAATCACATTTTAGAAATTTTTAAATGAAATTACATTTCAGTTGGAAAGTGTTTCATAATCAATGCTTATGCATGATTGATCTTTCTTGTTTATATATGTCTTGATTGGTATTCCATCATAATTTTTATTTTTGTAGGTAGTAACAAAAGGCTCTGCTGTAGTAGTTTTCTTCCGGGTAGAGGGTTTTAATACTATGTTTAATGTACTGGATCTTAGTTTAAGTAAATCCATCATTATAGCGTAATTTGTACAAGCATTTTCATTATTGTTAACAAATAGATGTTCTTCGAGTTGATACTCTTTCAAATAACACCAGATGCGTTGAATATAACGTTTTTTTATACTAAATATAAGATTTTTAATCCATCCAGGTTTTATTATTATTCCTGTACACACATTTTTTATGAACGTTTCGATCTTTTCAAGAGTTGCATTATAACTGATTTTATTATGTTTTCTTTTTCCCCTTTGCCATCTCTTTTTTATAGCACAATGGATATCTTGTAATACAGGGTTACGTTTTTCATTTTTACAGGATTCCAAATTATAATTGTCATTAAATATGATCGTATTGAGTCCATACGGGAAAGCTGTTCCATATTGTTGGATGTGTGTATTTTCCCACCAAAGTCTTTCTGACAGGTTTGGTACAACATCGATGATTGTAACAATTATTTGTGAAAAATCATGGCTTCCATAATGACGGAGTTCCAAATTGGTGATAGTTGCATCAGCGAGAAGAGATTTGCCGATTTGACTTCGATGTAAGTTTATTCTCAAGAAACAAGGAACAGTAATGATAAATAATAGTTACGATGTCATCAACCGACTTCCATTTTATAGCAAGGATATACGTTTCAAAAGTTACGATTTCCGTGATTTATTCAACAACATCAATCTGGAAAATCTATATGAAATTTTGAAGGAACTACATGAAATATATGACTTAAAAGAACATATTACCTTCAGAAAATACAAGGACCTGATTCGCATTGTGTTATTTGAAAATATCTTATTTGATGGCACCAGCTATTTTCAACAGGTGAAGGGTATTCCCATGGGAGGGGGTTGTTCATCCCTGCTCGCCGATCTATACTTGAATAAATTTGAAAATGGCACTCATATACTACACGAAATGCCATACTTTCGTTATGTTGACGATGTTCTTGTTGGGCAATATAAGAATACACCCCAATTTGATTTTACTTTTTATCCAAAAGAACTGGAATTGATTGAGAATAAAAGTAAGGAGGATGATAGTGTTGATTTTCTAGATATCACACTAAAAAATGACAGTAGATATGGTACTTATACCGTCTTATATGACAAGAGAAATAATTTCAATATGGAAATCAATCATATTATAGATTGGAGTTCCAATTTGACCAAAAACATCTTCAGAAATGTCGTCATAGGTCACCTTAAAAGAAATCAACGCATTAATACTTTCAAGTCAGATTGCATCATACATAATAGGAATATTATGAAGGAGGCAATAAAACGGAATTATCCAGTTGGCTTTCTGACATGTTATTATAATTCCCTATTTAATACAAAAAAGGGAGAAAATGCTTATTTAAGGGATATGGCAGAGGTATAGAACGATGAAAGTAAAAATAACGTATTACGCATGCGTAAACTGCTTTTATATATAAGGCACTCTGGCATTTGCTGCATTTCCATTCTTTTCCTTCCCTTGCAATCCTGGTTGATTCCTATTTGTTTACTCTGCACTTTTTCGAGTGTTTTTGATTTGACACATATACGGAAGTATGACTTCTGCATGGCATTGGTACCGTGAGTGTTGCCCGGGCATAAAAGCAGTCTTTTAAACGGGAAAGAGGGGTCGCCATCCCCCTCTACCATTTTATGCCTTGCATTTGGTCATTTCCCTCATTTTTTCATATGAATCTTATATATATATATATATATATATATATATATATATATATATATATATATAATTGAAAGATTTTAATCGAAAATTATGCATAAACTACTGAATGTACAAAAAAACCCATCTTGAGCATATCTGTTACAAATGAGTAACTATGGACCAAGACTAAGGATAAAGATAGAAGGTAACATATCACTACAATGGAAAGGGGGATGAGAAGAATATTAGGATACAAAATTCACAAGTAAAAGTATATAAATATAAATAAAAATAAAAAAGAAAACACAGCAAAAATGAGAAAAGGCAATAATAATAAGCTCAAGATAATAGATTAAGACATAGAGAACAATCAATTGAAACTACACAAAAAATGGCGGTTAGTTCGAAATTGCATTCTCATCAGGACAGCCATACAATTCGAATTAAAACCGATAGAATAGCCAGTTTCTGACAATGGCGATAGTATTTAACTATAGACACCATTGGAACTGTCTACTGGCTAGTGGAAGGAGAAAAATAAATCAATTGAATTACGAATCAGAAAAATAATACCTCCTCGAACAGAAATATGAACTCACAAGCATTGTTACCACGTGTAAGTTCAACAAGCGACTGAGCATTTCACCTCACTACGTCAATGCGAGTGGGCACCGGAATGAATACGATACATAATATGTATGGAGACTATATATATACTACAGTAAAAAATAGGTTAATCTTATAGTAGATACTTATAGTACTATACTGTAGTAAATATACTTATACTGTAGTAAATTCAGTTACTGTAGTAAATTCATTGCATTAAATAAGGAAAATCATGTGCTGCTCACATCAGATTTTTTTAGATTAAAAACAATTAGTCACATTTCTAGGGGATCTAATTTCCTTCAAATGGACAAATTTATTTTTTTTTTTCTTAGAAAAAAAAAATTCGTCTGTGCAATTTTATTTCTATAAAAGTTTTAATTTTATGTTTCCTTTTAATATTTGAATAATTTCTGGGCCTAGAAATTTAAAAGAAAGACGAGGTTACCCGCAGCAATGTAAAGAATAATCGAACCAAACTTGAAAAAAATCCATCACAAACTGTGGATTTGTACACGGAACAGACAAAGAGAGAAACAAACAGACATAACGACAAATATAATTTTAATTCTACATATACAGATAATAACTTTTTCTGTCAGTTCTAAACACAAGAAATGTTTCTGGTTTACTTATCCATAAACCTATCTAGAAAACAAATGGATATATATTGTATGCTAAAATAAAAGGCATGAAAAGAAAATCAATCACGGAAAATGTATTTGATTATTCTGCCTTGGGTTGAAAGTATTTGCTATCTACTTTAACTTTGTGGACTCTGAATTTGATCATTTATTTTTAAAATGTTATTTTTTAATGCTAAAAATTATATTTAAAAGTTTCCTCGCAGCGTAATCAATGACATTTTAACTCTTTTACATTGTACTATATTCATAAGTCATGTCAAATAGTTATCAATAAAAATATGGCAGGCAATCCATAAATCTAATTTAATATATGTTTTATTATCATTGACTGTTTCATTATCAAACCATCAAGTGCATTCCTATAAAAGCAAGTACAATATAAATAATTTCCGAAATAATTACATAGGAATGATTTGGTATAGCTATACATATAAATTGCAAATCTAAGATATATATATATATATATATATATATATATATATATATATATATATATAAATATAATATATATATATATATATATATATATAAATATATAATATATATATATATATATATATATAAATATATAATATATATATATATATATATAAATATAATATATATATATATATATATATATATATATATGTATATATATATATATATATATATATATATATATATAGTAGAAATAGTTTATAGATATAATCTATCTATTTCTTCAGAAACATACATGTTTTGTGTTTGTGTCTGCTTCGTAAAATACTTGGACTTGAGAACGAATTTTACGAAGTGAACATTTCCATTTGTTTAGGCTTAGCCCTTTTTCCACGTGTATAGCGATATAGCTTGTTTTATTAAGTTTTTCTTTTCTCGTTTCCATACCTTTGAATTTTGTTGATTTTCTGTAACTTGATAGCTTGTGTTTTGTATTTTTTTCCATTTGATTGATGATTTGCTGTATTATATTTTATTCTGTGGGTGTTTTAGAAAGTTAGGTTTATCGTGTTGCATCTTCTTACTTTTCGTTCATTGGATTTCCAAACTACTATTATTATATATATGTATATATATATATACATCTTTTCATTTTGGCATATGGCAACATTGCTCCAGTCATATTTTGCTCGTCATGGTTGCGCTGATGAGGTGTGTTTTGAGGTATTTATGTTTCCTTTATTGTTCCAATCTATACGCTTGTCGTCCATATAACACAAGTTTATAGATAAAATCTATCTTGTGTTTCAGAAACAAGCATTTTTGTGTTCATTTCGAAGGGATATATGGACCCGAAGAGAATTTTTTCGAAATGAACTTATCGTAAGCCTAAATCTCTTCCATGTGCAAGCTTTTTAGCTTGATTTTTTTGTTTTCTTATTTGCATTCCTCATTTTTGAAATTTGTTGATTGTCTTTGTCTTTATGACCTGCATTAAGCTTTATTATTTCCTCTTTATGTCTTAATTTCTTATATTTCTTTGTATTTTGTAGAAAATTTTGGAATAGTGTATTATGAGTTACTACATACATTCTAACTTTGGATTTACTAATTTATATTTATATATATATATGTATATATTGTCTGCTGCATTATGCGCGTATTTTATATTGGTTTCTTATTTTCTGTCTAGTTGTTTACGAGTTTCTGTGGTAATATTCATTTTTAATTATATATATATATATATATATATATATATATATATATATATATATATATATATATATATATATATGTATATATATATATATATATATATAAGACCTGAAAAATAAAACATCCCAGATCCCATTTGTAATCAGATTTACAAAAATATGAAATTCGTTAATGTACTAAAAATGAAATGGTAGCAAACATTATTCCTGTGCCATTTTATCCCGTTGCAACAGTCATTTAAACACATAAAAAATATGCAAGTTCAAAATACCTTACGCCAAAATAAAGCAGATGACTTAAAAAAATAGAAGTATCAATAATTATCATAATTTTATATCCCATGGCTGTAAGCGACATAATACAATCAAGAATATTAATATATTACAATCAAAAATATTAATTTTAATTTATTTTTAAAAAATGCTAACAATTTCTTTACTGTTAAATTGGATAAATTATATTATATTTATTTGTCGTGTACGTAGATTATATTTAATCCCGCTGCTAACTAACATGATATAATTCTAGGAAAAAAACTCGAAACTAAGAGCCTCTGATGACTTAGAAGGATTAAATATTAACCACTAGATAGAACCTAACGGAACCGGATTTTCGATAAGACGGCTATTTTCAACACTAAAGATCAAACTTATATTGTAACAAAAAAAAAAGTTAGAGCTTTATTTTTTTTTATGATGTTATATATTCCCCGTCTTTGACAAGTTTAAATACTAGATATACTTATAATTTTGCAGGACAAAACCGATTTAGCGAGCTTCCGGATTTATCGAACAATTAGTGGGTACCGAGTTACTTTTTATAAGCGGGTACTACTGTAGTAATACCCTAATCCACTCTTCACTCTTCAAACTTTCTGTAAAAGATCCCCTGTGCGCCTACATGAACTCTTAACTTGGCAACGCGCATCGCACGCGCCCCAGGTGATTTAAAGAGGCCCAAGAGCAGGATGCTGTGCAGCTGGGATCTCTCTTCCATCTCCATCTCTCGAAGGTTAGAGGAAAAAAATCACGAAAGAGAAATACCGACATACTGAGGGGGGAAGTTGGGGTTCATAGGCCTTGGTCTCGTGCCAAGTGCATGGAGAAGCAACAGTAACTTGTGAGGCAGCCAGCTGCCATAATTTGCTTTACCTTCTCCCCTCCGCCTTCAATATATTGCACCGGCTTGAAAAAAAAAATAGCGGAACATCTATGGAATTTGAAAATCATCTGGTTCTGTTCCTTTTTACTACGGTGTCAGGTTTCAATCTTACTGTTGCCAACATTGCGCAGTGTAAAATATTAAGACAATAATAAAGCCTAATTGCGTAATACAACAAAATATATAACGCATGGGACCTCAAAGGTAACTTACAACTGTAAGCTAATCAAATATTTGAATAAAATATTTAAATATTTCCACTTCGTTGTCAAATAATTAGAATTATGGAATGTGTCATTAGCTATATCAAACTCTCTTATTTGCTCTTTATTTCAAATTTTTATCTGATGAAATGATGCCTTAACTATTAACCCTTGCACCTAATTACATATATATTTTTCACTTAAAAGGCTGTTTATATATATATATATATATATATATATATATATATATATATATATATATATATATATATATATATATATATATATATATATATATTTAATAATAATATATATATATGTGTGTGTGTGTATATATCATATAAAACGAAGTGAAAACTTTTATACAACGGAAATTCTTATACTTCAAGTGTTGGCGTAAAGCAGTACATGCACAAAAAGTATCATATAAGATTCAAATAAAAGAGGGAAACGACCAATTGCATATTCACGCTTCTAACTAAAAAGCAGGCTTCTAACCGGGAAAGAGGTGTCGCAATCCACCTCTGCCATTTATGCTATGCAATTGGTCGTTTCCCTCTTTTATTTGAATCTTATATATATATATATATATATATATATATATATATATATATATATATATATATATATATGTAGAAATAGTTTATAGACATAATCTGTCTATTTCTTCAGAAACATAAATTTTTGTGTTTGCTTCTACAAAAAACTTGGGCATGAATACGATTTTTGTGTAAGTGAACAATTCATGATTTAGGCTTAGAGCCTTGTCCACATGTATAGCGTTTGTGCTTGATTTCGTTTGTTATTCTTTTTTCGATTCCATACCTTTGTATTTTGATACTTTTCATTGACTTGTTGATTCGATATTTATTTTATTTATTTGTTTTTTATTTTTTTCTATTTGCTTGAGGATTTGTTGATTTATATTTTTATTTCGTAAGCCTGTTAGATATTTGGATTTTCGTGTTACAGCTTCTCACTTTTCTTTCATTGGATCTTCAAAACTTTTTTCTTATATATATATACTAAAAAAATAGATTGATAACTAAAACAAATGTGTATGTTTAAAACAAATGTGTTTCCAGCACAAGGGAGCTTTAGCACAATTTTGCATTCTTACCCATGAGTATTTAAACAAGATTTGGGACTCGATGGATTGGGTGTGCTGCACACATCCCATGGTCACCACGATCATCCGATTTATATAGTATTGATTTCTTTTTATGGGGGACCCTAAAAGCCATGTGGTACGAGACGACCGTGGACTTTGAAACCGACCTAGTGGCAATGATCAGAAACGACCTTCAAATTAACAGCTATATACACTACCTATAGTTTTCTTCTGAGCGTTTTTTTTTTAGTTTCCATATAATTACAAATAACTTAATTTTACTACAATTTTCAAGACTTATTTTCAAGTCTTTTTGAAATCAAATAGAGATGTGTCCATGTGGAAGCATTGGGCGTTGACCTGAAAGTAGTCCTGCTCAAAAGTAGTCATGTTGTTTATATGTAATCATGTTGTATATATATATATATATATATATATATATATATATATATATATATGTGTGTATGTCTGTGTGTGTGTAGAAGACCCAGACCGTCCGACTCGTTCAGAGGACTTGAATAGTCCAAGGAAGATACAAGTTAAGTTATAAAAATCTGTTTTATTCGATGCCATTAGGAAGAAATATAATTACATGTTCTGGACGACTCCTGATCGTCGACCAGCTCTCAACAAATCTGTGTGCCGTCTGAGTAGTTCTTCTCAAGTGCAAAATACATTTTCATCAGAGGGGGAGGGAGGATATGAGGCATGTGACTGCTATCTTAGCGGTTTAGACTTTACAAATGTGATTGGGAATGCAATTTCAATGAAAACGTTTATATAGGGTGAAGTTTAGTGACCATATATGGTATGATCGAAGAAACGAGGAAGTGTCTGCAGACTTGTTAATATTAGTGGCGTGGGATAGAATTTAATGTAGTTGCAATATGTGCTGGACATGAGATAGGAATTTGGAATAATAAGACAACTGTGAAAGAAAAGGGCGCGTTATTGGGAAAGGCTTAAAATTTATGTATATATATATATATATATATATATATATATATATATATATATATACTTATATATATATATATATATATATATATATATATATATATATATATATATATATATATATATATATATATATATATACTTATATATATATATATATATATATATATATATATATATATATATATATATATATATATATGATAAAAATATTCTTATAATTTCACCATCATTAAAATACAATCATATCGTTCTTGTAATTCTATTCACTTTCTGATCCACAGTATCATAATCTCCACATCAATAATCTTAAACGTATTTGTCAAAATTACCACTATCCGGAATTTTTGTTAATAATATAAATAATAATTTCAAATACACCACGTAGCAATTTTACAATTGCATTTTTTTTTTTGCTATTTTTATTTATAAATACCATGGAGCTTTTCCCCCGGCTCGCTGCGCTTTGTAACTCGATTCGCAACTCTCTCCCGTAACTCGCTTCGCAAATCGGGAGGCTTCGCCTCCTATACTCGCTGCCATCTAAGAGCTCGCTTCACGGCCTATTTCAAGCCAAACTAAAATTTAAATTGGTTAACGGTTGATTTCATCGCGTTGCTCTATTACTTCTCTATAAATGTATCAAATTTCATATTTTTGTATGCTATAATTTTTGCTGTACGAGACATGAGAATATTGATGGACGTGCCGATACGAAAGAACATTTTTCACTTCAGAAGTACATAAAAGGTAAAACATCTTTTAAACTACACCGAAATAAACAAGAGCGATCAATCATGCTTAAAGCATTGATTATGAAACACTTTCCAACTTCAATGCAATTTTATTTAAACATATCTAAAAAGCAATGCATTCCTCGGTAATATTTTAAAACTTATCACAGTACTACATTAATTTATTATATTTGAAAACTTAAACGTTCATCGAAAAAAATTAACTTCATTCAAATGACGGCTTTGAAATATAAATTGCCTGGTTTAAACATCTTTAACATGTGATACATTCCTCGGTAATAATTTTAGAATTATCATAATACTACGATAATTTATTATATATGAAAACTTCATCGAAAACAACTGAAATTCATTCAAATGACGTCATAGAAAAAATTACACGCCTGGCTTTCTCTCTAAAAGCAGCATTTCATTCACAAATAATTTCCCATTCATGTCATTCATCACAATACTATAATAATTTATTTTATTAAAAAATTAAGACCATGGAGCTACAAGTAATTAAACTCTATGCGTAAAATTTCATCGAAAAAAAATCGTCCAGCTCTTTGTAAAATCAATGAATATTTCATTCATATCAGCTATGCAGACTCCATGAACTAAATGGTTTTGTGTTAAAGAAATACAGCAATTCTAATACAACTCATTCTACATATTTTGCAGTTTACATTTTACATAGGGGAAAAATAGGCTTCGTTGTAGAAATTATCAAATTTGGATGAGCATTTAAACTCAAATATATTGTAATTGCGTTGTTTCAGGATGTAGATGCACAGAATTTAGGCAAAAATAAAGCGGTTTTAGGACGGATACAACACTCAATATGAATTAAAAAGAACTTTAAAATCACGATTTTGAGACAAGATGGATGTCATGTTTCATTTTGAAGTGGATCACATGATCGCTTCATATAAGAGGTGTAATTATTATTTTAATTTTTATTTAAAAAACTACTGAATATATTTCGAAGAAATTTTTTTTTATATAATTTATGGAGCAATTTGAATATTACCTAAAATTTTCGAAGCAATTTGTGGATTTTAAATCCGCTTAAAAAATGTTTGAAAAATTAGGTCCCATAGGGCTCAATGTATTTCATTTTTTCAACCCGGGTTCAATCCAAAACTAATTGGGTGATATTATTCATTTATATTCCGATAGGTCCTACAGACCGTCTGAACAACATACTAAAATTCCATTATTATTAAGTCATTTTTACGGCAGTTATCGTTCTAACGGACAGTCAGACAGACAGAATGAACAAAGTCATAAACACTTTTCAACTTTGTTGTACAGTGTTAAAAAGGGCTCCCTCTGCTCAAAAATTCAACTATGTAGGTACTTGCTTGCAAAAATTCGTGGTCTTGCTATCGTTAGTCTATCCAAGATGCGAACTCTCCGCGCAAATATTTTGTCTTTGATTTTTACATATTTCTTAACCTTTTGCTTACGGGTGGGACAGCGTCCAAACGAAGAACTTCTCAAAAAGACTGGTATTTGACATACCCTATCCCAAACAGTTCTAGCCCCATTTGCAGACATTAACGTCCGTAGACACCAGCGACAGCGTCCAGTGACGGCGGCAGAAACTTAATATGTACTTATTAACCCTACAATGCATACTGATTCATATATGAATCAATCCAATTTTTAGCTAATTTCGCCTTAAAAAATCAAGAAATAGTCTGCTTTCTGTACTTATTCCATAACCAGAATACCCTCTTAGTAATTTATTGCTGCTGGCCTCTGTAAATTGCACCACCGATATACGTTATGTATAGTTTTAGTAATTGATTCATTTTTAAGAATTTCTTTCTGATTCCCGTGTTTACATATAGTGTGTTTTGGCAGTAATTATTTTCCAAGAGCTTCAAAGAATTTATTCTACGTATGCAGTTTCTCTACGTATGCAGTTCAAGGTATATTTATTCTACGTATGCAGTTCAAGGTATGCAGTTTTCATTTCTGTAAATTGATTTAATTTAAAATAAATTTTAGTATTAAAATTTTCGTTTTTTGTGTTTGATTCATATATGCATCACCATGCATAAGGTTTGGACTCACAACACATAGTGATGCATATGAATCAATTTCATTTTTTTAAACAAAAATTAGTGTTATAATACCAAGTAACACCCTGTATCTTGTACTGATTCATATACCCTGCAATCCTTATTCAATAACTACCTAGGATATTGTTAATTAGAGACATAAATTATTCATATATTTCATATTTCTTATCAGAAGACCATGATTTCTTATTTTTTATTTTTTGGATTTTTATATTTTGCGAGCAACTGTAATGCAATTACTAAAGATTTAACTTACGAATGTAATTTTATCGAATATTTAGATTATTAATGGATTTTTAATTCTTAAAATATTATATTTAGCAATACTGATAAATTTGTAAGATAACATATAACAAGGAACATATCAATTGAATAGTATTGGAATTATTTATTCAAATATAAGAGAAATTGGAGACTGTGTTGCTTTTAAATGGGGAAGACAAAACAGTAGCTTACCGAAATATTATAATGTAAAAAGAAGGAAAAGCCCTGCAGCATACATTCTCCCACATGTGTTAGACAGGGCAATATCGAACAATTTGCAATGAAATCGACGCTAATTTGCAATGAAATCGAAGCTAATTGCAATGCAAATCGCACTAGATACAAATTTGTCCATGTGCAATACACAGCTTTTATCGGCTGTAAAAAAAGGGGATGTTTCCATTTTACATAAATATAATAATAATAAAATACATTAAAATGTCTGAAATTTAAATTTAATAAAAAAATTAAATTTAATTAAAAATTTAAATTTAATTAAAATATATTTTCTCTTTATAAACAAGGTATAATTTAGCATTTTTATACCAAATTTATTATTTATATGGTGGTAAATCATTTTTTTTATCTCTTCAATACCAATTGAAAGTGGTAGCTAAATGCATACTGATTCATATATGAATCAAACCTAAAAATTCAAAAATTAACCAATAGAAAAAGCTAAATATTTTTTTTAATATTTTTCCACATATACTTAAGCCAATATCATTAAGAAAAAAAATGTTTGGTGAAAAAATAAAAAATCATGCATTGTAGGGTTTTAATGCGTCCGATTATAACTACCGATTGCGAAACAATTATGCACTAAACAATAAGCTTAGGGAAGGACTCAAATTTCGACGACCAACAATAGTAGAGGGATAGAAACGCAAGATTCACAAAATTCAATCACAACTAAAAGGACTTGCAGTGAAGTGTAACGCCAAATAGGTTTTAACTGAATAGCTAACATAGATATAGAATCTGCGTTTTGAAACATTTTATGAAATCATGTTTTTCCAATCTGTATTAAGAAAAACTTTCAGTAAACTGCGTGCATACTCGTTTACCACGCATATAGCGTTGTCATTATTTTCAGAGCAAATATTAGTTTACAACGGACTGTCACCAATTGTATTGATATTCTGGTATTGATATTCTGGTCATCCGTTAACAGGAAAGATCAATCATGCTTAAATCATTGATTATAAAACACTTTCCAACTTCAATGCAATAAACATGTCTAAAATGCAATACATTCCTCGGTAATATTTTAAAACTTATCACAATACTACATTAATTTATTATATTTGAAACCTTAAACCTTCATCGAAAAAAATGAACTTCATTCAAATGACGGCATTGAAATATAAATTGCTGGTTTAAACATCTCTAAAATGCGATACAGTTCTCGGTAATAATTTTAGAATTATCATAATACTACGATAATTTATTATATTTGAAAACTTCATCGAAAACAACTGAAATTCATTCAAATGACGTCATAGAAAAAATAACACTCTGGCTCTCACTATAAAAGCAGCATTTCATTCACTAATATTTTACCATTCATTTCATTCATCACAGTACTAAAATAATTTATTTTATTTAAAAATTTAAGACCATGGAGCTACAAGTAATTAAACTCTAAGCTTAAAACTTCATCGAAAAATATCGTCCTTCTCTCTGAAAAATCAATGAATATTTCATTCATGTCAGCTATGCAGACTCCGGCATGAGCTAAATAATTTTGCGTTAAAGAAATACAGCAATTCTTATACAACTCATTCTACATATTTTGCTGTTTACATTTTACATAAGTGAGAAATAGGTTTCGTTGTAGACATAATCAAATTTGGATGATCATTTAAACTCAAATATATTTTAATTGCGTTTTATCAGCATGTAGATGCACAGAATTTAAGCTAAAATAAAGCAGTTTTTGGACGGATACAACACTCAATATGAATTAAAAAGAACTTTAAAAATCACGATTTTGAGGCAAGATGGATGCCATATTTCATTTTGAAGTGGGTCACGTGATATTTTTATATCATGGTCACGTGATCGCTTCATATAAGAGATGTAACTATTATTTTAATTTTTATTTAAAAAACTGCTAAATATATTTTGCTGAAATTTTTTATATATTTTATGGAATGATTAGAATATTACCTAAAATTTTCGAAGCAATTTATGAATTTTAAATCCGCTTAAAAAATGTTTGAAGAATTAGGTCCCATAGGGTTCAATGTATTTCATTTTTTCAACCCGGGTTCAATCCGAAACTAATTGGGTGATATTATTCATTTATATTCCTATAGGTCCTACAGACCGTCTGAACAACATACTAAAATTTAATTTTGATTAAGTCATTTTACGGCAGTTATCGTCCTAACGGACAGACAGACAGACAGACAGACAGAATGAACAAAGTCATAAACACTTTTCAACTTTGTTGTAAAGTGTTAAAAAGCCTGGTCCCGCTTTATTAAAACTATTAAATGTTATCTCAGCGAATCTTTATCGAAACTTTGCAATTTTCTAGCACAATACTTACTTACTCATAGTGATAATATAATGCTATATTAAAAAAAAATTGAGTCGATATATTTTAAATTCGCAAAGTTAGAAAACCGTTAAATAATATCCACTTCGTTGGATAAACAGCTGTTTCATCTTGACAAATATCTTAAATTTATCTTTTATCGTCTGTTTGGAATAAAACTGATTTTTAGTCTAAATGTCGATGAATTTTCGGTTTAAAAATTTGCACGCCACAGGCAGGCACCAACCTGTCACAGAGGTCGTTTTGGTGTAGGCATCCTGAATGCCCACTGCGGTTTTTCGCCGCTTGCCATCCAGCTATAGGCCCCGCTTTGGTTCTATACCTAGCGGCTCTGCGTCATTTTGTTGACTGCTTTAGCATTTCTCAATATAGTATTTACATGTTTCTTGAGTTCGTTGCATGTTGGCTTCCGCCTGCTTAAGTACCCAGGTGCGAGGCTATGTTTCTTCGACCTCCGGCGTACGCAGACGCCTGACCAGAACTATAAGGCTTGGATTAAATCTATGTTTAGATTGGATTCTATGTTAAATGAAGGTTTAAAGATTAAATAAACTTAAAGAGTTAGTTTTGTTCTAAAGTTTTTGATAGTTTGCTACTCAATTTTTGCTTCTTTGGTTTAATTACTGTTTAAAGTCGCTATTTGAATTTTTTTAGATTTTGTTAAAGATTTTTTTTCTTATTGTTGATATATTATCCATTGTCCTTTCAGATGTATAGCGTTTGCTACGTTTTCTACTGTACCACAGTCTATGCTGTACCTGAGTCCTTGTTGAGGCAGTTATTTTTTTAAAGCACTGACTTTGATCGCTTCTGTGTTGATTTTAAAAGTTCATAACTTTTAAACTAATTCAAATTTCAAAACTATCTCATTTATATACATCGTACAGGGACTGGCGCGCCTCTGCAGAAAATTCCGCCTCTGTCAGACGCTTCGATTTTCCGCTACGGCCGACATACACACACAAATAGGCAGACAGAAAGACAAAAACAAGCATTTCCTTTTATTATGTAATATAATCATTGAAGTATTTTTTATAGATGCCTAAAGTAGTAACATTTTATGAAAATAAATTTGATGGATGCAGATTTATCAATAGATTATATAAAAGAGGCTTCCAGATTATTTGCTTGGAAAGATAGGGAGAGATTGGGGTGTGGGTGGCTTTCCTTTCCATGTTCCTGGGTCCGCTATCACTTTCTCCAATCCAAATCCTTTCTCTCCACTTGTTGTTCGTCACTCGTTTGTCAAACCCCTTTTGACGGCATTCGCACCATACCCAACACTTTTGTCTTTCCCTCTCTATTTGGACATAGAGAAATAAATCTTCCCTTTTTGTCATCTTTTTCAAGAAACAGGCTCCCGCACTCAGTGCTGGAAGAGAGGTTTTCGTATCTATATGTTTTTTCCACTGTGCAAAAAATCAAAAGTAGACAGCATACGAATTTCCCTAGACAATGCAGACTTTACTTCTTTCTAGCGAAATTACGATGTATAAGATCCACAGCACAAAGTTTTTGGCATTGAATTAACAGTACGTAAAACTGGGCGCATTTAGCAACTTACTGGTCTAAACAAATGACTTTGTCATACTCACATACAAAAGCCTCATCAAAATGCAATTAGCATTTAATTAATATCAATTGCATGAAATAAATGACTATTGACGAATTCTTGAGCGTTGAAATACTAAATTATTACAAAAAGTATCTTCTCTTGTGAATGAATGGAACGATATAAATTCAAGAGAATGCTGTTGCATAATATTGCATATACAGGGCGATTAAAAGAAAGATGGGCCAAATTTTTAAGGTGGTAGTACACACCAAAACAAAAAATTTTCTTTACCGGGTAGGAAATGAAACGTAAAGGCGACAGTGGGTGCTTAATGGTGAAACCTATTAGGTGAAACGAAAACGCAAGAATGACTTAGAAGTTATAAAATTGCATTTAATAAACAATAATTACAGTAATGGCTCAAAAGAGCGATCACCAACCTGAATGCACGTCTCACAATGGCGATATAAGGATTGGCGAACTCTCTCGAACAAACCAGGCATGTCGCGCACTTCGGCAGCAGCGGTCAAAATTCTGGCGACGAGTTCCTCTTCAGAGTCAAGGGGAGTATCATAGACGAGACTCTTGAGATATCATAACAAAAGAAGTCAAGACACGACAGATCGGGCGATTGTGGGGGTCACTTCGCCCAATCCATCGGCCCGGAAAAGTGACGTCCAGATAGTTCCTTACCTCTCGCACAAAATGGGCTGGTGCTCCATCGTGCTGTAACCACATACGTCGCCGGATGTTTGTTGGAATATCCTCCAGCAATTCCGGCAAGACCTCCTGCAGGGAAAATACGATACATTCTCAAGTCGTTCTCGCATAAGATGCGACCCTATTAGGCGGTCTCCGATGATTCCTGCCCACACATTGACGGAGAATCGTCGCTGAAGCGCATGGGTACATGTTGCATGTGGGTTTACACTCGCCCACACATGTCGATTGTGGATGTTAAATGTGTCATCACGTGCGAAGAAGGCTTCAATCCGTGAAAATCACAGTTGCCGGAAAATCCGGCTAAGTAGCACTTTGTCCCAGGAACCAGCGGTCGAACTCCAAGCGACGAGGATAATCCGCTAGTCATTGCTTAGATTCGCTGGAGATGGTATGGGTGTAACTGTTCCCCATGCAGAACCCGCCATACCGTGGATTGTGGCACATAAAGAGTATACCCCATTGCTCTTGTGCTTGCGCCTGGCCGAACTGCTACTGTGCCCAGAATCGCCTCTTCCACACTTGACGTTCTAGGCGACCTGCATCAGACCTGGTAGTTAGAAAGGATCCCGATTCACAGAGCTACTGATGCAAGCGTTCGGATGTTTTACAATTGGACAACCGCCTATGGAGGAAACGGTCCCCGTACAATCGCTATGCATCTCTGCCATTCCCATTTGCAGCTCCGTAGATGAAATTCATATCGGCTTTCTCCCTATTTGTAAATTCCACCATCGACTCAAAAGTTGGAGCTGCGAATAGCTGCTGCAAACTGATAAGGCGAACATTATCAGATAGCATCGTACATTCGGTGTTACGAAAATTTGCATAAGGGTTCTTCTTCCCCAGATGAAATTTGCATACATGGTTTTCTTCTTCAACCATAAAATAACGACCAGAATGACGCTTTTAAGTTTGCGGAGCTGTCGCTTCCTAACGAGTAAGCGCCCTGTAACGCCTTTAAGTTTCATTTCCAACCCAGTTAACTATGACGAAAAATGCTTGGTTTGGCGTGTAGTACCACCTCGTAAAGTTTGGCCCATCTTTTTTTAATCATCGTGTAGAAAGTGAACATATGTCACAATACTTGCTGCTTTTGTAATTTTATATGATTTTTTATGTATATATATATTTGAAAAATTTGCAATATCTCGAGAACGGTTCATGCTAGCGCTCTAAAGTTTGTGTCAATTGTTTTCTAATTAAACAGTACGTATGAAATGATAATGTATTTATTCAACAACATTCAAAATACTGTTTTTTGAAATAATTTTTCAGTACATTATTCAAAAATCGTGCACAATCTCGAGATCGATTCTTATTAGTTTTCTAGAGTGTGCATCATTCGTTTTCTAATTAAAAATGACACCTGAACACCTGAAATGATTACTTTTATCATTATTGAAATTGCTTATTTTTACTTTCCCTGCAATACATTGTAATGTATAGGGAAAGTATTGGAATCATGCCGAAAATCGCAACTCGAGTTTTCGACGAATCTACACGACCAATTGCGTCTCATATGACACCACTCGAAGCGACGTAATCGGTGAAGACGTTGAAACGGTAGGTGTCGAAAAAGTCGTCTACCTCGGAGCCCTGAATCATGTAAACGGTTTCGAATTGCTTGCGTCGAAACCACGTTACCTGTAATGTGGGATAAATGTTGCTGTAACACGGTTGTTGTGGTAAACGACTCCCGCGTAACGCTTCTCGAAAGCATACGATCTTCACATCGTGTGGTACACCTGGAAGCTCCACTACCTAATCTTCGAGTCGTTTCGTTGTCTCTCACGAACCGCGACACACGCCGTTGAACACTGGAGTTGCACTCGGTTGGCCCGGGTTCGATTCCAGCCACTGCCACAACTGCCGCCGTGTTCATGCGGAGTACGATCACGTTAAACATGTGGGTCCGAAAGTCCTTCCGAGAGGTTGGAGGTAGGGGAAGGAGGGTACGGTCCCTGTGGATGCCACCCCCACTGGGTTCCGGTCTAAATTGGGTGGCCCTTCCCGACCGTCCAAACAGTTACCTTACACCTTTCTGGTAGGTCGGACGGTCTGGGTTTCAACACGCCGTTGAACTGTGCTCACATCACGACCCAATAGTTCAGCGATCCTTCGAAGGTTCATTCCACCCTCACGTAAAACAATAATTTGCTGCCGTTCCGTTGAAGACAACTGAACGTATGCTGTACGTCGACGTACTCTTGGCTTACTGTGATGATTTTTATAACCTGAAACCAATGACGCTACAATTTAGCTGTGATATCGCTCCTCCTTGACTTGACGCTTTTATGTTGCTCAGCAAGGTGTTACGTCATTATGCGTAACGAAACTGTGATCATTTGCATATCTTACCTTGCTGTTTCCATTGCCTATTTTACATAAAGCTACACCTACAACTTTATGATGTTGCGATTTCAGTTGCGAGTAGTGCTAAAAAGCCCTTACGAAAGAAAACAAGAAAAACACATAGAAATATAAAACTTGCTTTTTCTGACCGTTCAAATTTTAAAATTTGAATTTTACTAAAAAATATTAATTGAATCTTTTTAGTTTGCCATAGAAAATTGACATTTTTTTTTTCATCAGACCAGAATTACTAATCCAGAATGTGTTATTCCATCAGTCCAAATTGTTCTAATAACAGTCATCCCCCCTCCTCCCATTTTCTCAGTCTTGCTTCTATCTTTACATGAGAAATAGAGTTTCGGGAAAATTCCTCCAAAAATGCCCTTTCTGTTGAAAATACCAAAATATGTACAAAAAGGCTCAAAAATAATCAATAACCGTAAAACTTAAAATATATGCTATGACACGTAGAAATAAAGGGGGGGGGGGACCCTAATAAAGGTATTTAAACCAATTTAGTTTTTTTTATGAAATATACGAATACACATTTGACAAAGTCTCATAATTGCCAAAAAATAAGCAAAATCATAAAAATCCTAGCCCTAATCATAACTATTACCAAAGATAATAAACACCGATTTGGAATTTATATAACCGATATTTATTTCTATATCAGCCCCCTTGAGTTGTGTAGGACGGTCTACTTCTTTGATGGGTCACAAACAAGTAACTGAATTTCAATGGGAAACACGACACTGTGATAGGGATAATATATATATATATAAAAAGAGTAAAGAAATAAAAGCATCAACATCAACAAGAAAATGCCATCTGCCCGCCCCATCCCCACCCCACCTCTTTTGCGGCCGAATTATGAATTTGATGTCTTGGCAGGGTTTCTCTACGGGAGAGCTCGGAGAAATAATATAATAAAAAGGTTCGAACTGTCCCCCCTGTCAACATGTCGCAGCTGCTTGCGGAGGTAAGAGTTGTAGAGCGAAAACATGGAGACCGGCGTCTCCGAAGATCGCATCTCTTCCCTCCTACGCTCTCCTGGACAGAGGTAAAAGACATTAACCTGAGACCACATTTGGCTACTTATCCCTTATTGTTGTCGATTTGTACTTTTATGACAATGCTAGCTTTAGAATTATCTTTACTAAGGTGCCTACAATTAATCACTACTTTAGCATCCTTTATAATCCTGTATTAGGAGTGTACATATGGTAGAAAATAATCTAATGTGGGCATCACATGAAGTTTTTACGCTTACTATATATGTAGTATAATGTATAGGGAGAGTATTATGACGGACGGGCGTCGAAAATTCGGATTCGAGATTTCGACGGAAGAGCACGATTCAGGCATATCCCTGAACTCGAAATGAATATTTTTGAGGTGATGTTTATGCGAGTGTATGTGTGTGTGTGTGTGCTTGTGAGTCTGTGGATGCGGAATCTCAAGAACAAATGGAAGGTTTAGAACGAAATTTGGTTCTGGGACCCTATGAATACTGGAACCCTATTGGTTTTAGGCACAATCGAATATTCAGAAGATCCCCCCCATTTATCAAATAAAATTATGAAAAGAACATTAAAAAATCAGAGCTTCCAATAAAGTTACACAAATGATGATTTTTTTATGTAAATTTTCATTTAAAAACGAATCGACAAAATTTTTAGAACCCTTGCATGAACCGTTCTCGAAATACTGCACGTTTTTCAAATAATTTTATCAAAAAAAAGCACATAACATTAAAAAAGTGTTCACATAAAATTATAGAAGTTTTAAATATGTTCACTTTTCATATGCAATAATATGCAACAAATGTATCAAAATCATTCTAGTGGATCTAGTTCGCTCCATTCGCGAGAGAAGATACTTTGTGTAATATTTTTGTATTTTGACGCCTAACAATTCGTCAATAGTCATTTTTAATTAAAACTTTACAACAAAGTTGAAAAGTGTTTATGACTTTGTTCATTCTGTTTGTCTGTCTGTCTGTCTGTCTGTCTGTCTGTCCGTCTGTCTGTCCGTTAGCACGATAACTGCCGTAAAAATGACTTAATCAAAATGAAATTTTAGTATGTTGTTCAGACGGTCTGTAGAACCTATGGGAATATAAATGAATAATATTACCTAATTAGTTTTGGATTGAACCCGGGTCGAAAAAATGAAATACATTGAGCCCTATGGTACCTAATTTTTCAAACATTTTTTAAGCGGATTTAAAATTCACAAATTGCTTCGAAAATTTTAGGCAATATTCAAATTGTTCCATAAAATATATAAAAAAAAATTCAGCGAAATATATTCAGTAGTTTTTTAAATAAAAATTAAAATATTAATTACACCTCTTATATCAAACGATCACGTGACCATGATATGAAACGATTCCATGACCCACTTCAAAATGATATATGGCATCCATCTTGTTTCAAAATCGTGATTTTTTTAAGTTCTTTTTAATTCATATTGAGTGTTGCATCCGTCCTAAAACTACTTTATTTTTGCTTAAATTCTGTGCATCTACATACTGAAACAACGCAATGACAATATATTTGAGTTTAAATTCTCATCTAAATTTGATTATTTCTACAACTAAGCCTATTTTTCACCTATGTAAAATGTAAACAGCAAAATATATAGAATGAGTTGTATTAGAATTCCTGTATTTTTTTAACACAAAATAATTTAGTCCATGGAGTCTGCATGGCTGATATGAATGAAATATTAATTGATTTCATAAAGAGAAGGACGATTTTTTCGATGAAGTTTCAAGCATAGAGTTTAATTTTTTGTAGCTACATGGTCTTAAACAAAATGTTTAAATAAAATAAATTATTATAGTATTGTGATGAATGAAATGAATGGGAGAAAGTTATGAATGAAATCCTGTTTTTATAGAGAGATCCAGGCGTGTTATTTTTTCTATGACGTCATTTGAATTAATTTCAGTTGTTCTCGATGAAGTTTTCAAATATAATAAATTATCGTAGTATTATGATAATTCTAAAACTATTACCGAGGAATGTATAACATTTTAGAGATGTTTAAACCAGGCAATTTATATTTCAATGCCGTCATTTGAATGAAGTTCATTTTTTTCGATGAAAGTTTAAGTTTTCAAATATAATAAATTAATGCAGTATTGTGATAAGTTTCAAAATATTACCGAGGAATGTATTGCATTTTAGACTTGTTTAAATAAAATTGCATTGAAGTTGGAAAGTGTTTCATAATCAATGCTTTAAGCATGATTGATCTTTCTTGTTTATATATGAGAAAATTCCTTCTTAACAGTTTTCTGTAGTGCTTGGCCATGAATGTGGCGAACATGGCGACTAATTTGGCAAAATATCGCTGGAAATGCAAAATATCGAATGTCAACAGGAAAAGTATCAAATGTGCAATTCAAAAATAAAATATTGTGCCGTGGAACTTATACATCATTTTTCCACTGTGAAAGAAGTAAATCCATTGCATTATGTAGGGAAATTCATGTGCTGGCCCACACCATATGCTTTACATAATGCAATGAATTTACTTCCTTCACAGCGAAATAATAGTGTGGACGATCCCCAGAATAATGATTTTGCACAATATAATAATTTGTAAACTAGAATTGAACACTTTTCGGTAACTTATGAGTCCAAGCAAATTACTTACTCACGTACAAAATCCAATTAACATTTAATTAATATCAATTGCATGAGATAAATGACTACTGACGAATTCTTGTGTGTCAAAATACAAAACTATCACAAAAAGTATCTTGTTTAGTGAATGGAACGGTATAGATTCATGAGAATAATGATGCATAATATTGCTTATGGAAAGTGAGCATATTTCCCGATATTAACTACTTTTTTAATTTTATATAATTGATAAATGTAATTGAAAAACGTACAATATTTTGAGAACGGTACATGCTAGCTTTCTAAAAATTGGGTAAATAGGTTTCTCATTAAACACAATGGCTTAGCGTTAGGGGAGGCAAGGGAGACAGCGTCTATCCAAATAATTTATGTTGAAGAAAGTTTTATTATAATTATATATATATTATTCGAATTAAATATATATGAAATTTTTCTGTGGATAAAACAAAGTATTTTTACTCCATCTGGCGCAGATCTCAATACAGGTGCCATTCTTATTTCCTCTAAATGCCCGTCGGGATTTTCAGAAGAGACGAATCTTTCTCTGTTTACGCACCTCAGGAGATATTCCATTGGAGATGGAATCTAAAAAAGTGCGCGACTAATTTCTACTTGAGATAAGTCAGTTCTTTGATAAAATCTAGGCAAGTGTTGATTTTCTTAATAATTTCCATTTTTTTTTCTTTCGCAAATATAGTGCTTATTGTCTATGTCATCTGGTGAGTAATTTTGAAGGTTAATAGGAAATTTGATATAGAAAATCTCTAAATTAAAGGGGTTTCGATATTTTTTCAGTCTTAAAATCTCGAGGCATGGAATTGCTATTTTATAAAAATATGAAACATTCATCTCAAATATCCAGTTATTTTGATTTAACAAATTTCAACTTGCATTCTTTGCTTTTCATTAATTATTTGTTTCAATTTTTTGTCATTAAATTTAATTTTCTCAATTTGTTCGAGAGTTATTGTGGCCGTAGCATACACCCACATCTGATTGATAAATTGTTAATTCGTACTTAGGGCTGCTCGAAACATGTAGATTCACGTAATTCCGTGTGTTAGATATGTGACTCCATTACATATTCCTTATCATATTCTATGTATTTTAGAGAAAATTAAAATATATGACATGTTTTTTCTCTTCTCGTAAATCTTCAGGTCACAGAAAAGCAATGTGTATATGCAGAAGCGTTTGCTTTAGCTTTGCCATTTATATTTTTTTTCTATGGCGTAATGGAGGAGATTATTAAAATGCCTTCTTACAAAATACTTATCATTATTTATCAATGTGCAAGTCTGATCAATGGCATTGCTAGAATTTTTGGAAAGGTAGTGCATCAGTGGCATACGTCTGATCAATGGCATACGTCTGATTAGTGGCATAGCCTGAAATTTTTGGAAACGGTTGTGAGTGTTTTTTCTGAGGGGAGAGGGGTTAGTAGCCAGGGTAAGCAATATTGTGATAGATTCATCTCCAAATTTGTCGCCAAACTCGTAAAATGTGTCGCCAAGTTCGTAACATTTGTCAGCAAACACGACAAACTGACAGACGCGGATACAAGAGCTTTTCTTTTAAAGTATTTGCAAAATATTTACCTTTGCTTCCGCCTAATTTCTCGGAAGTTGTAATCCTTTGTAATCTCAAAGAAGTTGTAATTTCAATCTTTTGTAACCATTGATCTATTAAAACTTTTAAATCATTTTTAAAAATGGTGTAAAATTGCATTTTGTCCTCATCTGAGATATTCAAAGAGGCAAAGAAGTTTGGTTTTATCACATTTTTAAAAGTAGCGCTATAGAAACTCCAAAGATTACTGGTCTATGAAAATGAAATATATTTTATTTGTTTGGCATATATTCAGTCAAAGGGGATTCATCCTTGTTTGTAACACATTTTAGTCGATGACAAAAATTAATTTATTTTACTGTGATTAGTAAAAATTAAACTATACTTTTCACCCTGTTGTGTGTATCCTACCTAAAATTGACAGCTGAAATAAATATCGGATTTTTTTTTTAAAAAGAAGGAGTGAGGGGGGGGGGGGGGGGGAGATTGTCCAAACGCCAATTGACTATGCCAGTATTTCTGATATAGGTAGTTTATACAGAATACTTTTCTTGTTTACCTAGAATGTACAGTTACTTTAATTACTTTATTTTCGAATTTTGCAAAAGGAAAACTTTATTACCCCTTAAAAGCAATTAGGTTTATTCCCACATAAAAGTAAAATTTTTACGTTTTATGTGGGAGAAAGGTGATAATTTTGTGTGTGTGTGTGTGTGTGTGTGCTATCATTGATAAAGACCTGCCAATTGAGCAAATCGTTTTGCCGCCGACCATTGATGTTACCCCAACATGAAGAGTCTTATGAGGATTATGGGAAAACAAATGGGTGGGGAATGATGGGAAATTTTCTAAACGCCTGTGTCTTAATGTCGTTAGCGGTTACGAAGAATAACTGCTACGCAAGAAAGTGCGGAACTGATATCTATCACC